>BLKM01000276.1:437364-685056 GCA_013340265.1 Coptotermes formosanus | reverse complement strand
CCCCCCCCCCCCCACCTGCAAATTTATATCAAAAGCAGTCTTTGTAGACATGATCATATATAACATCTTACGTGATTTATCCTTCAAATGAAATCAACCACTGAAATGGCTGATGACTAGTGCAATGAAAGTTTGAAAAATAGAATAAAAACTTAGGAAGTCTCAGATAAACTTAGAACAACCACAAAGATTAGACCTTGTGCTTTAAATTAGGTGAGTGACTCACAGAACACACAGTTATATTAGCATGCACATGAATGCAGTTGCAAACAGTGTTATGTTTCAGTTATATTTATTACATCACTTTTATAACACAGTTTCTGAAATCAAGTACAAATTCTATATAGTCTTTGGGTCAAATCCCATCCACCTCCTGAAATTAAAATTTCTGGGTGCATGGCTGTACACAGCCTCAGTTTTAGGTGACAGAAGTATTTACTGAATAGCAGATAATGTTTTTAGTCTCATACTTAACAGAAAACTTAACGCTAAAACCAGAACTAGAATGATAATACTATAACGCAATAGGTATGATCAGTGGTTTTCTACAGATGCCACTAAAAATGGCCTGCGTGGGTACAACATATCAGGTTAATTCCATTTGAATTACTGTAAAAATTGAGACAATAAATTATCAGACATAACTACATTAGATGGAACTGAAATAACTCTACTGTACTTGCCTTGTTTTCTTTTCAGAAAGTGCTACAACAGATGTCAGGTAATCAAAGAGCTCACCATTCTTGCACAGCTCAAAAACCAAAAAGATGAAGGTACTTGACTCAAACACATCGTGTAATTCAACTGGAACACATTATCAGTATTACGACTTCATATGGCAACAAGTTTGTGCATGTGTGCACGCGTGCGCGCGCATGCATGCTGAAAAGATCACCTAAGGATGCAGAAACACAAAATTAAGATTAATATTACTGCTGATGAGTGCCATGGATATATACTTTGCATTCGGTAATATGCAGCTCCAAGGACTGGGCCACATAAAGGAATGAGGCTTCCAAAAGATCTGGCAAAAATTATAGTTGCCATCTTCAGTGTAGGTAAATCTGGGACCTAATACAGGACCACGATCCTATCCAAAAGGGCACCATCCCTGTGATCATGAAAGATGTGACAAACTGGAATGCTTTCCTTGAAAACTGGGTTGTTAAATGTGGCAACTGAAATATCTTCCCTGAACCCATTAGTGATGAAAAAAGTTGAAAGAAGGCTGTCTTGGTGAAAGATCTGAAAGTGGCAAGTAAGGGAAGCATTCAGCCACTGGTCAACGGAGATGAGTTTGTGGAGGGTGACGGGCGATATGTGCAGCCAGACTTTGCTGAGGCTGTAACTGTCCTCCCAGTTGAAATAATGCCTCCCATGCACATCCTCTATTGCTAAGATGAAATTTTCTTCACCTTTTCACAACTGCTTGGTTACAAATTAGTCTTTCTAACCTCTTTCCACAACCCTTACATTTCAAACACAAAACATTACATCACATATTTCCATGCCCACAGAGACATTCACTGATTAGCTAGAGCTAAAGTCCTTCTCCATCCAATGAGATCAGGCCATCACCTCACACACAACGCCCACTGCCAGATCAGTACAAGGGCTTCTGGATAACTCCCAGATTCACCAACTGTGAAGATGGCCATTGTAATGGGATCCCCTTCCTATAAATTGCCTAATCCTGAAACACACACACACACACACACACACACACACACACACACACACACACAGAGTCAAACCANACACACACACACACACACACACACACACACACACACACACACACACACACACACACACACACACACACACACACACACACACACACAGAGTCAAACCACAATAGTGACACTGTTTGTTCACCACAATTTGTGGCAGTACAGCAAGGGTGGCACTAAATTAAAATACCATATAAGGGGGAATTTCTCTTCACAGACTTTCATTGGTGCTAAATTACAGCAGAACCATATCTGGGAGCACTATATCAGCACTTGATTGCATATGCCAAAAATTCCAGGCATTTTTGTTACTGCAGTGACCTAAGTAACAGCCTAGGGCTGGGTCCTGAACTAAAATGCAATTCCAGACACTCCAGAGATACATATTCACACGTACTTGACTTCTCTTTATCACAATTTTGAGACCACTGTCTGCATGCACTCCACAGTTTACCATACATGGTCCTAAGATTGCCAGCATAATGACTACATGGCAGCACATGTAAGGGGGAATATTAAAAAAAATTAAAAGGTGTTCCACTATCTCTAATCCTTGTTATTACCTGTCTCTCTTGTTTTATGTATATGTTTCCCATGTCTATATGGTGGTATTGTTCTGTGTTGATTTATCTGCACATACTGTAATACCGTAACACAACACAACAGCGTAAACCACAACTCTCACAGAGACTCAAATCAATTGTAGTCAGCGTTCGGATGCAGACGTAACAACAATAAATGCTACACCATAAGATATAAGAAAAACAATGCTGGCTAACCATGCTTATATTAATCTCTCTCTCTCTCTCTCTCTCTGTGTGTGTGTGTGTGTGCGTGCGTGCGCGTGTGAGAGAGAGAGAGAGAGAGAGAGAGAGAGACTTGATCACTTTTAATGATCTGCAGGCACAACAATCCTTCAAAACGTCAGGCACTACTTACCCAACACACTGTCCAACAGCACTGCTGCTGTGAGGACTTCAAATCACGATACTGTAAGCTACACAGAAGTACTTAAAAAAGAGACAGAGAAAGAGGGAGGGAGAGAGAGAATTTGGAATGTTATGTAGCTATCTGTGATATATTACTCTAAAAGAAAACATTAAATAAATTTCTGGAAACGTACAGTACAAACATGTGATACAGTAACCTAGAGGGAAGCATGAAAAAAATGTGTCAAAAACATGAGGTAAAAATGTCATATACAAATATATGCTAACCTACCCTAAATGTATATATACAAAAATCTTAAAATACTGATCGCAATAAAGTGATAACGGTAGTGAAAAGTGGGATAACTTAAAAGATGACACAACCCATATAGTACAACTGCCAATGTATAGCAACACTGACATACTCTACTCTTGAACCCATTGACATATTCTACTCTTGAACCCAATGATGCACAAATTTTCCAAATATCTAGGACCCATCTCAAACTTACAGGTGCCATAAGGTTCACATGAAGCAATTTCTATACTAAGAACCCACAAACATTAAATGCCACTGTACAAAATTTATGTGCTTAGGCGACCTGGTGCACAGGATTTATGCACCCCTAACTTCACCCACACCATTATATAATGGACAAACACATTATTACTCACTTATGTAAGGATGTCCTGCCACCATCCTCAATATATGCACTTCCTGTATAGTAGCTTCAAGCATTGTCTTTCCTCCTTCTCCTCCACCATCATGACTGTCATTGCTCAGGTCTATAATCTTGGCAGCATACTCGATTCCTGTCTCCTTCTCAATGCACCGCCTCACTGTTGAACTTATTCCCCTAACATAACACACCACATATTAAAATACTTATCACCTACATCAAAGTCATTGCCACATCACTCAGACTGCATTTACCTTCCTAGTACTTCCTTTGGTTCATATTTGGCATAAAATCCCTTTGCAGCATCTACATCAGGAAGAAGGTCGTCCACTTCATCTTTTGCCATCGTTAGCACTTACAGATACTGAGTGGGAAACCAGTTCCCATTAGATGTCTGCTGGACTTGAACTAACAATGGACTGGCGAAATACAGATCCAGTTACTTAAATAACAAAACAAAAAGTGTCACGCAATATAATAAGCGAGCAAATACTCCTAAATTAAATGTCAACAAATACACTGAATTGCGTATCTTTATCCTTCCTTACTATACACACGTAACATCTACACATATATCTAAAATCAAAATACCTAATCAATGTCCGCCATATTTCTTGTCTCCACAGATAATATCCAGTATATCAGCGGTTATCACAACGTACGAAACGCTCAGTTCTCATTTAAGTCCATACAGCCAGTTATTGTCACCGATGTACCGTAAGAAAATTCTGGTAGCAATAGGTCGCGAGCCGTCTTCTCCGAGGTGGTTAACAACCCAATCGCCCTGAATCCCCAGAGCGACCTTTCTTTCCAAGTTTATGAATAGGCAATTCGATCACCAGCATTTTACCAACATACTGACAGCAGCAAACACAATGACCGGCTATCTGGAAATGTAATTCGACTACATCGCCATCTACGAAACTGACATGCATGACTGTGGCCGGCGTCGTTGGTCCCCCCCCGACCCTTATCCAGCCGTCTACACTACATGGTTCATAACTGTGGTCTATATACCATGACCTCGGTGTAGCAGCGTTGTACCGCATCATGGTCGGACCCAGCACTGCAAGAACGACAAAAATCCAGAGAACTTCAAATCCTAGTCTTCCGGGTTATGGGACCATGTAATTTGATTGGTGGGTACCCATGTTTTCAGCTGAAACTTACTGCCTTTGTCTTTGGGTGGCCTGTAAAGACAGATCCAGAATTGCCCCCTGAACTACTCATAACTCGGTATCAGACTATAGGGTTGCTTAACCCAGACCAGATTATGAATCCACACCCCTGTAAGCACCTCAGAAACATGAAAAACAACAAGTGTGGATGGAAATGGCATGTTGGGAAACCCAAATTACAGGGAGTGCAGTGTGTTTCCTACAGACACAGTATTTAACACCACATTGTTTTTCCGCCAATTGTGTAGACGTTGTTTCACATTTTGCCTCTCAAAGAAACTGAGGAAATGAGGTCTGAAATAATTACTGGTTACCGACATTATCAGCATAATTACATATTTCAGGATCAAGACCACATATTATGAATTTAAAGTTCTACTGTCATACTACAAGGACAACCACATAAGTGCACAACGACATGTGTGCGTACATACACATACTATAAAAACTACTTACAATGTCACGTGCCAAGGTTTAGCAACATACTGACTCCATTTTTAGATGGCCTGTGAAGATAGTAAAGACAGGGGCACAATGTTCCTGCAAAACATTAGTAACTGTGTACCAGTCATTTTGTGTTCTCCTATGCCTGACCACATCATGAATCTTACCTGTCAGCACCTCATGCTTCGCCAGTGTGGAGATCTTCAGCATACAAATTGCAATAGCAATTACAAGTTAAGAATCATATCCCTGCATAGGAAGGGGAATGTTAAGATACTAGGAGCAACTAAAGTTATTTTCATGTAACTGCCTGATGGAATTACTGTTACAGTTGATGTTTCTGGAGGCAAATAATGAACTACCAGTTATTCAAACTGCTCTCAATGTGGTGGTTGACAGCATTCGTAACAGGTAATTGGTTCTTCAGTGTTGACTAACTGCATTCCAGGTTTGTTCTTGTCATGCAGTACATTTGGTCGCCTGAACATTTCAACATCTTGTGATCAGTGGCTCCTGCCTCATATGACTATGTCAAAGCACCATCCCTGCATTCACTTAAAGAATAATGAAACCACAAAATACCACTTACAGGTAGTAACCCAGCCACAGATCATTGGATCATGTAGAGCATAAATTCACAATGGATCTGAGGCTGGAGATTCCACCGTGACTATATTCTACACAAATGCAGACATTTGCCTTCAAAGATGCAACCATCATGCTGTCCTGAAACAATGAGCGCAATCACCCAGTGCCATGGCAAAATATCCCAGAAGAATAGACGTCTCAACTGCACCACTGCAGAAGCCTGAAGACGTACACAATATGCCATGTCTGTAGCGTTGTTCATAATACCCACAAGCATTGTCCCAAGGAAGTAATTTATTGTAGCCATCTAGCCTATACATATGCACTCAGGGGAGAGCATACATAGGTGGGGACTTTTATCTTGCAAACATGGTAAGAGATACCACCACATTGCTTGCAAGATCTTATGACATATGGTACAAATATATTATTGCTATTGTCTGTTGCACATGGCATCACTTCTGTTCTTTTTAACTAGGAGAGAAACATACACCACTTTTATTTCACCCACAAAAGTCACCTTGAGAGAAATTTTAGTCAAAGTAGATTCGATTCTACACATATGTGCTGTTTCTTTTTTTTTAATAAAGACATGCACACTATTCTTAAAGTAGCTAGAAATACTGCTGTACATTCACCTTAATCCAGTTGGGTGTGCACTGACAGTTCCATCACTGTATCTTAAAAGATACAGTTATTATTTTTATCAGTTATTATTTGTAGCACAAGCTCTAACATTCAGAAAATCAGCATGCTGCAGCGTATTTTGGGTTTTATATGATCCTCTGAATAAACAAGGAGTTCTATAAACATAATTAAGTACATACATATGTATGTACGTACGTACGTACGTAGGTATGTATGTATGTATGTATGTATGTAAGTTGTTGGTCTAATATTTAGATGAATTTGAAGCTTGACATGATTAAAAAGCTTCATGCTTCTATTTCAGAGGTACTCCAAAAACCAGCTTTTCTACCAACTATGCTTGTTCAGTTTTGCAACTTTGTTCAGTATCTGTATGCAAATGTCAAAATTGTAGGACCAACTTCAAACGGGGCAAAACTGTCTACATCCAGATCCTTTTTAATTATGCCATTTGAAGCTAACATCTCTGCAATTGGAACAGTGTAGGTGACTAAACTAAGAATCAATAAGCAATAATGTTATGCAACATATCAGTGTCTTAGTATCCCTACTACCCGCTCAGTATAAAGACAGATATGACATATTCTGGTTTGACAGATACTGATGCTTTGGAGGAATCTGCTCATACTTAACCTTGGAATTAGGTGGAGGTGTGTGGTCACCTTCATTCCATGGCCTTTTACCAGGAGGCAGAGTCCCCGCACATAGGCAAGGACGAAATGGTACATTCATTCATTCATTCATTCATTCATTCATTCTAGCTCTCAAGTTTTTACGCAGGGAAGTGGTCAACCCGTGAAGCTAAGTGCCACATAGTACCTATTGCATGGATGCAGATCAGAGATGGATGTGGAAGCAAACAAAATATGCCTGCTCTGCCTGGGGTCGAATTCTGTTCATCCAACTTGTTGTCAGTTACCCTAATGACACAATCATCCCACAGCACCGGAGCAAATATTTTCTTAATCTTGAGATAGGAAGGGACTGTGTCTCTTGAAACTGTGGCCTCTAATAGGCACACTATATAGACCACTGACGATTGGTGAATGAATATGAACACAGATGGCATAACTGACAGGTGAAAACCAAAATGCCTGGAGAAAACGGGTGTATTTCTGTACCCACTACTATGTTTGGGGTTTTAACACAATTACACTTTGCCAAGTACCTTAGCAGTCTCACTGGATTACTTAATAAATAAAATTATGTATGTACATATTTGGTGGGTCTGGGGTCAAACTGCAACATACATAAAATTTGAGTTACATACAGGTTTGCAGAACAGGGCAATTAACTCAGTTGTCGAGTTTCTGCACTAACAGTGTATTCAGACTTATATACTTGCACTGCTGAAGGCACAGTTTCCTTGTGTTCCTCAGGACTTCACTGATGTTGTGGTCAGTCTGCAAAAATGCCTCACCAGACTACTTCTACTCAGTCTAGTCCTATGCAAAAGTCATGATGAATTGGTAAGAGCAGATCCTCCTTATGTCCTAGAGGTACTGTGAGATTCAACAAGCTGACTTGCTAATTGAAATCTTACACTATTGACAGCTTTATTAAAGGGTGTAAATAAGCATAGCAGCAATTCATTCTTATGTGTCTTCAACTCTTCTGTCATGTGAATAATACACACTGCTCCCCACACCCCCCCCCCCCCAAAAAAAGGCGGGATAAAAACATTTAAAGGTGTGAAATAAATGAGGTTTCCTACAAAAGTAAGTAAACCAACACAGAGTGCTTCCCATCCTTGCATTTTTATTTTATGACACCGCATAAGCTCTCTGAATGTTTCAGCACTGAATGAGATATTGTACCATGAGCACAAGTGACAGCTGGGGAGAATGTCACAGGAAGTAGTCACTGCCTAAGACATATTTCCCTGGGAGATGATTACAGCCAAGCAAACCCTGAGAGGACAGCCAGTCCCTGTTGGAATCAAACGACACAATTCCCCAATTAGGAGAAGAAAGAGAGAGAATTTTTCTGGACATGCAAGGACAGAGAATAAGCTAGTGAGCAATAATATGATGCAAATGTGCTTGTCAAATGCAAATGGCTGAGCTTCTATTAATTCCAATTAAAACAAAATTAAAAAAGTGCGGATTTTCTTGATAACACTAACAGACAAACACCGATCAACCATGTTCATACTGTCAGTGTATTCATATACAAGCAATGATACAGGAAAACGTAAAGTTGTCCCTGTCCACACCATGCAGGCATTCAGAAACAGCAGAGGTGTAGCTGCATTAATTCTTAACCTTGACACTAGGAGGAGGTGAGTGGTCAACTTCATACTTTGGCCACTTTAGCTGCAGAAAGAACCCCAGCATGCACTGAATAGGATGTTGGTTGGGCCCCAGGGCTTGTCTGGAAACTTTGGAGAAGAGAGAAGTCTCCTGCCCCTGCTGGGATTCAAACCCTGATTCATCCAGTCCACAGCCTAGTCATTATACTTACTATGTTATCCCAGCTTCTGTTTGTATACTTGTAATCTAGGTAAAAACACTGACCTAAAACCTGCAAACACAGTAATATCTGATGCAGGAGAAAGCTTAAAAATCTAACTTAATGCATAGAGTCATGATCATAAACATGGCATATCTATTTTGTACACTTCATGTTTCTCAGTTTGATGCTATTTATTTTTCATGGCACACATGTTGTCACTCAAGCTCAACTAATAGTAACAAACCTGTCACAATGTCCATGTGAGTAATGAATTATAACATGACATAGTGTTCACTGTCACCTCGTCAACCACAGTCTTTCAACACAGAAATTCCTGTAATTTACATCTAATCTTCCTGATGGCAATTTCAAATGCTCATCACACACGTGCCTTCATGGATCTAATGGTACCTGAAACAAAACAACTCATATCAACACTCTGCAAAAAATATCACGCAATGCTAGTAACAAGTATGAGAAGAATGAAGCCTTGCCTCAATATACACAAATTAACACTTGTTGTAATCACTTTCCTGTACTACTTCACATTCACAGTCACAATTCCTGCAAAATTTCCCAGAATATCAAGACAAAAAGTTCCACAGAGTCATGCAAGAAACTGCATTAAAAAAACCATGCTGTCTGTCAAATGGTGTCTGATGCATACGAGGACTGACAGTTTTAGGCAGCAAATGTTAAAATGTGTTGGAAAGTTGTGAAGTGCAGGATCATGTGACTGCACGATTACAATAAAATCATGTCAAAAAGTTTTTGAGTTTTAGTTTCCCTCTGGCTGCAGAAATTAATTTAGTAATGCAGTTTTCTTCACAAAAAACCCTTCAGTGCTAAATTGTTTGCACAAAGAAGCAACATTATATTTTTAGTGCATGTGGAGAACAATTTCAGTCTTTACAAAATGTTACGCTGAGTTTATGGAGCTGCAACAATGATTAGAACACAGATTTATGTATGGATTATGGAATTTCAAATGGCAAGGAAATGCTACACATCACAAATGGTATGATGATTGAAATCTGCTAGGATATAACACTGTGCAGACTGATGAGCAGTTACTAATGTTCTGAGGGTCCAAAAATCCACAAAGAGCTACACAAGATCTGAAAATCCATCAGCTTCAAGAACAAATCCAAATGTGAAATGCTGATTGACACTGTGCAAAATGATCACTAGCTGACTGGTTGTAAGACTGCAAAACAAATGGGCATGAACAGAGCAACCATGAGCTTGATTGTGACTAAAGTCCTAAACATGCATAAAATCAGTTCCAGCATGATGTTAAACAGATCTTGGCACCAAGAAGACAGTGATGAGGAAATACATTTATTCAAACCTTTTACCAAGACTGTTGGAAAAACCCAGAATTTTGGAAATAACAGTACCCTGCGATAAGACTTGGGTCTTCCATATGACCCACTAACAAAATTTCGGATGCCAATGAAGGAGTTCATGTTCTCCAAGACTGATAAAACCACGTGTCAAAACCATGACAGTTTTATTTTTTCTATATCGAAGAAAATATTAACTGCAAATGTGTTCCCCAAGAACAAATAATCAAGCACCTGGCCTTTGACCTGAACTGATACACAGTCATACCTGCTTTACATGTAAACTCCACCAATTTTCTGTACAAAATAACATCAGTATGCAACATTAACCTTTTAAAGCCTAGCGGTAACTTTACATATGACCAGGTTTACGATTAAAAAATTCTACATGGTGCCCACATCGCGTTTATGTGTTGTGTATGGATCTCAGAACAAACAGCAACTTTCGCCTTATAACACAGTAAGAGACTGGTTTTTATAACCGAAGTGGAGAGTGTTTACAGCGCGGTATGCACTGAGTCCTTACATAAAACAGATACACTTCGTCTTTAAAGGGTTAAACATAAATCAGAACAAGTCCTATACATTTTATCTCAAGCAATTTTTGGTATGGTGAATATTTAATGAATGCAAGAGCTGAAGAGAAGAGGATGCTTGGAATACATAAGCATAGTTGGGAGTATAATATTACATGTGGAAAATTTCTTGACTAGCTGAAAATGTATTAGTTCCCCAAGAAGAACTCTGCTCCATGGAGTTCAGATTTCTTAATGAAACATGAAGAAATGAGAACTGTATATAGTATCAATATCTCCACAGCTGAATAGAATTATGAACAGTATTGAAACAGCGTTGTAAACAAAGATCAAGACCAGTAAAAGATACAAAACCACAATTACTGCACTCAGAATCTCTGTGTATTCACAGAGTACCCCATTCCACTATTCCTTCTGTTTATGTATGACACATCGTAATTCCTTAAAATGAGACTTTTCTCCGTCTTAGCCCAGCACATACATGAAATGTGCACACATTACAGTACTGCATAACCATACCTTATCTACAAGAACGGCCTTTTGCTTTGGTTTTCCTTTAATAAGCGCATAGCAAACCAGTGTCATGGCCATCACAAACAGGAAGTAGCTGGTGTGCATAAGATGCAGATTGATGAGGGACCTCTCACTCTGAAAGCCATATAATGAACAATATATCATGGCTGGCAAAAGAACTATGATTTTACCATTCCACTTCGTCACAAATAAAAGTTACTGTTGAGCAGTTTTACCACTTGTTTGCGAAGGAAGCCCTCATACAAAAGTTACAGACTTTTTCAAGGTGTGAGTTAGAAAAGACATTTATCAATTCAAGCAGTAGGGACTACAGTAACTGTTATCAGAGTACACTGCACTATAAACAGATCAAACACTCAAGTTGTCATTTTCACATTATATTTTATCATTTATGTCTCAGCTCCTTAAATAAACCTATAGTAATCCAACGCAGTGTTGACAAATTCAGCGCACTTTTGCGGGTCTGGCAGCATCTGTCAGTTCCACAGTATCCACCCACATGTCCTTGCACATGCAGTACTGCTGTTCCAAAAACCAAATTTTACTGGCATTTTACAAAACCCTTACTAAATTTATTGGCAGTCAGTCACTCTGGTAAAAACTTGAGAACATGGGCCACGCTCACATATGGGCCCAAATAACATATATCCAAGAAACCAATAGACTGGAAAGAATAGGTCAGAACTTGCATGCACAACTTGCACTGAGGATGTACCAACTTCAAATTCTGGATGTTACTGCAATTTGAAATGTGAAATAAGAAAAGGATTACCTATCAGCAATTATTTGGAAGCACATGGAAAGCAACAGCTGTTGCCACTGTGAAGGTATTTTCTGAGAAATGCAGTCACATATCAAGGATTAAAGGAAGGGAAAAAGGATGGAAACAAAAGGGGGAACTAGAGGAAGCATTTTTTATCATGTCTGTGGGCACAACAGCTGTCACACAAGCAATACTGCATATGAAGCCTATATTAGTCAGGAATTTATTATCTGTTTCCCCTGCATGAAACTTATGTCACTTCACAGAAAAGTCTTAAAGGGCCAACCCCCAGCATTTTAAGTACTAGCTCAGACCTTCTAGAAATATTTCTCAAGACACGATGGAGCTCATATTGAAATATTAACAATTCATCTTGGAAAACAGATTTATCATCCTTGCTAATAAAGCAAATTATCCCACATTTTCTGTTTTTCTGTTAATTCCCTGAATGATGGTGTCCATATTAATTTAACAATTGGAATTAATTTTTTTCAAAAGACATAAGTCCTATGATTTTTGTCACCCACTGCATACCACAATGCCATAAAGTAACTTACTAAACTGCCTGCAGATTTTTGTAATACTGCTATTTATGCTCTGACTTAATGTAAACCATACCTCAGACAGGAAAAACACAAGTCTTCGTATGTTATTTTTGTACAGCACTGATCCTGTTATTGTTGACGTGCATCACTTTTTTCCATGATGCACACTGCATAGAAGTATTGTAAATGAACACTCTTTCTGAACTGAATGCATTTCACAAGCCCATTAAGACTAACCCATGTCCACATGTAATGAAAGATGTCTAACTTGTCAACATCCCATTCCAGCCACTGAGGTATCAGTGGCAATGAGAGCTAAAGGGCGTCAGCTATTAAGCCCACATATGCACAGTTCATGTTTTCCCACCACTGAGGACACGATAAAAGTGAATGCAGTCAGCGTCAAGCCATAAAGTGAAGTGCAGTTACCTTAAGTTCAACAAGAAACTTACCCCAGTAAGCACAACCGTCAGCTCAGGATTGGAACGGTATGCCATCCTCATAACAGTGCCCCCTTTACACCAGTCATCATCCTCTCTCTCACCCAACACCTCACTGTCCCTACTCTGGCCCATCAACCTCCCTGTGAATCCTTGCTGAGGTGTAAGCAATGGTGTACAGGCAGGTTGGGCGCTCACCACAGGCAGGACTGATCGAGGGCCAACAAAGGTGACACAGACATCATCAGCTTGAGACAGGTTTTGTGGCAGTACGAGGCTCACATTCAGTACTGTCCCTTCTGCCACTAGTGACTCTGTTTTGCACATATGACTCCATGCTGGAACATAAATTCTGCCTGCTTAGCTGAGCAACAGGTTCTGATATTGGACCAGTGCCATATTACAGCTGAAAAGTACTGAACTGAGAGATCACTTATTCCATCACGGTCACCATTCATATGCATGCTTGCTTTGATACAAATACAGCATAACTTCAAATATCTGGACTGCCAATCACCTGGATTGGCTTGGCCCTTCAGGTGACTAAACATTCTTACTGTAACTGTACTACATCTTTTTTATGGCTTAAACTGCCGGGCGCCCCCCCCGTTGTCAAATACATATAAGGAACTGTCCATTAATATTTTTAGTACGTAAACAAATATGTAGTCTAAAAATAGCCATTTGTAGGAATTTTCTTCCACTTTAAACTACTTCTGTAGCCTACTTCCAAAGAAAAACCCAATTATCTGGATTTTCTGCATATCTGTATGGCTCGCGATCCAAATTAATCCAAATAATTGGAGTTATACCATATTACAACACAGACTATTTCCACATTACAGCTTCTTTCTGCCTGTGAATTAATATCCATAAACCAGCTCAAACTTTTGTGCAACAGAGGCTAGCTGGTTCACAGACACCAATTGATTAAAAAGCTGCCAGTATGAGATGTTTTATATTCTTCCTCCAAGTTTAGATTTCACAATTTTGCAGAAGATCCTTATAAAATTCCGTCTTCCAACAACTTCTTTGCAGATAATTTATACTGTCATATGGCCAATGAACATTGTAGTTTTCCCATTATTACTTCATTTTGTTACAGTCAGAAAGGGTACATGTTTTTGTTTCACGAGACACATATCAGATGACATATACTCATCTATTATGACCACAAATCACTTAAAAGGAATAATACTATGAATTCATCATGTTCTAGAAAGAACTATGCTAAAAGAATGAACAAACAGCATACAGAAAATAGGACAAAATGAAGGTGAATTTGGCCTTGCATAACTCTATGATAAAAAGCACGTAAACTGTGCCATAACCAAACACTGAACCATTTAACAGTGTAGGAACTGGAATGACAAGTATGAAGTCAGTGACTGAACCAAACATACAAATGCAAACAAACCAAAGCAGGTAAACACACTTATGAAACCATGTACTGCAAAGGTCTGCTACTCAAACTGACTGACTAAGCACGTGGTACAGAACACTGCTTGAGAAGTCAATCAATTATTTAAACAGTCAACAAATTCCATTCTTGTATGAAATGGAATGGTTCATGACAGTAATAAAAAACATCCACTCCTGTAACCCAGTCTTCCAATTTAATCCTCACAACCGATTCCTATAAGGCCTATTCGTTATTCTCTTTCTTTTATCTATGCTCAGTCTCCAAACTGGCCTTCAGAAGAACAACAAATTTTTTCATTACTTGTTTATTAATTGTTGCCAAGTGCATTCACTGTTTCAAAAAGCATTTCTGCCCTAACATGGACAGAAACAACTCAGACAGCAGCACACAAGGGCTCTGCTGTCTGGGATTTAGTGTTTGGACTGGCAAACCGTTTTCAAATTCATAGGTCACTTTCAACATAGGAAATTGCCCACACAGTTATAACATGTTGTTTTGAAACATCTTACATATTCAGGAAAAATTCTGTACAAATGTTTCTTACAAAAGTGAAGAGATTACATATCTCAACAATTTTGTTTGAAATACATTTGCTTTTATTTAAAAATATGGTCTGGATACATGTGGTTGTTTGAAATATTTCAGCCACCTCCAGTCTATAAAATAAGGAGAATGAAGGCCAGACAGTCTTCAGTTACAGCACTTACATTCGTATACATAAGTGGACACATTCTGGCATGTCTCTTTCAAGCTTTCCGTGCCACATGCTTTGGATCCGTGTTGCGCATACTGTGACGTAACACTTGCTTTGTGCACCACATCATGTCATTACAACCACGACAACAAACATGAAGATGACACAAGGTCACATCTGCATGATTTGTGCCAGATGTGCCTCCCTTTCCGTTTCCTCTTTGCAAGCAGGTGCAAAACATAAAACAATACTGATAAGTGACCATTTTCTTTCCACCATGACAGGCACCAGTTGTTTTGTAGAATTGGAACACTAAAAAGGTTAAAGCTACCATTTAAATTGTTACATGCCACATTCAAATACAGCCACTCACAACTGTGGACTATGCATATGACAATCACCCAACAACTGCGCATATCTGAAAATTTTCAGTCGATGCAGAACCATACAGAATCTGCAACATGTGTGAACTACTGAAATGCAAACCTCCAAGTGGCAGAAATCCTGTTACTGTTATGTTGTGTGGCAGAGAGCTGAGTTGCTGCACCAAACTCAGTGAAGCAGTCACAGCAATTGAGACATTGCCAAAAACGTCACTCTGCTCCTCATCCACTGATCGACTGCTGTTGCCAGCTGCATCTGGCAGAACACATAAGTTGAAACTGCTCAGGTGCTTCAGAAACCTGTTCCAGTCCTGAGAAACATCAAAATATTGTTTTCCAAACAGACACTGCATCACCTTTACTGCAGGGCAATGCTCTGTACAGTTTTACATTTGTCACTGTGTTCACATTCTTCCATAATAGTACAGACATACACTCTAAAACAGGCACGCAACAGTCTTTTCTTATGCATTGTTATATACTCTCATATGTTTAAATATACTATTAAAAACCTTCAAATGTTGGTCCTTACAACATCTACATTCAGTGTTACAAATCCATTACTCTAATAGCTCACAAAGAAGAAATTTTATGAAGGTCAATTTAGATTAGTTTAAAGTGGCTGGAATATCTGGATGAAACGTAACATTTTGCAATAACTTATCTAGCATGTGAGCTGTACTATTAAATTTCATACACAGCAACTGTGTACCATTCTCAGATCTATCAGAAGTAATGCAAAGAAGCAGGTATATTCAGGAAAAATGTAAGTTTGGCAACTAAGTGTTTCACAACAAAAATTCCACGCAAAAAAAAAGCAGGAAAACCACTGCAATACTGAGGCAACAGGCATTTTCTAGAAGGATGTCTGCATCATACATCACGATGTCTGATAGCAGTCACCAATATTCTTCATTTCACTTGGAAACAGACACTTCATCACAAAATACAAAACTTAACCTCTCATCTTTGACAACTTATGAGCAGTCATAAATTATTAAAACAATACTAGCCTGAAATGAACCGTAATTTGTCTCTATGTGCAGTCCGTGATTTATCTCCATCCTGACCAACCCACTTCTTCACAATTAAATGACTAAGGCACAAACAACATGCCATTTTACTTTACACTTCATGCTGCACGTACCACACCAACATCTGTATTTGGAATTCTTTCCGAATGCCTGATGAAGTAAGCAAGAGACAGTGTCGTCAGTGCAAACGCTGTCAGACAAAGTGTGAAGATCACCAACGGTGGACGGCTCGTAGTGAACCCCTTCAAATTTCCAAACGGCGATGTGAAACCCATTGTGGTAATACGAGCGCCTTAATTTTCCTGGAATGTAATACAAGTGCCACTTTATGAACAAAATTTATCTGGAATGCATTACCATCAGAACATTCGGTATTGAGACCCTTTTACTTACGTTTTCACAAAAACACATATTGTGGCACCTCTCAGTGCCAACTGCAAAATATTTTGGTTAGCATACAGAATAGATTAACTTCCGCCATATGGACTTCCGACCTTGCGTCTAGCATCCATATGCCTGTAATACCAATTGCCCCACACAAATATGCGATTGATGGCTATTGATTGCCAACGTTAGTCGACCACGGATGATCTATCCCTGCGGTACCGGTCGCACTCTGCCATCTATCAGCAAGTGGTGATACTACAACGATGGCGAGGTCATGTCAGTTGCCAGCCATATGCACTCAGCCTATCGGCCGTAGCGATTCTGTGTCACCATCCCGTAAAATGACATTCAACACATTTCCCTAACGCTCTTCCCAAGAATGATGTTATAATTACAGTCGATAACGAAAAAGGTGCATGTTAGTCTTACTCGTCATCAAACGTAGCCAGTGGCTGGTCCGTTTACATTCCAGGATACGGTATTTTCCACGTGCTTCCCCGAGTAAGCGGCACAGTATAAAAACGTATCACTGTGTGTATGTATATGTGTGTGTGTGTGTGTGTGTGTGTGTGTGTGTGTGTGTGTGTGTGACACACATAAACTTACTAGCAAATAGGCGATTCATGTGACTCATTTTGATACAGTATCACGTAGACGGGCAAATTGTTTTAAAATGTGTGGTTAATGAATTTTGAAAAGCTAAACAGACACAAATCACCAGCGATTGATCAAATTAGAGCAGAACTGATCAAAATAGGAGATAGGACAATTCGTTCTGAGATGCATAAGCTTGTTAATTCTGTTTGAAACAAGGAGGAACTGCCTGAGCAATGGGAGAAAATCGTTTTACCTATTTGTAAGAAGGGTGATGAAACAGATTGTAATTATTATCGAGGCATATCGCTTTATCAATTATGTACACAATTCTGTCCAACATCCTTCTGTCAGAGTTAATTCCAGATGCAGGTCAATGTATTGGGGTTCGTCGGTTTCAACGTAATTGGTCTAATACTGATCATACATACATGTAACATTGAGGAAAGTTCGTGTAACCGTTGTTGCCGTGGAAAAGCAATAAGTATTACATATTCTGAGTGTGTGTCTGTAACCTTAGTTATGCAACATGCAATGCGCATGTGCCGTATTATATTGTTATGTGTGGTCTGCCTGGTTCTACCACGTTTTTCCTCATTACGTCATAAAAGGCACGATTTTCGGGGAAAAAAAGTTATTGAACACAAAATACGTGTTTTGATTTTCTCACCAAGGTTTGTGTGAAACTTTCTGATTCTAAGAAGAATTCAGCGAAATATTATCACAAACGTATTTAGGTCTTCATTCAAAGTACCCGTTATTCTTGTCAGATTTTAGTGAAAGTTGAACTTTGTCGACAGATTTTCGAAAAATGCTCAAATATTACATTTCATGGAAATCCGTCTCTTCAACGCCGAGTTGTTCCATGCGGACACGCGGACACACAAGGGGACGGACGAACAGGCAGACACGATGAAGCTAAGAGTCGCTTTTGGCAATTTTGCAAAAACGCCTAAAAACCGGAACGAAATTAGGCCGTACATCAGCTATTTATAGACTTCAAGTAAGCCTATGGTTCAGTAGGAGGAAAGTCCTATATATTATTCTCAGTAAGGTTGGTATAACTAAGAAACTAGCAAGGCAAATAAAAATGTGTCTAAATGAAACCTACTTCAGAGTCCGGCTAGGCATACGTTTGTTTTACACCTTGTCTGTTACGTAACGTGTGAAACAAAAACATGTTTTGTGGCCATTGCCGTTGAACTTTATTTTCGATTACGCAATTAGGAGAGTCTAGGAAAACCAAGAGGGCTTGAAATTAAATGATACACACCAACTTCTGGTTTACGCTGATGATGTTAATATACTGGGCGGAAGCATGCATACTATAAAGAAAACCAGCTTCAGTAGTCACTAGTTAGAAGACTGGTCTAGAAGCAAACGCTGAGAAAACTAAGTATATAGTCAAGTCTCGAGATCAGAATGCAAGAAAGGATGACTACGTAAATACAGGTAATAAATCCTTTGAAAGGGTGGAACAGTTCAGATATTTGGGAACAACCCTAACAGATCAAAATTCCATTCAAGAAGAAATTAAGAGCAGATTGAAGTCAGGGAATGCTTGTTTTTATTCCGTGCAGAATCTCCTGTCTTACAAATGGCCATCCAAAAATATAAAGATTAAGAAATATAGAAGTATAATTTGCCTGTTGTTTTGCATGGGTGTGAAGCTTGGTCTTTTACAATGAGGGAGAAACATAGGCTGAGGACTTTCGCGAGTAGGATGCAGAGGAAGATATTTGGGCCTAAGAGGGACGAGGTGACATGGGAGCGGACAGGACTATATAAGGAGGAGATTTATGATTTGAACTCCTCAACAAATATCATTCTGATGATCAAACCAAAAAGAAGGAGATAGACGTGGCATGTAGCACGATGGGGGACAGGAGAGGTGCGTGCAGGGTTTTGGTGGGGAGGCCCGAGAGAAGGAGACCACTTGGAAAATCTAGGGGTAGATGGGAGAATAATATTAAAATGTGCCTTTAAGAAGTGCAATGGAGAGGCACGCATTGGATTCATCTGGGTCAAAATAGGGACAGGTGGCGGGTTGTTGTGAATACGGTAATAAATGTTCGGGTTCCGTATAATGCGGGGAATTTCTTGACTACCTGACGACCTGTTAACTTCTCGGGGAGGGCTCTGCTCCAATGAGTTAAGTTAGGTTAAGTCAAGTTAAGGTCAAGAATTTAGGCAACATAAAATATTGAATTGATTTTCTTGTTAACAGAGGTAAAAAATCATGCCCTTATTGCAATATTATTTCTACTTAGCTAGTTGCGGGTTCGATTCCCCATGGTGTCATTGGAATTTTTCATTGACATAATCCTTCCGGCCGCACTATGTTCCTGGGGTTGACTTAGCCTCTAACAGGAATGAGTACCAGGAATATTTTCTGGCGGGTAAAGTGGCCGGTGCGTAGGGCTGACAACTTTACCACCTTCATTTGCCGAATGTCTTGAAATCCGGAAGCCTCAACTTCATGGAAACCTGTGGGCCTGTCCAGGCCTGTAACGGGACAGCTTTACCTTTCATGTAGTTACCTAAGTATTATGTCCTGAACCTCCTCAGTCTGGGGTTTTGACATCGTATTGAGATCCTTAAATGTATGAGTTTGGCGTATTCTACACAAGAAAGAACACTTACCCCGTGTGAAGAATATCTGTGCGAGGTATGAGACTTTCACAGCGCAGTTGACGAAGGTTCAAGTCTTCTGAGATGTTACACTTTGTGGACTGGCAAATTGTTAACCGACGCTTCGGAGAAGCTTGCTGCCTCCGCCTTCAAGGTCTATCCAGTTCTAGACTGCTTTAACCTGAGGATATAGGCACTAAACTCCTCCAAAACATCCAAAAATATTTACCAGACCACAAAGTGTAACATTCTAGACAACCTGAATATTCAAGAATATTTAGGCAAAAGGGAACCGGCCGTATTGATTTATAATATAATCATATTCTTCTTTCTTTTGTTAGTTGCATGCAAATGATACATATATTATTCTGGCATAACTAATGTAATTCGCGAATAAAATTATCAGTAAAAGTTAACATCCCTTATTTGGCAAAATTACAAACTTTGCAGCGGTACTCAATTTCTACCTGATTTGCGGACATAACAATGGCTTCCCGGAGGACCGGATATCCACCTGTGTCACATAGATTACATACACAGAGACACTGTTTTATTATACAAATGTGGCTACTTACCTTCCGTTGGCTCGCTAACAAACAGAACCCAGCACGTCTTCGAAACGAAACAAAACAAAATATTTTCGGTATCTCCTTCATATATGGAGAGTAAGAATATAACACTAAGTGCAATACATTAAACTAAAACGCTGGGAACCAGAGTTCCGGAAACTCGGATTAGCGGCGAACGCTGTCGTTACCGAAAAGAGCCTGAAGGAAGCAGAATGGGTGCGAGTTGCTGTTCTTTGCAAATTTAATGAGAATATACACTTCCGCACTTACAGAACCCATGTATGTCTGTGACACTAAAATGAAGTTGCAAGTAATAATCACGGAACTGAATATGTGAGAGGGTACGTGAAGTACTTTAATTTTGAGATACTTTGAGAGGGTGGGGTTTGGGGAGGAAGCAGTAAACACAAACTATTCAGCCCCCCCCCCCCCCCATGAGTTTGCTGGCTTGAGGTGGAGTGGGGTGGGATTCGGGAAGTCGCTATTTGTGGAAAGGTACCTGATTTCTCAGTACTTACGTGGCTAAAAAGAATTTGCCTACCAGGGTAAACTAAGACGCGGACTATCAATTACAGGACATTAAAATATTAATGAAACTCATTGCATTAACACAATGTGTTTATTATTTTGTGAACATTATTATACAAAGTTGTTTGTTTGGGGAACACTTACCCACATTATTGCACTAAAAGATGAAATGACTGGTACTTTTAAATGCAAAGTTGTGAAGCACTTTTTGATGCAGTGTACAAGAAATGCAGTAATTACAAATTGTGTTGAATGGAAGTTTGGCATTCAAGGCGAGGAAGACGAAAACATTGGTGGTGCTGGTGAAACAGGTTAATAATTCTTTCTTACGCTTGTGCATATGTTTTTATGAGACAACATGATCTGGTTTTTAGGCAGCCGTCAAATACAAAGCAAGAACAGCACTCTAAAGCTACTTCTATATTGTGCAACGTTTTCTGTTTCGCAGAATTTAAGGACCATCAGTCCTTAATTAAGCACCAAATATTAGGCTGAGATTATAACCCTGTGCTTATAGAGCTACACTGGAGGCCTATTTGAATGATGTAAGCTGAAGAAATCCTCCCAAACAATGATTCAGATGCTACCCTTACTGCAAAACCTGGATGGAAACCCTGTAAACACAAACATGTTATACAAACGTCTGCTAATTAGTATTAGTTCTATAGATCCTACATTCTCTCGTTTCACGAGTAACACTGCCACACCGAATTCCTGACTAGAATTGTTTTCGATGCTTAAGTAAACATTTATAACAAAATGCAGTGCCAGTTCCAGCCACTTAACAAAACTTATTCTGACTTATTCCCACGAAACATGGCATAAAATCATCCTCCAGTGCGTCTATTGTTCCGAGCACAATGAGGGAATCATTCTTTGCTGCCAATTAGCAACTTGACAAAAGAAGTGTTTTCACTCGGTGCTCGTCATCTTCTGGGAGGTAATGATTATCACTGCAAATGAACCGCAATACTGATGGAAACATGTAATGTTATGGGGTGACTATACTTTTATTTTTTTCGGCGACATAATGTCAGAGTGTTCAATTGCGTTAAACGTTTTGTTCAGTGGAAGTGAGTAGTAAATCCTGTAAGAGCTATCGACTCTGCCAGTTTAAGTTTTGTCCTTTCCACTAGGGACACAGCTTTGTTTGGCATAGGCTACTGATGTTCCTCTACGGCAAACGTACACGTGTCCAAGACATCACATTTTATCCCTGGCCGTCCACATTTTCCGTTCTGTGAGCAAAGAATATTATTGCCTCTTCTAAGCGGGCCTTATAAATAACTTCAGGAGCCATTGTCATTTCCTTACATGTTCGCGCAGAAGCTACAAATAAACACGGTCATAATTTTCATTGTGTTATTCTGTCACTTGTGACTTATTTTGTTACGAATATCAGCGTCATCACCGCACCTTCACCGATAGAGCCTGTGACTTGTGCGGAGAGTTGGCAATGGCCTCGTACACCGAGTCCTGTTCTTTACGCAACGCCTGTTTCATGGCTGCCGTGAAGGGATCAAAGTTGATGACTCGCCGTTTGCGTCGGTATATGCCTTCACGCCACTCCAGTGCACATGCCATATTCTGTTCTGACACGTTGAGTCTCAAGAAGTGGAGCAGATCCTGCAGATGCGTGGCTACATCTTCGATCAGCTGATCATAGAACACGACATGCATCGGGCCGGTGAAATTATGTAACCAGTCCAGGTTGGTTTGACGCCATGCTGACAGTTTGTCTGCCACGAATTGCTGCCAGTCTGCAACAAGACAAGATGGCTGGGAGTCAACTTTCGACAGCAACCACTTTCTGAAGTAGGTACCAGTACTTCGTCCTATCCATATGGTGCAAATGCATTTTCCTGAGGAAAACACTGGCCGGAATGTCATTTTTACTGTCCAACTCCACAGCGAGGGCAAGTATGGTAAGTTGTTTCGGAAAGGAAAGCAATTAAGGATTTTTGTCTGTCCATCCCCAGATAAATTACGAGCATCAGGATTAATTAATGATGCCCATGCAGAAGAGCCCTTGAGAAGCTGACAGCCAAGTAGCTAGTCAGTAACTCCTCCGCACTTGAGGGAACCCCAAGGTTCATTATCATATTCACAAGCGTCCTACCCTGAACTGTCCTAAACCAAGTGAATTGCACCCACACACTCATGCTCGAGGTCTCTCACATCCATTTAATGTCGTCCTACACCTGTGCTAGGTTTTCCAGGTCTTGTTTCTCCAGTGCGTACGGCTTGCACTGCTGATCTCACCCTCCCTTTATTTCACTTCTCTAATAATATTTGGCAAACTGTACAAAATATGAAGCTCGCAATTATGCAGACATCTCCGTCCTGTTGTTACTTTTCCACCTTGGACAAAAATACCAATCGCCGTATGATTTGTGGTGGAAAAAGTGGAACTGGGACAGATTTTTTCTCTGTGTGCTTCGAGGTTTCTCCATCAGTATCATTCCACCAATGCACCGTACCCATTCATTCGCATATCCTTCATGCAGTATGATTTTAGGGGCGTTAAATTTTACACTTAAAATAAAGGCCCATATTTTCTCTGCGGCCCCCTGTTCGATAAACATCAGTGTATGAGCAAGACAAGTTTTCGAGAAACCAAATAAGATTATAATGGCTAGGGTATGGTCTGGACAATCCGGGATTCGAATCCCAGCAGGGACAAGGAATTTTTCTCTTTTCCAAAAGGTCCAGATCAACTCTGGGGACCACCCACCAAATTGTTCAATGGATACGGGGTTTATTTTCCTCCATTAAAGAGGCCAGAATGTGAAGTTTGCCACTCAGGTTCACCTAATGCCGAGTTTAAGAATGAGTGGAGTTATACCTCTATTCCCACCACCCTATATGCCTTCACGGCGAGGAGAGGGACAACTCTAAATTTTTTACCATCACCAGATATGGGCATAATCTTCATTAGGCGTTGCATTATAATGCGTAAGTCAGTTAACAACAGTGTCAAAATGACTGTAGTACGTAGGCTGAATGAAAAGTAATGCCTCTTAACGCAGCAACTTACCTCCAACTGAGGTGAAAACAGATGCTATAGAACATGTCTCAACTTGTAGCGCATCAATGCTGCCATTTGTTGGGGAGTTCTAAAGTTGGAGGCATTATTTCTCATTCACCCCTCGTAAGAATTTCTATGTAGGGTATTTTGTTATGGGGAGCATTTTAGAAAAGTTCAAAGTGATAGCATTTCCAAGTAGTTAACAGTAAGTGTGTAAGTTTGATAAGAACTGGTAGAACATTTTAATTATAAGTGTTGTGTCAGGATATTGTGGCATTTTATGTACACACCCCGACGTCTAGCGTTTGGGGACCCTGAAACACATCACACATATCTCGAGAGTCGTTAGTAAGAAGTACTTTTACATAAAATTCCTCTCCTTCTTCTATGAAAATTACACTGCCGTGATATCAAAAAATTTCCCCTAATCTTAACACTGTGGAGCTCAGTGCCTACTTTATATGACCCTGGCTTTAACGTATAAAATTCTACATTCTGCCCACCAAGTGTATTTTAGTGTTTTGCATAGAACTTCGCGCAAAACAAATATTTTTGTGTTTCAGACTCCTCGTAGCCGTCCAAACAGCAGATACAGAGAGACGATTTGCACTTTGTCCATTACGGAAAGTTACTGTTACATGGTCAGCCCTTCCTCTTTTTCGGGAAGTCCCCGAGATCAAATCTCGATCTGCAGGTGGACTGTAATCATTCCTGGAGAACACTCGTAGCTCAGGGAAATTCAAACTAGCGTTGTTGTTAGGATATGGGGTCACCCCTACAGACTAGTTCTATGACACTCGATTGTAGCGCCTTTGCCAGTACAGACTTTCTTCTAAGTATTTGTCAGATTCGTAGAAGAGTTCAAAAGCTCTGGTAAAAGGGAATAAATTATCAGTGCAGGTGGTCCAAGTTCTCTTCAGCTGACATATCAGTGGCCCTTTGTGCCGATTTTGTCACGTTCGTTGGGGTCCTCAACGACGAGTTCAAGTGCAGAATCATAAAATCCCGAACATTTTTGCTTAGATTCTAGTGTGTATTTACGTGAAGGGTTAAGCTATCAAATCAATAAATAAGTACGTACCGTGTTAACAACGCTCTGTAACGTAACGTAGTGGGGGACCAGCTGCCATGCTATTTCACTTTAGATGTTCCTGCTTCATAAAAATTTATACCCATAGACTATTTGAGTGATCTGGAATCACAAAATTCCTCGCATTTTCTGAAAGCTGGAAGGTCCCATTACCATGTTAAAAGGATCCTCTTCCTGGGTCCTGACCTGATTTACTTCTGCATGTATCCACCGCACACCTACCTTATATTACTTGACTACGTAGTGCAAACACGTTTTTAAATGTAGATTAATTTTGCCCTGTTAGTGTGCCAGATTTTATGCCATGTTTATTGCAGAGGAAGGAACAGACGTTGTCCTACGAACACTGTAGTCCTTACATAACGTCACTCGTCTTAGTAAATTCGCTCTCCCTTCAGCTAATAGAATATTTAACTATATTATATTAACCTCAGAGGTTATTCGGCCTTGATCAAGATCCAGTGAACTAAATTAGAACTTCACACTGAAATTGATTCTATAATTAATTATCTGAAAAATTTAATAAAGATAATGTATAAGTGTATTACGTTTATTCGAAATAGTCGTCGACAAAGAAAAGGAAATGAAAGCTAGAATCCAGGCTGTCATTATTTTACTATTATTTAATGTTTTACAGCAGCGAACTTGTAGAGAAACTGAGGAAAACTTAGATAATCGTCAGTCAGACGTAAGAGATTCCTAAAATGTTTTCAGATTTCTAAGTGAATATCATAATATTTCGTTTAAATAAAATTGTTCAAACGTTACAAAATCAAGCACAATAGAGTGATGGAAAGATAATGACAAGGACAAAACAGAAGGTCGTGAAGCAATGTGGAATTCCTGAAATTATATTTGTTTCTAGACACAGAGACGACAACTTTGAAAGTCGTATGAAGCATGTGGTTAGAGGGATTAACGATAAACAGAAAGAGCAATGAAGAGATTATTTTAAGAACGTGTATACATAAAACGTTCCTGGAAGAACATACTGGTCTGTTAACGTTGAATAAGTCACAACAGCTGCCTGCACATTAATTCCCAAACTGACAATGTGTAATCACAAACACATACATACAACAACAAACAAATTTAAAAAGATACTGTAGCTTCCACGCAAACCCAATATCCTATGTGGGCAGTGAACATTATTATTGATTTTGCTCACTTGTGTAATAGACAACAGAACCTCAAAGTAGTTTCAGCAGTAGTGCACGGCTGCACCTAATGGTGTTAAATCTCCTAAAACTAAGATCGCCTTCATCCACGTGCAAGCAATTAAAGAGTAGTTAGTGTTTTAAAAATAGCCGGGATAAAACAAGCCTCCTTAAAATAATTTCGGAAACATAAGTGATTTTCAATCTGCAAAATACGTAGTAGGTTATAGGAAAAACTTCTTATGCTTGCTTGCCGTCATGTAGTTTATGGATGGCATTAATAAAATTTAGAAATTAATAAGTATACGACTTAAAGAGTGATAATTATCTCATATATAAGATCTGCGCTCTTCTGGGGTATAACGCAGCGTCGAGTAGTAATCCTTTATCGACGTTTCGGGACAACGTATTGGTCCCATTTTCAGTGATCAAGACTTCTTGACCCTTAAAGATGGGACCGACATGTTGTCCCGAGGAGTCGGTGAAAGGTTACAGCTCGACGCTGCGTAACACCCCAGAAGAGCGAAGATCTCATAAGCATCGCGGCGGAAGCCTGCAGTCACGGATCTCATACGTAATTTCCACTAAACTGGCAGATCACAAATACATTTCTTACGCAGTATGTTACAGGTTACACCATAACATTAAAGTTTCATGCAGTTTCCATATTTTAATAGACACAAGAAAAGGGCTGCATGCAGAATCTGCTGGTATGTGTATGATCTACGGGCCTCGTTATGCAAAATAACCTAACCCTAACGGTTTGTTAACAACCGCCATCGAAAATTTAGATAGCCATATCCTTTTACCCTCCCCCAAAAATTACCGCAAGAATTTGCACAGTTTTTGAAAATGTATTTCCGTACATCGAGCAATAAACAGCCCTACTTTGAAGTGCGCATGACTGTCATGTTGGCATCACTGACAGTGCCAAATTAAAAAATTAGAAGTTTTATGGTGACTTATGGTGGCATGATATTGTTATCACGTTTCATAAAAATTTATTTGAAAAAAATTACGGTGTCAACACAAACGTACTGAGACGAATGGCTATACAACAAACACACTTTGCATGTAAAATAAGAAACTTAGGTTACAAATGCTTCCTATGAAATCTGTAGACAGGTTATAATCGCACAGACCATTACGTGGCCTCACAGTTAAAAAGGCATGCACCGCAGCGAGAAAAATGAAGACGCGAATTCCACTCCAATTGTACCACGTCCATATCTGCTTTGGCACTCACCCAAAGTTATTCAGTGCGCGTGGAGATTAAGAGGCCGGAACTTGAAGCTGATAATTTACTGTCACTTCGGGGTGTAATCTAGAATGTCTAAAGCCTTAACTTCATGCTTCCTCTACTCTTTTACATTCAGGTGTTTAGAAATGGAGATAACTTTACATATTCAATGGCATATATAGAGTGCAGATACTCTGTGATGGCGCAGGCGCAGAAAACATTTTTAATCTTTTGGTGGAATAGAGAGTTCCATGTAGGTTGTCAGAGGGTGACATTTCAGTGGGCTAATGGCAGGCAGTGTGTGTGTGTGTGTGTGTGTGTGTATGTGTTAGCTTGTAGCATATGCACTGTGCCGGAGAAGCTTTTTACACATTCGTGTGGAGGTTGTTGGCTAATCACTCCATTCCTCCGTTTCCCCTTTACTTTTCTCCGCGCAGAATTGTGCCATCACATAGTAATCGGACTCTACCCGCCTGAAATATTTTCTTGCCTTCAGATAAATAATCCTGAAAAGTCACAGAAAAACTCAGTAAATGGATGGAAAAACCTCTCGAGAAATTAAAGTTTAGAAATACCTCTCAACTGTAGCGTCTTTTATCATATTAGTGCTGCTCAAGAGGATGTTCTTTCTACTCACATTTGCCCTTGTTTCGCCGGTATCTATCAGGGGATGCGAATCCGATGTGTCCACCACTTTGTCTGTTGAACTCTGCCTGAATCGCCGGCCCCGGGGCTCGAATAAGAAGAACTGCTTTATTGAAAGGCTGGCGAGCTGCAGGTCCCCACTCATGAGTTTTGACAACCGACACGGATCCATTCACGACGGATTCGGCAGGGAAGCCGTTCTTGAGCAGGCTGTAATCCTTGTAAACGGACCCAGTGTATATGCCTGCACGACAACGTGATAAGAAGCTATTGGGTAACAAGGCAAAGCATGGATAAATAATGAGCTCCGGGAGTAACTTTCCTATAGTTCACACTTCTTTTTCTACGATGTATTATTTCAGGGGTGCACAATTATTCCAGAAATATAAGAAGAATCTCAAAATTATAAGCCCTAGAATTGTAACATGATCCAAGATCCATACAGAGACTCCAAAAATTTTAAGCCCACTCTTAAAGCATTTAGTTGCAATGGAGAGTTTGGCCCCGGAATTTGTGCACCCATGTGTCAGTTTAATATTATGTAAGGGAAATGTATAGTCAATCACAGACGTACGACTTTAGTCCATGTGCTCGCGTGCTGCAATTTTACGACACTGGCCATATGATGGAATCCTACTCCAATTAGAATTCTTATTCCTTTCAAATGTATACTTATTATTATTATTATTATTATTATTATTACCATTTACTATTACCATAATCATAATCATTTGGGGAAGAAGCTGTGTGCAGATTTTATATGCGAAAACAAACGTTCATACCTACCAGAATGCACAGTTTCGTGTGACGAAATATAACTGCTCGTACCTACCAAACTATGCAGCTTCACATGCCAGAATATAATTCTTCACACCTACCAGATTACAGAGCTTCACATGACAGGACGCTGTTGGTTATCGTTATACCCACAGTCACAACGTCGAAAGAATTTTATTTCCTCATTTAGTTTCAGCTTAAGGCTGTATTAATATTGTCGGACATGACACAAATACTCTCGCCCTCGCCACATTTGTAACTATATCTCGCACAGTTTTAAGGTACGTCTGTGATACGTTTCAAACATCGGCAAACTTTTCTTCTCCTGAACAAATTTGCCCTTAGTTTACAACTTGAGACCCAGGCCACACAAAAATCTTTTGTTTGCAGCGTCATTTTTTGGTCTTCCCCTTTGCCGATATATTCTGTGGCGATGACAGTTCTTCTTTGCTTTCAGTCAATCAGGTAGAAGTTTTTCTGAATTGTGTGTGCATTAAGACATATGCTTGCTCCAGTAATATCGTCGATTGCTATGTTATTTCAGTACTGCCGTGGCCTCGTTGCCGATAAAACACGAAACTTTACCACCACATCCATTAATAGAATACACCAAATCAATTTTTATTTGAACAACAGCCACACAAAATCAACTTTTCTCTTTCTTATCATTCCTGACTATATAATGAATTGGAAAGGACACATTTCCCACTCTGACAATTATTCAGACTGATCTGACACATAGCTATCTACCAACTTAAGCAAGAAAAGTTCAATAGTCCGCGTGGTATCTGTTCTAGAGTTTGCAGATGTAACTGTCAGGCAAGTTATGCGTCATTTACGTTAAATATTATAGTAAATTTACGAATTAATAATTTAATTATATTAATACCTGACATTTTGATACGCTGTAACAGAAAAATAAGATTACTCCCATATTCTCTAAAAAAACTTCTATAGCCCGTATGAGAGTATATAACATAGAATCCGTAGAGCCGTATAAAATTTGTTAATACACACGGTTTAAATATTTTCGCGAGTCTGATTAATGTATGCCGTAATTTCGAGTTTATCTTCATATGGAACATACGTCCGATCATGGTACAATAGCAGCACAGAACACCAGGAATAGTTCTGTTCTCGTTTGCCGAGTATCCATATTTTTTATAGCAAACTAAACAACGTTGCTTGTCAGCCTTCAATCAAGCCCATCCTGCATCAGTTATTCGCGTTTTCATTTCCAACGTCAAGGATCTTGTGGTTAAGGGAGTAGCATTATGGACGGGACTGCTTGTTCGAAAATCCTCAGACATTTCAGCACAGAAGCTATTACTCTGTATTACCAAATGATTGTTGACTGAGCAATAAGTTGGTCCCTCGGTCACGGACTGCGAGCAAGTTATTTTGCGACAACATTAGTAAGGAAAATATGATGAGAATACTTCGCAACCGAGTTACTCTTTTGCCCGGTCGCAGCAGGCGTACCCAAATATTAAGCGTTATTCCTGTCAAGCTGAGTACAATATTGAAAACAGTACTCTTAACTAATGTTCGTAGACCTGCAAGTTTAAGCTTATTTTCTGTTGGAAAATTGTATTTCTGTACTTCACAGCAGAAATATATAAAAATGAATTTTTTTTCTTGTGGGGAATTCATTGGTAAATGCATTTTGATTTCAGAGGCGTACAAGTTTACGGATTGGAAAGAAGAGGAATCGCCTTTCGATTCCCGGCATGGGCCGGGTACTCTTTCTGTATTCTAAAGCTCCAAGATCAGACCCTGAACTCAAACAACTTCCACGTAAATGGGTAATGGGACGTCTTTCGCCGAACGTAAACTGACCAGAGCGAGACGCCGACTGCCCACTTTCATCTAGCTCCGACGTTGAGAATTAGTGCAGCACCAAATGCCGCCCCTCACGTGCCTAATTAAACACAGAAACAGTATCAAATCTAAACATTTTACCTATTGACACAACGCAAAATGTAACCAATTTCAACTGCAGGTACATTGTTCAGAGCAGGCAATCAATTAATATGTATGTGTCTGTAAAATGCTATTGGTCCTACACATATGTGTTACGACGGGCCACTTTCTATAATCTATCTTCTTTAAACCGGCGGGACAAGGTTGCGGCCTTGGGCTGCTGGAACACTGGGATTGGAAGTTCGAATTTTGCCTTGGGCGTAAATGTAAGCCCAAGTCCTTTTTCAAAATGTTCTTGTGACACCCAACGCAAGGAATTCCACCAAAAGCCCGAAGGATTTGTTGTTTCAGAAACGATTATCAATTTCAGCAGGCCAGAGGCTGTGAACTCTTAAGACACAATAACAGCTACAACAACAAAAACAAAAACAACAACAACAACAACAACAACAACTACTACTACTACTACTACTACTACTACTACTACTACTACTACTGCTGCTGCTGCTGCTGCTGCTGCTACTACTACTATTGCTACTGCTGCTGCTGTTACCACCACCACCACCACCACCACCACTACTACTGCTGCTACTACCACTAAGATGACGACGATGATAATGCCAAGCAGCAGAGGATTTCTTCAGAAGTGAACATTTCCTGAAGATATTTTCCGCCATTTACGGAAATGTACTATTGCGATACGGGGCCGCGGTGGTGCACTTGGTAGAGACACTGCGCTACAAACCGGCAGGTAGCAGGTTCGATTCCCGATGGCGTCAGTGGATTTTTTCGTTGACATAATCCTGTCGGTCGCACTATGGCCCTGGGGTCGACTCAGCCTCTAACAGAAATGAGTACCAGGAATATTTCCTGGGGGGTAAAAGCGGCCGGTGCGCTGACCACCTACCGCCTTCATGTGCCGAATGTCTAGAAATCTGGGGGCCTCAACCTCCTGGAACCCTCAGGGCCTGTCCAAGTCTGTAATGAGAGTGCTTTACCTTTTTACCTGTGGGATACGCGGTTTGGGGTGTGAATTCCGGCAGGACGACGGACTTTCACCTTCTGCAGAAGGTTCAGACAGGTTCTGGAGCCCACCCCTCATCTTCAGCAAAGTGTGTCGAGGTTATTTCCCAGGAGAGGTGGGCAGGGCATCAAGCCAGTCACCCCGCCTAATGCCGAGGTCAAGAATGAGTACACCGACACCTCTACTGGGCCCCCCCCCCCAATATAGCTTCATGGCATAGACAGGGAAAATTTACCTTTCTTACTTTTCACGAAAGTGTAAGTTCCATTGTCATGTTTACAAGATCCTGTTCTGCAACTGACTAGTCCAGTCCACAACCTGCAATCTTATTCTTTTAAGTTATATTAAAACGGGGGCCGGTCACCACAACTTGGCGCCTCCTCAGTTTGCGGAAGGAGAAGCAGCCTCCAGATATGGAGGGTAGCTGTGAATGTATTGAAACAGAAGCTGCGAACAGCCGGCAAGGTGTGGTTTTCGTGCTTGAGTGTTGGGCAAGGTGTTAACAACTCCTCACCCAAACACTTACGATGTTACAGAACATTTTCACAAGTCCTTGGACTTGGACTGATCCTTTGGTTCAGGATTAGGGCAGATGGCAAGCGCTCGTGAATGCAGCAATAAGCCTTTGGTTTCCACAAAATGCGAGGAATTTTTTGACTATTTGGAGACCTGTTAGTTTCTCAGGAAGAACTCTGCTCCGTGGAGTTAGTTAGTTAATTGTATTTAACTGTGTTTCGCGACTACAGTTTTGTGTGCATACGTTATGTTGTAGGCATTCGGCGTGTCCTCTAACCGCACTGTCTTTAATTGCGTCTCCTACATATTTGGTGCACAGCGCAAATTACGAAACTCCCCATTGTACAACCCTCTCCAGCCTCTATCTCGAGTCCAGTATTCTGACCAGTTTTAATTCAATAATAATAATAATAATATATTGTGCTCAAGAAATTGGGTGAAATTGAAAGAAATTTTCGCTAAAACAACTTGGAAATAACACGTGCCTTTCGTAAAACGATTGGTAAAGTTTCAAATACTTCATCTACGTTATCACCGCCAGTGTTCAGTGTTGGAAGAGAACATGAAAAGTGCCTGACAATTGAATTCAGCTGCAGTGTGATTTTCGAGAGAATGTGAAGTTGTATGGTTGCTGAGTCATTCATCCGTACTTTCTTTCTTCGCATCAACTCAATTGTTCTTTTCGTAGTTACTAAAACTGAAATTTCATTGCTGAATTCTTCCATCACTAAACATTAAATTGTGGAGACTGTGATGGTAGGCGCGCATGATCTATTAAGCGTGTAAGAAAAATTGCTAGCTGACTAATCTTCTTGACATTTACAAAGTGGCTAACATTTCTGCTTCATGTTTTGGAGATTCCGGTTTCAAATCTTAGCTAGATTGAACACTATATATATTGACGATGGTTTTTCACAGTTTTCTTATTTCTATAATGCTAGTAAAGATTCAAAACTCTTACACTCCACCTTAGTATCTGATTTTAGCACAGGTCCCAGCATTTTACAAACACTTTATCAACCTGGAAGACAAAGACTCAGAACTTCCCTTACAAAGTCAAGAGTAACATAATTAAATGACAGTCACTTTGCGATTTCACATAACTCCTCAAAAAACAACACCAGGCTTGGAAAAATGTAGAGTCTTTCCAGAAATGAAAAATTTTCTCTCATCCCCACCTGTGACCTGCTGCAGCAGGTAGCGAACCCACGTGTTGCCGCTGCCGGGGAAAGAAGCCAGTGCCACGACAGGTCCCGGTTGTTCGAGAAAACGTAGCGCCTGGCACCACTGCAACCGGTTGCGTCTCGATGCGGCTCTGATGCCAACCCCCAGCGGAACTGCTCCCCGAGACCGACTCCCGCTTCCTTGGAAACCCTAAAAACTCCAGTTCACTAATAATAGAATCTGACATAATGTATGCAGGTTCCTGCTGCTGCGGGTGGCAAAAGATTGATTGCTTAATTAACTCCTTTTCACTTTTTCATGTACTTCTTTGAAAAGATGCAGATGTGGTCAAGAATTTCCTCGCTGTTAACAGCCCAAAGAATCATCAAAAGCCCGCCACTGAGCGCAAACTTTACTCTGTTAAATCCAGTTTACATAGTCACAACACTTTTGTCTGAGATGTATTTAAACGCAACGTGTCATCTGCTAATAGATTTCCCAAGTAAGTTTTCAAAACTTTTCTACTCGCTGTTTCTCATTACTTCATGGATTCTACATTCTACATGCAACTTATCGTTCTGACATTAATCACTGTCAATACCTTTCGACATTCTCCACGAAAAGTGGGGGGGGGGGGCCACGAAAACTCGCAGTTATCCTAGCCGATAACTAGATCGAGATTCGAAATCACTGCTTTTCGAATGAAGTAGGTTCTGTAGGACGTTGTAAATACGACATTGTACTAGGTAACTGGGATTCGAAACAACCGTATGGTTGTAAAGGGTGTATAAAATGGTGGGCATATTTAAATTGTGTTGCTAATACTTGTGAGAAACAATTGTAGCCTACCTAAAGTGTAGGTCTATAGCTTGGAAATTTCCTGAAGACTACCGCAACGTATTAACAAGGTAGGCAGTGTACTGATGATGTAACATTTTGGTGCGTTCGCTTAATGTTTGTACCTCCCCGTCTACCTTAACGGCCTAATACCATTTCACTCGACGGGGGCGATCTTATGGTGATTTAGTAACGCAGGTTACAATAGAGCGTCCTAGGTCTTCACGTAAAGTGTCCAATGTTTTTCCTAATTTTAACTAGATTTGAATTTTCTCGACAGATTTTCGTGAAACCAATACTAAATTTCACGGACATCCGTCCAGTGGGATCTGCACTGGAACATGCAGACAGACGGACAAAAAGACGGAGACGGACGGATGGGCATGACGAACCTAATAGGTGCCTTTTGCGACTATGCAAAGGTACATAAGAATGGGCGCAGCGTATCTAAAGGTTACAGTTTAAAACTTTAAAGTTATAAGAACTTCAAAAGGCCATACGGCACAATATCAATTTTTTAGGTATATTTAAAAATTAAAATTTTAATATTTAAGTATACATAAAAAATTGATGTACTGTACGGCCTTTTGAAGTTCCTATAACTTCATCGTCAACGCATAGCAGGCTGGACCTTTCTTAGAGGTTACTGCAACTCATGAAAATGGATGTAGTTTATCTGAAGGCTATAGGCTTGAATTCTCCTGAGGACTTCCACAACTCATGAAAAATTGTTGTAGCGTATCTGAAACGTATACTCTGAGATTTTCGTGGAGTCTTAGGCAATTCATGAAAAATTGTTGTAGCCTGTCTAAAGGCGATAGCCTGGAACTTTCCTGCAGGCTGCCACAACTCATGGAAAATGGTTGTAGCCTATCTGAAGGATATAGCCTAGAGTTTTCCTGGAGCAGATAGTAACTCATGAAAAATAGTCGTATCCTATCTGAAGGTTGTAGCAGACGCGCAACTAGATCCTTGGGACGGGCGGGGGGTAACCCTACGGCTATAGGCCTATATAATGTATGTTGGTTTTAAAAATTACACGTTCCTTTACTCAATCTTAGTGTCCCATGTTCTTGGTTTTTCTTAAGTTTATTAATTTATTTTTCAAAATTCTATTGTACTATTCCTTAGCAGGTTTCACTGCCTGATTTCGGCTGAAGGGGAAATCACGTAAAACTTTTTATATCATAATATATTAAAATCTGTTTTCCTTTAATTTCAGTTTTGGGGGTTTTGGAGGCCTGCAGCCCCGCAGTAGTTGCACCCCTGAGATATAGCATGGAGCTTCCCTAGAGATTGCCACAGCTCATGGGAATTTTCAATCAAGGTAGCTGAAATTCGAAACGAAAAGTTCCGCAATTCAAATAAGATGCACTACCAAACCCACAGATTAGACCGTGGGTACTAAGTATTCGTGCGACACAGAAAAGAGATCTATGACTAACCTTGTACACGTTTGCATAAAGGTGGGGAATTTGTTTTCCAAGCATGACTCAGCAATAAAATGTTGATTAAGTCTTGAAGTTGTCCTTGTACCATTTTGTTTTAAATGGACCATGCTAATCTCTGAATTAAAATATGTAGATCACAAGCACGCAATACACTGTACAGGTACAGGTAAAATTGCCTCTATGAACACTTTTAAAGCTCTGAAAAGTGAACGCATAACTCCATGAATTCTTAACTTCCTCACTGTATGGAGGTGAGTGACAAGCGTCACGCTTCTGCGGTTTTACCTCCTTAAAGAACTCGGTAGTTCTCACTAAGTAGGAGGTTGGGTGAGCCATAGAAGCAGCCTGTATGCTTTCGAGAAAATATAACCCTTGCCTCTATGGGGCTTGCATAGAAGACAACATTTTTATAAAATGATTCCTTAAAACTCATGTCAGGCTAATTATAGTAATGACCTTTAAAAGTACGAGTAGCGACACGAACTTTGGTCATCAGACTCGTCATAAAATTAATGAGAAGTACTTTTTCATTATACTGTTTATGAAATTGGTGAGAAGTGTGTTCTTTCTGTTCCTCAATTGTTGTGTGTGAAGGCTTGATTGCTTATACCATGAAAAAAAAAAAAAAAAGAAGGAGCAAATGTTAGGCATGAGTAGAAAAGCTCCGTGTAGTGAGGGCAATTAATTAACATGTTATACCACATTACCATGTTATATAAGAGAAATGGGATTTACTGAACAAAACTGTTATTTAAATCCTTAAAACGGCGTGAAGAATAAATTTACTACCTGTTTATTTAAAAATATCTGTTAGGTATGGAATCGGAGCCGGCCTAGAGTCGTCAGTATTTTATAGTGAGTAGGCTACGGGGTTGGAGGACCCGTAGTTCGAACCCTGGTAGAGGAAGAAATTTATCTCTTCTCCAGTGCGTCCAGACCGTCGCTGAGGCCCATACAGCCTCTTATCCAGCGTGTATTGTGGGATTATTTCCACGGAGGTAAAGCGGTCGGGACTTGAAGCTGCCAATTCATCTCCATCTGGTGCTAATGTTAAGAATGAGTGGAGTCTTACCTCCAAATCTCCACTCTTCATATATGCATTGATGTCGTGTATAGGGAAAATTCCACTTTTTATCTTTATTACTGAAACGTAAGTGTTTGGTAACAGTGTTAAAATGTTATAGACTTTTCGAGCTGCGGATTGTGGTGATTTTGAGGATTTACCCGATATTCTATGATATCCTATTAACTCCATTATTGTGTTAGTGCTTGGTGTATAGGCACTCTGCAAGTGTATACAGTAGTGGGAGGCATTTCATATAGCAGTTTTGGAAGGGTGTAGACCTGTACCGCATTTCGACTGTTGGTCATATGGAGTGGCTTCGGTCAGCGCCGGCCACCCTCTTTCGATCTCGCGAAATGCTTGTTTTGTGCTTTATTCGTTATATCACTTATCCCTTTATAAACTCTTTCGAAGGGCGCATCCAAGGGGGGCTGCCGGGCTGCAGCCCGCCCAAACCCCCAAAACTGAAATTTAAGAAACACAGATTTTGTGGATAGTATGAAATCGAAAGTTTTACGTGATTTCCCCTTCAGCCAAAATCAGCCACTGATGTCGGCTCATGACTAACACAATAGAATTTAAAAAATAAATTAATAAATTTAAAAAAGCAAGAAACTAGGACACTGTGATTGAGTCACGGAACCTGTAGTTGTATTTTTATGTATATAAATGCACTTGCAAACGGTGCTATATTATTCTAAAACGTTTTGACGACCGTGTGCAATGTTGTGAAGTAGTGGGTTTTTGGAGTTTTTCTATTACTGGCCTCAGTGATTGAGGCTAGCTGTATCTGAGGGACCCAACAGAGTAGGTGTTCCTCCCTTCCTCCCTAGTTTTACCTGAGGATGTAAGCAGAACCAGTTTCCGAAACGTCGTAATTTTAATTGTAGTTATTTTATTCTTCGGACGATAGAAAAACTCCAAAAACCCACTACTTCACAACGGTGCTATGTTTACTTACAACATGATTTTTATAACAAAATTTGTAAAATCAAACATAAATTGTATTTTGGCTCAGGGTCAGTCCCCCCCAAATTAAAATTATGGGTGCGCGCCCGTCTCTTTCAGTTTACTATGCCTAATTATCCCCCCCATTTGATCCGTTTCTGAATAGAAGGTTGTTTAAATCACCTACTGGCTAAGTAAATAGCCTATAAACCAAAATCAAGTAATATCTTTAAAATAAAAGCTACACACTTTGGAAGAAACAAAGTTGTTCTTGTTCACGCCATGAAGGCGTGTAGGAGAAGTGGAAGTATAGCTTTATCTGTATTAACCTCGATAATAGAAGGAGTGAGTGGCTAAACAAAACATCGTGTCCTCATTGTCAGGGAAAGAAGCCACAAACACTGAGTCAGAGCCTGGGCGGGCCTCAAAAGTGGTCTGAAAGATTTGGAGAAGAAAAAAAGTCTCTAGCTTTGCTGGTAATCGAACCGCAGGTCGTCCAGCCCGTAACGTAGTCACTATAGCGAATAAAATGCATCGGTTCCCATTTCAAACACATACATATACTTATTTATACGACGGTCTGTGAAGAAGAGAATTTACAGAATATATTAATTCTAGCGTAAAAATGCATATGGTCTCAAGAGCGCTTTTATATAAAATATTAGTCTATGTACGGGAGAGAAAGAATCTAGCGGCCACTGAAGCGGTAACGGCCTCTACTTTTATTCGAGACATTGCCTTATGCTTCTGTATGGGAAAACTCCAGAAATGTGTCGAGGAGTAAGTCATTATGTTCTTCCTCCATATTCTTACCAGCGAACAGTTCCTTACAATCTTTCTTTCTCGCCCGACACCCAGTTTTCTCTGCAGATAAAGCAATGTTATTAACAAACCTGCATTAAATTAAGGAACTAGTAAAGGGGCGGGCATTTATTTATAGTCCTACTAACACACTTGTTTCCAGTTGGTGTGCGAAGAGCAGGAAGCTTACTGATGTATAAATCGATAAGATTTCACACTGGAATTGCGCAATAAAATTTATTACGTAAATAACAAGATGCAGCGCCTACATCTCATGGCGTATAAATGTTCGTAGTTTCTACTTACTCATACAGCAGAAGGGCAGTGGGATTGTGCTGTAAGTCTCCCCCACACACTTTACCATCATACATGCAAGTGCTGGCAGCCAGACTTTGTATCAGGCCCCAGGGCCCCTGTCGCCAAGGCAAAACTTACACTTCTACCACCTCTACTTGGATTCGAACCTCCTGGATTGTGAGATCTGGCTCGAATTCCGGAAATGACTTTTGGAATTTCTCTTCTAACCATGCTCAAAATGCAGTATATTAAGTATACTTTTCCCCAATTTTAAGCCTTCTCCACAATGTAACAATGAACGTATTATGTGAAGGTCATTTCCAATCGTCTGTGACACAGCAATTTTAACATAAAATGTTGCGCAGGTTTATTTCAATTAGATATGGAAGACTTTCACTGAAAGTTGTCAAAAAATTCAGACTTCTAGCCTTACTGTCCCAGAATAAAGTCCATTTAACTTAAAGAAATATATTTATAAGCGATGTTCAAGTAGTTGTAACCTTAGTAAACTGCAAAGAACGCCGCTGGAAAATATTGCGTACTGTACCTTGGAGTGCAACCCTTCCAGTGTTATTAGCTGTGGCTTGTGTACCTGTGTATTGAAGCAGGAAATCTTATAACAGAACCTTGAATCTCAAGACCTCTACAAGAAAGCCGCTACTGGAGGCTAAGCTGAGTCGCCTACATCCTGTTAATATTCTTATAGGGTAATTCACTTAGTTATATTTTAATATTTTCTAAAGGATAAGTTGTCTTGGTTTCCTAAAAAAAATCCTGCATCAGTTTCAGTAAAGACTAACAAAATCAAATTTTGTCAAAATCCGTTAAATTGACCTTGTGCTGGGCATCCAGGGTGACGGTGGATATGAGCAAGACTCCTGCCAGATACAAGGTCAGAAGGATACCCAGGGCGAACACCCGGCCCCTACACAGCATAACTCCATCATCTGAGACCTCAAACACGACGCACGCTGAGTTGGGTCCCCATTGTGAACATAACCTGTGTGGCTGTAACAAGCAGGACTATTTGGATGGCGGCCAGGCTTGCAGCATCTGTGTAGTCGTCATGGCAACCAAAATCTCCCGAATCGATAAAATGACGGTCAGTAATCTCCAGCTTCAGAATCGAACTCAGTCCCTCACGCTCGCAAACTCGTACCAGCTAAGAAAAAATACCAATTCACTTATCACTGCTCGTGAGTCTTTAATATTAGGGTGCACGGTCACTGTTGCAAGATGCGGCGTAAACCTCCTGTCATGACGACGCCTTTCGACACACTGAACGCTGGACGCCTCTCGACTAGGGAGAATCAATACCCCTTCACCCCACCACTGGTGGTACCATTCGCCCTCCCCCACCAAAAAACGAGCTTATAAACTAATACAGTATATTCTGAGTATGCGAAGTTCTTCTTGTCTGATCTTTGACGAATAAAGACATTATGTGTCCATATTAAGGACGAGGTGGAAGTAATTTCAGCTCAGTTTACAGATGATGAAATAGCTAAAAGTGCATGATTCAGACGTGTTGAATAACATTCGTAGGATGCAATTTCATAAGATTTCTTAATAAAATTAAGGTCTATTACATTTTATCACCTAGATTGTTAAAAATATCTCGATTTAGCGTAAATTTTGGTCCTTTCATACACCACATTTCTTTTATACCTAAATTTATGGATGTACACCTGCTCTCAGGTTGCCCTAGATATCGAGTTGGAATACATTACTGAACCGGAACCGCCCTCTAAGTAGAGCCTTGGCTGTGTGCTTCAGTTTTTGAAAGGACTCGAAAACAATTCAGAAAATAATTAAACACTTAGTATCTATGGTTTTAATAATATAATAAAACTGATGAAAACTGACGGCAATGCGTGTAATAGATCTGCAGCTGTTAAAATATCCCTACAAAATTTATATTATTTTAATTTTACTACATTTTGCTTTCATTTCCATACTACCTTTTATTTGAACATAGCAACGATTGCTCTTAGAGGTATTACATTCACAGGTGTAAAAAGGAAGCAGTGGGACGACTTCTTTGTAAGATTAAAAAACATAAGACGATTTATTAAATGAGCTGTCGATCTGTATTTTTGTGGAGGAATATATTATAGAACTCACATTGTTCATCCCTATTCAGTGCTATATTCTGCTGACGAAGAAACAACTCTTGTATAAAAAATTAAGATCTGAATTTTTCACTGCGGTTGTAACCGGCCACAGTCCACAATTTGATCCTGTGACAGAAGTACTAAAGGAGGAACCATACACTTGAGATTTTGGCAATTAATTCAGTTTATGTGAATTAACAAGAAGATGTAATTACAACATTGAATTATGACGTATTTTTTTGGTCAGTTATCGAAAGTGATAGAATTATATAAATTCTCGGAATGAAAATTGGAAGAAAACATAAAAGGTCAAGAGTTCTGGGCATTTGGTGTAAGAGTAAGTAGCTTGTTACAATGAAGAACGCGACTGCCTTCTCCTCTGCCTAAAGATAATGATCTATGTAGTCTAGGACGAGCTTTTGCCTAGGAAACTGTATCAGATGACTTCAGTACGAGCCAGTCAAAATTCAGCGAAATCCCTGTCCTGAATTCGGGGTTCCGTGAGGAGTATAGTGCACACCCTGATTCAGAATTTGGAACCCGCGAACCCTCTGCTTAGCGCTGTAAATGGCTAGGCATAAATGGGGCAAAATACATTAAGTATTCAGTCACACTTCTTTTCTGTATTCTTTCTCGTTCAGCTTAAGGCGCAACATTTTGTCTTCACCTACGACATCATGGCAGGTTCACAGCCTCGTCATTTCACGAAAATTTACATCGCCATGTTATGCACTTTTGTTTGGCAATATTTCCACAAATTCTATTTTATTTTGTAAAATTACTTAAGCCGATCCCAGTGGCCGCGCAATGTAAGTCGCGAGGCTTCGGCCGAGAGCTTGCGGGGATCGCGGGTTCGGAAACCGTAGGGGCATGGATGTCTGTCTGTTGAGAGTGGTGTGTTTTGTCAGGTAGACGTGTCTGCGCCTGGCTGATCACTCGTCCAGAGGAGTTCTACCGAGTGTGGTGTGTTTGAGTGTGATCTAGAAACTTCCAAAAGGAGGCGGTCTAGGCCCGATTTGGGCTGTTGCGCCACAGGAAAAGCGCTACAACTTCGTAATAGACTTCACGGAATTAGGTAGAAAAGAGGGTAAATAAACTACCAAGAACAATCAGTTATACCATGCTTTGCCTGTGGAAATTACCCGCGAATAAATCAAATATATGGACCTCAGAAACTTCAGCTACTAATTGCTTCAGTGACTTAGGTGAATAAATTAATATACACAAAGAAATACTGTACTTACACTACCAAATTTTATTCTGTGGAGAAGTGGCTTGTTAGAGGCGATTTAACGCATTTTCCTGTAAATACGTAAATATGCTCCCGGCCAGCATCTTCCTCCACTCTAACTTAAAGCTTTGGCCTCGTAACAATGGGACTCTTAGAAGGTGATGTTGATCAACCAAGTCTTCTGAGATGTTACTCCTGTCGAACGGGAACATTTTACCAGTTGGTACTGTGTAACATTACGGAAGACACACATCTTCAATACTTACTCTGTTTATATCAGTGATGTCCATTACTTCCGCGTAGAAAAATGCCGTTTCATCTGACATTTACGACCACAATAGCAGCGAGTGCACATGGGCCAAATCAAGCCATTGCACTCTCTTGGAAATATTTTGCATCACAATATTTGGCTACGGAAGAACAGTGACCTGTTTAGGTTCATTATCTCATACGGTATTTGACAATGCTGTTTATTTTACGGTGGTCTTACTTGGCGCTAAATTTTATGGGAAGATATTTGCTTTCATTGAAGTGAATGGAGTTGGGGCGCTCTTCGTTTCATCATCAAAACTAGTGTTAATACGCCTGAAGTTTCAGAACCGTAATATTTCACCGTTATATTTCACTCTGCCGTAAACTTCACTCTTCAAGAAAAACTTCCTAAATTTTTGTAATAAATTTCTGCCCTCTACACACTTGTATTTCTATGAAGATTTCTCAGAAAAACTTTTAAACAATTCTTGGGTTCTCTTGCATGCTACAAGCCCTTCCCATTTCCGAATCCCAGCTTAGGCACTTAATAATAGCATCTTAACTGAAATCGTGAAGCACCTCGCAAAGTAAGTATTTTTCGTTTATCTACCATTTTATCCTTTGATACTTGAAGTACAAACAATTTATTCCAATATCAGTGTGAGACAATTTTTAACTTTTACAGAAGAACGGGTAATGTTATAGTTCTGTATATTCTAGCAGGCAGGTTTTTTTAGAAGAATAACAGTACGAAGGAAAATGTGCTATCAATTTTCCGAGTTTTCGACAGTGAATTTCGTAATAAATGCACATAATTTATATGACGCTTTTCTAGTCACTAAATTCCGACTTACGAAATTCAAGAGACAGGAATAAACTTGTCAACTATCCAGTTTCAAAATTTTATAGCATTTAAAACCATTTCTTGTGCCCCAAATCCAGAGCCTAATAGTGTGTGGCAAGACGTAGTCTAGGGCCTACTGTACTGTAAGGTAAAGTATGATGCTGTAAAATATAATGTACTTTGCTGCCAGATATACTGCAAAATATTGTAAGAAACATGTTACAGTAATGTAAGAATGAAAATTACTGTAAAATATAATCTATTATACTGTACGTTATACTGCAGTATATTGCAGGTTATACTGCAAAGTACTGTAAGATACGTTGCACTATAATGCAAGACATACTTCACTATACTGTAATGTATACCAATATATTATAACTGTAAGGTGTGCTGCACTTTGTTCTAAGAAGTATGGTGCCTGTACTGTCAGATATACTGCTCTGTACTCTAAGTTATAGGGTACTATGGCTGTAGTCTACGTTATACTTTTTAACAGCATGTTTGATATCGACTGGAAGAAAAAGACAAAACGGCTTATGAGCTGTCCTCTGGAACATAACTCATTTGTAAGTAAAAAACAGACTATGCTGGAATGTAGGTAGGCTGCTACTTTTATCACGCCTTGTATTCTCTTTGGTTATAGAATAAGAAAGACATACGCCTCTTATAAACAACTGCGTAAGCCCAAACCACTCTACAGCAGCGTTTACGAAAATAAAAAATATATGTAACATATATGTTTATATATATCAGCGACACACGCTTTGAGGTCCTGAAATGATGTAAGTTCTGCTTTATCAAACTGTGGTACGCGTACTATTACTGGTATTCCATCCGCTGTTTACTGGTACGCGGTCTTAATAAAAAGTCGAAATATAAAAATGGATAAATTTAATAACTAAAACATAGTCACATTCTCCTATATTTGCTAATACGCAGCATTGCTGGCAACGTTATGTAACTCATCCCTGTTCTCAGCTTCACCCAGTCTTTCCGAATTCAGCTTTTTAAATCAAAGACAATAATATATGTGGTACACGTAGATTGTTAAATTTGATTTAGCGGTATGCCGGCGAAAAAGCCTGAGAACGCCTCATGTAAGGATTGGGTAAAGATAAGTTGTTCTTATGCATACCATGAACGCATATGTGACAATGCAGGCACAGCTTAACTCAGGAGCGGGCCTAGAGCGGGGGTGACAGTGTTAAGTTACAGTTATACTTACGACATGGCTTTTGTAACGTAATTTTAAAAATCAAACCTAAATTACGTATAGCCTTAGAGCCAACCGTGAACCCCCCCCCCCCCTCCAAATTAAAAATTCTGGTTTCGAGCCTGTCTCAACTCTTGCTTGAACTAGGCGCCAGATTGTGATGAGTGGTCAGCTTTGGGCTCAGCTACTTTACCAGTGTAGAAATTATCCCCACTACCTATTGAATAAGTGGCTGACTGAGCCCCAGATGCGGACGGGATGTTCTGGAGAAGAATTACATTTCTTAGCTCAGCCGGGAATCGAACGACTCTTTCTTGGTAGTATGGTAGCAGAGCTTGGAAAAATATGAGAAATTTGTGATGGTGATATTTTTATAGAATGTGAAATAGCAATCTGAAAGTCGGCGAAAGTACACTTGATGGCCGTAGTTGATGAACTGTTACAGACAGGAGTGAGATATATGGTATAGAAATAGATCATAAAATGCCAAATATTGTATGAGGTAATGTTTACGAGTCAACAATAACAAACTTGGTGCCGATATTAAATTTTTGGGTTATTCGACAAAATTAACATCTAGTCTGCAGAGTCCGTATTTACGCAACAAGTTATTCACATAATATACTCCTCCTACTACTACTATCACTACTACTACTACTACTACTACTACTACTACTAATAATAATAATAATAATATATTAATATTTTACAACGCGTGACTTGGAAGCTCAAGTGCATACGCATAATTATAAGGAATACAAAGAAGGCAGAGAGTGAAGCATAGAGCTTCAAACTTCCGCTGGGTGCACTCCAGCTTCTTGGCGTCAGCAATAATATTATTCCAGACAGCAGCAGCAGCAGTAGCAGCAGCAGTAGTAGTAGTAGTAGTAGTGTTATAGTTCATACAATAGGAAAATATGTTTTGAATTCTACTTTGTTGCTGTTTACAGACTTGTGGCTGATCTTCTGTTCAATTTGTTCGAATGGCGTTTAACATCGACATATCAACTGCTACATTATTTGGTGTCGGAAAAAATGAGATAAAATCTGGTACATTACATACCTGATTTGACAATATGGTGTAGGGATAACACTTCTCTATGTAAGATCACTTTTGTATAACATAAACATCCACAACCAAATAACATGCACAACTACTTTGGTTTACCAGTTTCGAAATTTTATAAATTGTGATTAAATAGGCTAGGTAATACGCATACTTAATAATTGAAAACACTTTTGCTACATTCTATATCAATGCGTACTTTATCTGTAATCCTATATGTACGTAATCCTGGATACCACCCATCTTTATGTGAAGTGGTTTCCCGAAGAGTAGTCGGGTAGGACGAAACATTCTGGATCATAATAACATTTAGTTGCGCCATACATCTTCTGTGTACTTTGTTACATTGCCGTGAAAAGATAAGTTACGTTATTTAATTATGCTGTTTCAACTACAGGATGCTTAAAGGCTCATGACGTAACAAGAGGCGAGCAGACAGAATGTTGTATTAATAGAGACATATCTCACAACCCAAAATGAAATGGTTTAGAGGTATTGGAAAGCATCAGGAAAAGACAGCTCGCAAAAAGTAAAAATGAAAAAAATTGTATGAACTTGGAATGGAATAAGACTTTTCGTCCATCGACTCATAAAATAGTAAGAACACTACGGCAGGTTTTGGGTTATGTGAACTAAAGACGATCGCTAGGTGATAGGAATACCGAAAATGGCTGTTAATTCGAAAATTTGTTAAAAAAAACTGGCCTCAGAAAGTTTCTGAACCAATTCATGCGTTCTTCTGGTTCTTACACGGAACTCGTAGAGCAGTAGGAGCTACGATTTGGAAGGTTGTAGTTATCTGGTGTTTCAAATAAATGCCACTTTCAATTTGTGCATAAGCGCACAGCACAGAATTGTAAATGGCAGGTCATATGGCTACGTCGGATAAAGTGGAAAGTAGGATAACCGAAGGTCAATAAGTGAGACTGCGGTATAAACAGATGTGGACGACGACGGAGACGAAATGCTTTCACGTCGTGCAGAAGCGTATATTAATGGCTCGCAGTACGTGGTCACTCTTTTATCCGTGCCTGTTTTCGATCTGTGATGCTGTGGTATGTGTCCGAGGTAGTAATCCGTGGTGCCCGGGTCCATGTATGATGAGCTGTGTCTGTCAGTGGTTGGTATAGTTGGTGGAGGTTGGCATTTGTACAGTATTTGGTTTTAGACGCGGCTAAGAGGCATTAAGTGCTTGGTTTTACGTTGTTCGGAAAATTTTATTCACGTGTGCATGGTCGTACTGTAAGTATAAATAGGTAAGTAATTCAAACTTTTAAGTTTAATGTTCATGTGTTTAGTGTGTTGCGTGATGCATTGCGTCTGGTTACGATTGGGAGTGAGGCGTTGTAAATTGTGGTGGAAATATGTAATGTGGCGGACGATAGGTCTTATGCAGTATAATTTTCGAGTTTGTCACGCAGGGTAAGGTGTGCCGGTTTTTTTTTTCTCGCTGAAGCTGCCATACCACGGATTACGATATTGGGTTCCATAGGGCTGTGTATAGCTTGGCAGCCATTTTGAAGTGTGCGAGGTGGACGCGAAGAAGTGCCGGTGTAACCGCAGTAAGGTTTAGATTAGTCAGATTTTTGTTGAATGTGCATTAACCCTTCATTAACATACCATTATTAAGCAAAGCACTGTACTGTAATGTACTATACTGTGTATTCTTTATATAGAACATGTCTTGAGTTATTTAATAACGCTTCCAGGTGTTTGTATAGCGTCTGATGGTATGTGCTGAGGGAATAATGACTGAAAAGGAATGTAGGAGGAAGGGGTCGCTGCGTGATGTAACGTACTGTCGCGGCAGAAGTTAAACTTCATAAACCCAATTTATGTAACTGTTCAGGAGGTTCAGATGGGCGGGTTATGAGGCATGTGTGGTGGACTTACGCGTTTGGTGTGAAAACTTGAAGGAAAGCGACTACGTGGTAGACTTCAGGGTAGGGAATAGTGGAATTTAGGCAAAAGAAATTGGATGAGGGGGTGTGGACTGGATTGATCAAGCTTGGGTTAGGGACAATCCGTGGAATTCTGTTAGCATGGTGATGAACTTTCGAGTTCCATAAAATACTGGGAAATTCTAAAGTAGCTGGAAGAATTGATATCTTCTCAAGAGGGACTCAGCGCCATGGAGGTATTCAATAAATTTGGTTACTGGTTGCATTGTGGCAATTCAGGCATCTGTAACTGAAGTGTTGGTGATTACTTTGGGTATAATGACATGAATCATGAAGATGGCCAGCTAGTGTTAGAACCCGTCAGTTTTTGTGAATAGTATGTATGCAATTCCAGAAGTCCAGTGATGTCTCGTGGCCGAGGATTTAGTGGGAGGGGCAGCTCCTTCCGTGGCAGAGGAGGGTCAGATGGTGGTAGCTGGAGTAGTGAGAGCAACAGCCGTGGTCGGGGCGGATTTTCAGGCCCTTCAAGAGGGCGCTTTAGTTGGTACAAAGAACATTCTTCAAGTTTTGACTCTCGGAGCAGATACCCATCAGGTAGTGTATAGTTGTGAATAAAAGTTTAAGATATTACTGTGTGTCTGTGTTTGTGTATTGTCATCATAGTGTTAAAAATGTAATTGTGACAGTCCATTTGTTAAAGTGACCACCTCAGCGTGATACCTGACAAGTGGTATGATTTTTGTGGGTACAGCTCTGCTGTTATGTTTCCAGACTTCCATACTTTGGTTTTCTCAAGGTGTTAACATGTGGCTGGAGCATGAACTTGGCCACTCAGCATCTGCTTGTGAGGCTAAAGTAGGGAACCCATTCATCCTGGCTTTCCCAGGATGGTCCTGTTTTATGTGTTTTGAAGGTCTTGGTCCCAATGTCGCACAGAATGTGGTTGGGGGTGGCAAATGCGCTGGTTTTTTCCCTGTTTCAACATTTCTCACAAAATATGCAATCATTTGACATCCTCACAGTGTGGGAAAACATGTATAGGAGTAGGACAGTCATCAACCAGCCAGTAACAGGAATCAACAGGAGACAAAGAGGAAGGTGTGTATGTTAGTAATTATAGTCTGAAGTAAGAATGCGAAGGAGGAGGAACGGACGGTGTGGAGAAATATCAGTAAGTGAAATGAGTGTCTGAATTCACTTAGTGTTCTTCTTTTATTTCTATTTTTATTTTTATTTTTTTTTTGTGTCTGTATGCCATAAGTTTTGCGAGTTATCTCATAATATTTATAAATTACTCTGTTTTTTTATTGCCTGAGACTGAGAGGTTAAAAATTTTGTCCTCTATTGCCTTGTCACCTAAATATTATTGTCATTGCTTTTTGTCTTAAAAAATGGGCTGTGTATGTTAAAGCCTTTCTCACATCAGATATTTAACTGAATTCAAGTTGCTAGAGATGCGGTGCCTTTATTTCAAATTTGAATTCCTAGGTAAGCATGTTAACTGTTTGCCGCTAAAAGACAGTGCATTGTAGTAATCTGTTATTCATCTAGTGATTATGGTCTTACTAAGTGAAATTGTGCTGGGGAAAAGAGTATGAGGAAACAATATCTTTGGGGTAGAAAACTGAGTAGTGAGTGTTTGGTTGATGCAGTAACCTTGGCCCCAGAAAATAGAAGAATCCATAAAAGTAACCTGAGAATGTCTACAAAAGTTTGACATATGGGGTTTGCTCCAGATGTTTTCAGACTGGTTAAATCAAAAGTAGTACGCACAAGATAAATTATACTGAACATTCCCTGCAGAATAGTTCACTTGCGTTAATAAGGTGATTCAGGGACATTTCCTTTTTTGCCAGTATTGCATGCATGATGTTGAAGAAATATGGGTTTGGTGCTGTAGAATTTTTCCTACGTTGGTGTCCATTTAAAGTAACTTTCAGTTTGAGTACGGGTAATAGTGTGCTGGAGATAGATGGAGGTGTAGGGTTGTTGTGGAACCATGGGAGTTCTGTCATGATGAAACTCTCAATACAGTGACCTCTACAGGCCTCGTGTCTTGGTGAAGAACCTAGCTGTGTTCCCACCAGATTTCCAGCCATTTATTTTGCACTGCTTCTCATAGAAGCCCTTAAACAGTAAGGCAGAATTCTTGATTTGCTAATATCAAATCAGTACGTGCATGTGTACTCCGAGTTCCAACAAGATCGTATTTTCTGTAAGCATTTACTACATGTTCCAGGCCATCTTAAATTTTTTATCACTATAGTGGCTATAATGTCTTGTCTCCCATGTAGTTTTGATATTACGGCAAAATTCCATCAACTCAACTTGCACGGGGACAGGTGTCAAATTGTTGAGTATTCCAGATTATTGTATATATCTATTCTGACCTAAGTTCTTACAGCTAATTTTTTATTGCTATTCGCGGACGTGGGTTGTACATCTAACCAGAGGAGCAACTCTTTCATTTGCTGATTCATGGTCATCACAATCCTTTTGGGTGTTTCTGGGTCTTCATAGAAGTTGAGGGAGTAGGAGGCAAGGTATCAGGTACTACAACAGTTGATTTACAGTTGCTGTTGAGGCCTTTTTGAACATGTTCCTGAGATCTGCTTGTTTCCTTGATGAAGCTTTTTCGGGTACACAGCAAAACTTTTGCTCTTTGGACTTCTCTCCATAAGTGCCTGATTGTCAGGATTTCCAAATTATGAAATGTTGGATTAAAGGAATTTTACTGTATGTATATGAATTCAAAACGGGGGAGTTAAATTTTCCCAGTGTTTGTTAGCCCATTAGGATGTTTTCAAGTGCCTATACTAAACCCATTTTTGATATGCCATTTCCGTACTAACTTAGGTTTGCAACATGCATGACATCTTTTAAGACTGGGATGCATAAGCTGATTGTTTCTTGTTGTTGTTAATATATCTGCTCTTTTTGCCAAAACGTTTCTTCATGCTGTGCTCATGCTGACCAACATGCGTCTCACCTTACTGGAGCTGTAACAAGAAAGTTATCAATCCCAGTCTTACTGTACACATTATTTTTCTGGTTTTAGATATTGCATTTATTTTTCAACTGTATTAATGGCTTTATATTCTGTTCTTAAGTTGGTGTCTTTATTTTTTTTGGTACAAGCCATTGTTGTTATACTAATGTAACAGAAGCGTCTATGCTGCTAATTTCAGCTCCATTGGATGGTTTGAAACCTGTATGATGTATATTATTGAATGGGATGTTGATACTTTCCTACATTTGTCATTCTCTGGTAGTGTAATATCATCCATACATAGATGGGAAAAATGTGTTAGTATCGTCTGTAATGTTTAATGGGCTTGTTCTCATAGTATTGCATGAATATTTCTGCTGAAATATTAGGTTTTATTTCATGCTATTTGGTTTGTCAAAACTCACTAATTTTGGCATCTACATAACCGTTAATTCTGGCATGACTGTTCTGCAGCTTCATAATTTTAATTTATTCCTGTCTGCAGGCAGCTTTCATCACTTTCAGAGAGCATTTGCGGTTAATCCTTCACTGTTGAGTTTCTTGGGTAATTTTTTATGGCTTCAGCTTGCCCTTCTGTGACGGTACTAGTTTCAACATTCCGTGATATTCTGAATGTTTCATATGTATTCAGAAATATGTAAATGCTTTATTTAATTTATTATTCCTTTTTAAGTGTTTAAGAATAATAAACTTTGTTGATAAACTATAGTTTTCAGCTTCTTTCTCAGTAATACTTGGAAAGAAGCTGTTCAAGTTTGGTAGGAGGCTGGGTAACAGGTCGCACTTGCCAATTTATTTTCGCGCAAATTTGAATTGGTTTACACCTGGAACACAAAACCGTATTTCTAGTACACTTGAAATGTACATGACACACAGTTCACATGTCATGGTTCCTCTCATGTTGTGTTCAAGTAACTCTGTTGTTGAGTGAAGTTTAAAAAAGGAAAACTGCGTTCTGTGAAGACTGCGTTCTGTGCTCCCTATCTTTGTTAATGTGTTTGTTACTAAATGTTATAAATGTAACCTCGTTAGAAGGTGATTGTTTAGATGTGCAAATAAAGGTGAAGATTGTCTTAAGTGCTTAAGCAAAAAGTCATGTAAGTTCGTCAGGGAAATAAGGATGGTTGCAGGGGAGAGTTAAATTTCATGCTGCAGTCACTGAATGTTTTGCACACACTGTTATATTCATAGTGAATGCAGTGCCACTGGATGTCTGTGTCAGCTATTGTTAGAGTGCTACCATTGATGATCAGAACTGAAGTTGAGTTAAGGCAGTAACAAGTTTTCTGTATTGTTCATATTTGTTTGAACAAATGGGAGTTGTAAACGAACAGTGCAACTGCTTCCTGACGTGCGACTTCTCTTGCAGGGATGTATGTTATAGTTGCCAGTATGTGGTGTTTCAAAGTAATCCATTTTGCGGTATTAGAAGCTAATCCATTTGTAGGTGTGATAACAGGTTAATCTCATTCTCTGTCACTTGAATTAGCTGGTTTCTAAATCTGAAGTTTGTCATTTCAATATTTCTTGGTACTTTTTGCTAAAGTCTGAGTGATGTCTCTCTCTCAAGTGCAGCTGTATCGTCTGTTCTTTGTGTGCTTCTGACATGGTGTTGATTGTGCACTTAACACTCACTGAACCATGGAAGTGATGGAATTTTACTCTCAGTGTTAAGCGGTGATTGGTTGGCTTTGTTATGCTGTAGCCACCTTTGCCATGAAGAGAGGGCATCTGCTACCTTTTGTGCACCAAAACATTCTGTCATGTGTGCTATCAGCAGGCTGTCCATTTTATAGCTTGTGTATTATTTTGCCAACATCTGATCCAGATTAGCTCAGTATTGTAACAGGAATGCACACTGGATAGCAAAGGTTTGATTCCCAGCAGGGGCAAAGATATTTCTCCTTTTAGTTACATCTGTACTGGCTCTGGGTCCCACCCAATTTCGTCATCGGTAGGTAATTGACTCTTTTGTTACGGGTAAAGCAGCTGAAGCTTCACAATGACAACTTGTGTCCAACTAATGCCAAGATGAGGAATGTATGGAGCTATATATCCACTCATACATTATGGCATGGTGCTGAATTAAGCACAGAAACTTACGATACTACTGTATTTCCATTTTAGGTCTCATTTGAAAAATTAGAGAAGTAGAGGTTGTATTAGCAATGTATATGGATTTTGGTAGAATGATTGATTTGTTGACAGTTGTTCTGCAACTGAGTAGCAAGAATTGGAAGGTTCTGTGTTCCAGGTAAACAATCGAGCAGCACTGAATAGTGTTCAGTTCAGTTACTGTTCAGCTAGTGATGGTCAAAAACAGCAGTATCACTAAATAAGAAATAAATTTATTTTCAGGTAGTGGAGTTAGCAGTAGTAGCAGTGATAGGTACACCAGTAGAGGTCGTGGAGATGACTCCAGTTATCGTCGTTACAGCCGCATGGTGAGATTTTAAGTATATAGAGCGTATTTTTAATGACCTTGCTGAGCAGGAGGGAAAGTGAATTCTGTAATGCAAGGTGCATTGACTGCATGTTATGTCATCATGACTATGTTGCATATTAACTCCTTAGCCCAGTTGTGTGAGATCTGTCATGTAGAGCAGGTCATTGCATCAGAAACGTGCTTTCTGTTAAGCAAAGTGTGTTCATTTGCAGTACATATGCATAGTAAATGAGGCATTGAAAAGATGTCACTAAAGGTTTCATTTTGTGTTGCAGGATGGTCCAGGTTACTCCACCCGTGAGCACAGTCATCACAGATCTCCTGAGTCACAGCGCAAACGTTTGAGAACTGAGCATGGTTATGTACAGGTACAGAGCCAAGTTTTAGATCTTGTCAGCTTACAGAACTTGAGCTCTGATTGTTTATCTTAGCGATGATAATGCCTGAAGTTTGCTTCAAGTTTAATTTGGTGACAGCATTTAATGGTGTATATACTTGAAAAAGCACTGATCTTGCGCTAGCAATATCCGCACTGACCACTCACATTCTTTTGTTTATCATTCTTTTGTTTTGTTTCTTCTTTTTTCATCCCTTCCTAGTTCTCTTCATCCAGTAATTTTAGTTAAGTTTTCCTTAATATGTCCATTGTTATTGTTGGTCTAAGTTAATTGCCACTGATAGGCCATAATTAGCTTATTATGTCCCTGTCTTTTTTAAACCATTAGGTTAATTCTAAAGGGAATAATCCGTTTTCCATGTATGTACAGATTTTCTTGCCTGTCCTCACATGTTATAAGAACAGTATATTAGCTTTGCCGATTGTGTTAGTGTTCTGCAGCTGTCTTATATAAATTTTTGCCAAATTCATTGAATAGCTTTATTTTGCATACGCAATTTTGTATATGCTTTAATATTCATTAGTATTTGAAGTAATGATATTTTTTGAGTATTTGTATTGAGTATTGGTTAAATATTTGTTATATGCCAGAGATATTTCTATAATAAGAAGTTCTGTGGTGTAAGTTGAAAGATAACACACCTCAGGAGAGCAGAGTTTATGTAGTCTGTTAAATTCCCTGCTTATCATAAAATTCAGCTACCTTGTTCACAAGTGTCTGCCACAAGAAACTGTTCTGAGCCAAATGAAAGCAATTCACATCCTCACCTTAATCTTGTTCCCTTCAGATTTCCTTTCTGAAACCCTGTTTGCACATGTTATCTCTTCCATGATTTGATACAACTACATTGAGCAGTGCTGTTTTTGCAACTGTGATAGTTGTTGAGCTGATAAACAAATGTTGTCACCTGTTATGAATGCAGAGGACTTATTACTGTGTTTACAGTGTGTTCATTATCCAGTGGCAAAAAAATCCATTCTACCGTTATATCTTCTTTAATATCTACTCTCATACTTCATCCTATATGTGCCCTTGCTGCCAGGTGTTGATCACATTCCAGTAGTATTGACCCAGACAGGAGCTAAAACAATTCATTCTAAAGTCCATAAACTTGTAATGAAGCATGTACAACTGAAACCCGTTTGTGGTGATGTAGACAGCACTGGTAAGTGGCGGACATTTTTGTGGAACAGTGCAGGAGGCTGGCTAAGCAGCTAGTATGGAGAGTGTTATAGTTTATCCTAATGGTGGCATATAACATAGTGAATTCATCCAAACAGGACTAGAGAGACACTGAAGGGACCCATACTTCTGTACTTCAAATAACAGTGACATGGTGAGTGTAAACCATTTCTGTCGAATGCTTCAAAACTGCATATTAGAAAAAACATTGTAAAGTCACTGAAGGCCCTGTATTGCTGCCTAATGATGCCCCTTCCTATGTGGCCCATGGAATTCAGGGCCAGTAAATGCCATGCAGTGAAAAGTGCTTGAACATCCTGCATACATCCCATGCTTATTGTGATGTGATTGTCATGTCTGTGAACTGGTAAAGGAAGCCTTCAAGTGCTGTACTTTCATATTGGATAACAGTGCAGGAGGCAAAGGAATTCATTGCAGATGTCAGGTGCCAACTTGCACACCAATGGGACTGGTGTCTAAATGCCTGTAGAGATTTTTGCTGACTGTTGGAATACCTTTGCCTGTGAGCATCCTTGGACAGGTTTTGGTTGTGCATGCCTCAGAATTCTGTTTGGAAGAACGAGGAATTGCCTCGACAGTAGAGGGATTCTATTATTGTAGCTGTTTGTAAGAAGTGTAAGAATTGTAGTTATCCAGATGTATTGCCCACCTACTGCATACAAAATTTTATCCAGCATTAGCTGGGAAGGCTAAGTCCATCTGTAGGTGAAATTCTTGGGTATCATCAGTGTGGGTTTGACATACTAGTGCAGTATTGCATTTATCACATACTTGGAAAGAACGGGAATGCATTGCAGTGATGTACCAGTTATTGTTAGTAAAGAAAGGGGAAGAAGGTTTTGGATAATCTTCTCTTTAACCCATGCAACTGGTTAGGTTAATTCAGGTATGTTTAACCCTTTCACTACGAATGGCGACTCTCGTAGTCGCGCAGGGGGCATTTAAACGGCCTGCCTGGGACGAAGGAGAAGGAGTGTTTTGTTTATCAGTCGCACTGGAGTCGTGTGTGGGTTGAATATCAACAGTGTGCTATGAAGCCAGTTACTAATTGACGGCTGAATGGTTTTCAGTGGCGTACTGTAACACGAATTTTCAGACTGAACTAATACAAAAATACCAGAAATGTCCATGAAAATCTATGTGTACAGCTACAGGAGGGCTCACAGGCGTGTCTGTTGTAGTTCTGGGGCATTCTGTAGGAGTTGTGTGGCAGAAATGTGTAACACAGCCGTCTAATATACTAAAAACTTCGTGTTCAACCNCCTTTCACTACGAATGGCGACTCTCGTAGTCGCGCAGGGGGCATTTAAACGGCCTGCCTGGGACGAAGGAGAAGGAGTGTTTTGTTTATCAGTCGCACTGGAGTCGTGTGTGGGTTGAATATCAACAGTGTGCTATGAAGCCAGTTACTAATTGACGGCTGAATGGTTTTCAGTGGCGTACTGTAACACGTATTTTCAGACTGAACTAATACAAAAATACTGGAGATATCCATAAAAATGTATGTGTACAGTTACAGGAGGGCTCACAGCCATGTCTGTTGTAGTTCTGGGGCATTCTGTAGGAGTTGTGTGCCAGAAATCTGTAACACAGCCTTCTAATATAGTAAAAATGTCGTGTTCACCCTTGAAATACATGGAATTTTTCACAGCATTTACGTCGTAGGCTTAGATCTGTTTTGCTCTCATCATGTAAGTCGGTCGTTAGTAAGGGTATTAGATTTATGAGTGCACAGGAATACAAAACCGTCTTTGTAACAGACCAGGGCAGTGTTCAGCAAGCAGTAGCAATAACAAAAATGACGGACTGGTGGAGGAGGAGGAGGAAATTGTGTCTGCTGTTTATCACAGCGAAGCCACGAGGTAGTAACCCAGCCCAACAAATGACCTTCAAAAGATGAACCCGTACAGTGTTTCACAGAGCTTACGTTGGCCCAGCTGTGGCTAGAGACACAAACATTGCGACTTCCTGCCATCGTCACGAAGGCTTGATAACCCAAGCCATTAGAGACTGCAAGAGACCCAACCAAGGCGAGGAATATGACCTGCCATGGAAAATAAAGACAGTCTTTTTGAAACATTCAACCAGGCTTATGCTAAATTCTATAACCCCTCAGAACATTTGGCAGTGGACAAAAGTAATTGTAAAATTCAAAGGCAGAGTTATATTCAGACAGTACATTTCCATAAAAAGGGAACGTTTCGACATCGAAATTTATAAACTGTGTGCTGAATCAGGTTATACACATGACATGAGAGTGTAGTTAGGTAGACTCGTGCTGCGACTCTGAAGACATGAGTGCAACACACTCGTGGCGCCTTGTTTCGCGGATTATCACACGAAAACTAATTTGTGTAAATAGTGCGGGCGAATGTGGTGTGTATGATGATAGAAGAGTGATCAAAGGTGCCACGGATCTTGTGCAGCAACCAGATTTATGTGAGTAATAAAATACTTACCCCACATTTTATATAATGCATGTAATTTGCAGGACTAAATTTATTGTAAAAATTTGTGAATATTTTTTCCCTAATTCACCAATTCATTAACACATTGCGAAATTTTTTTTCATTAAATTTGAATGAAAAGTCTATGAGATACGCTTTTTTATCTAAGAGGAAGCGTTAGAAATTAAATGCCCAGAGGAAAACCTCGGCTGGGGGGCCCGCGCCGGGGGATTTATTCGCGGAGTGAAAGGGTTAAATATAAAGTTTGGTTCGGAAAAAAATTTACGCATTTCCTGTTAGGCTGGTCTGAGACAAGGATGTGTGTTACTGTGGTAGGCTGGTCTGAGACAAGGATGTATCTTACTGTGGTTGCTGTATAACTTTGCTTTAGAAGGTACCATTAGGGAAGTCCATGAACCAGGATGGTTCAAAATTGAATGGGACACATCAACTCCTGATCTGTGCAAATGATGTTAATTTACTGGGCGAAAACATGTACAATATAACAAAGAACACAGTAGCATTATGGGTTGCTAATAAGGTGGCTGGTCTGGAAGTAAATTCCAAGAAAACTTTCAAGTGTATTTTTCTGTCTTGTCAGCAGACTGCAGGACAGTGTCACAGTATAAAGGTAGCTTACAAAGGCTTCAAAAATTTCAGAAAGTTAAGATACATAAGGTCAGCACCCGCAAGTCAAAATGTCATGTACAAAGTAATTAAGAGCAGATCAGATTCAGGTAATGTTACCATTTGGGCCACAACCTTATAATTTCCTGTTTGCTATCTAACAACTTGAAGGTTGCAATGTACAAAATTGAAATTTGCCTGTTGTTTAATGTGAATATATAAATTGGTCTCTCACATTAAGGGAAAAATGCAGGCTGAGGGTATTAAGGAATGTAGTATTGCAGAAAGTAGAGGAAGAAACAGGAGGGTGGAGAAAATAGCTTAATGAGGAGCTTTGTGGTCTGTAGTCCTCACCAAAAACTTGGGTGATCGAGTCTCATAGGAGGAGATGGATGGGGTGTGTGGCATGTGCAGAGAGGAGAAGAGGATTGCAGACAGGGTTTTGGTGGGGAAACCAGAAGGAAAGAGACCACTTGTACAAGCTAAGTGTTGGTGGGAGGGTAGTATTAAAGTGGATCTTAAAGAAATAGGTCGGGAGGGTGTGGACTGGATGCATTTGGCACAGGATATCAACAGGTGGTGGGCTGTTGTGAACATAATAATGAAGCTTTGGGTTCTATAAAATGCAAGAAGTTTGTTGACTGCTGAGAACCTGCTCACTTTTGAAGACTATGCTGGTTGATTGGTTCTGTGCCCACGACTCCAAAGTGGTCTTTTTCCAGCTTCAATTCTTTGTGTATTTCTCTTCATTGCTATGTGTTGCCAGCCCAGCTCAACTTGTCCATATGCAAATTCCAGTATTTGATGATACCATTATGCAGTTTTCATCATCCCCCTGTTACTTCTCCCTCTGAGGTTCGTACATTCACCTCTACACTTTTCTCACACACCATGAATGTATGTTACTTGCTTCCCATACAGAACATAAGTAAGATATAAAATTATTTCAGTCTTTAGGTTAGAGCCTGGATGACAAAGATTCTGTGTGTTGCTTTTAGACTGACCTTAGTAGCACCTGAGAATCTGATTTTGTGGTTGTGTGTGTATTTTGATATTTGTTTTGCTTTGATGAGTCTATAGCCTAGTGCTGAACTGTGACCCCAAGAGGGAGGTCCAGTATCAGCAGCGTGGAGGTCAAAGTATACCTTCTCTTCGTATGGGCATATTTGACGCTGCTGGCAATAGAAGAGACATTTACTCAACAATTAACAGTGCTGTGATACCACTGTGTTCTCACACTGGCCCGTACTTCTGATTTTTAGACACAGTGTACCACACCGTGTCCATTCATTCCTGCACCAGTGTGATAAAAGACATACTGCTTTCATGATTCTTCCCACATTTCCTATACATATTCCCAGTGTCTGGGGTCTCAGAGCTGAGTTCAGAAGTGTAATTATGATTTGTAACAAGTCAAATTTTGAATCTCCTTGATGCTGCTTTTTCTGTTTTGCTGTTCTTGCTTTCTTGGGGAAATGGAGCGATCTTAGTATGTGGATTTGTCGATACTGTTAAATATATTTACTCACCCATTCCAGTCACGTTTTAAATTACAATTTATGTAAAATTTAGCATATGCAAGGTCTTCCCATTAAATGATGAGACTGCATTTATTGTGGAAAAACGAATAAGTATATTTAGGAGTTTTTATTGCAGACTTTCAGTATAATTGCTCCCCAACTCTGTACAATTCTGAGATCGTTTATACAGGTCTTCCAAAGCACACTAGAAGTCCTGCAATGAAACCCCTTTCAGCTGTTGAGTCAAACCGCATTGGATGTTGCTAATTTCGCTGAAACTCTTTCCTTTTAGTGCCAGTTTTGCCTTTTGGAAAAGAAAAAATGCTGGTGCCAAATCTGGGGAGTAGGGGGGATGATGGATCACACAGATCGATTTGGAAGCAAGAAACTGCTTCAGAATAGGGCACAAACCTTGAAAAGATCTCCCTTCTCTGCAAATCTCGTTCCAAAATTTGCCTGGCTACTTCCTTACCAACTCCAAGATGTTCAGTGAGTAGCCTAGTGGTTATTTGCCTGTCCTGCATCACAGTGGTGCATGCTTTGTCCACATTTTCATTGGTCCAAGCGGAAACTGGCTGGCCTGGGGGAGGATCATCCTCCAGCAACTCTCTGCCTACAAAAAATGTGCATGACTCAGTTATCACCGTACATATTTTTCAGGTTTTGGTACACTTGCATGGCAGTTTTCTCTGATTTAAAGTAAAATTTAATCATGACACAGTGCTGTTTGTCAAAAATTTTGACATGCAACAAAAACACACACTTCGATGGCGATAAAACGAGGACTGCTGACACTACAGAGACAGGCTTGTGCAAATAGGAAAGAGCATACTCTAATGGTTACAACCATACTGTGCTACTAATCTGTTTGCAGGGTGCTCAGAAAAAAAAAATAGTCTCTTTATTTAATGGGCAGACGGTGTAAATGTGTATGTCGGACTGAAGTTAGGAAAATTATTGCTGTGTATACTGAAAGTGGGTTTTGTGAGAAAATTCATCATGTCTATTTTTTCCACATAATGCATAATCGCTCTGAACCCAGCTATGTCACATGTATTTCCCCATGTTTAATATGCTTTCATATCAATGTTTTTTATTACTGATTTGACATAAGATTATTTAAACTCCTTGACTGTATTGAAGGCAATTAAGGCACCCAACATACTAAGCCCTACTGATGATAACATTTTTTGTCAGCTTCCCATTTTTCATTCCTTTCATTTTTTTTAGAAGTGCAGGCCATGTTTATTGAGTAGGAATTGGCCCATCTGGAAAGCATTTGGAGAACCAAAACACTGAAAGGCAAAAACACGCCTAGGCCATTCAACAGTGACACGTGCCCCTAGTGTCGCAGGGTCCATGCGAACAGTGACAAAGATAATATTGACACTGAATGCGAGCCTGTGCTACAGGAGAGGGGGAACTTCAGGGCAGTGATGGGTGGTGAACAGTTCATAGCAACAACATACGTTATTGAAGGATTGTGATGCGCACAGAAAGCTTAAGCCTGTTAGGTTCTTACACTGCAGTGGATTAATATGAGCAGGAGAGCTTATTTTGTGAGAGTGACGAGTTTTAGCTTGAGTACAATTACATTACGTGCCTTATACACTTCTTATGCCTGCACTGGCTTTTGGGACACCAAAAAGTAGCACTGCATCCTGCTGGCATTACTATAGTACATCTGTGTTTGTTGATTTTATATTTAAAACTCTGTGGCTGAAGACAGTTTCTTACATTCCTCTCACTGTGGAATTTCTTGAAACAAGATGCTTGGTGTTTATTAGCTGCAGCAAGTCCATCCATAACACATAGCCTGCTTTTTCATGCAGTGTACTTTCCATCTGTAGTAGGTGAAGGCATTCAACCCAAGAAATTGCTTTCGCCTGATACTCTTTTATCTTTGTGCAACTGAGAACACAATTTTCAACCATACACCATCAACGCACACTTAAGTAATATTCAGTTGTAATTCGGTGATGTTTGCACTTGAGATTAGTGCAAGATGAGAACATAGATATTAAGCTAAGTGTGAAAGTGACATGTATGTTATGTTGGCATGATTTAATTTGGTTTGCTTGATTCATTTGTTTCCATTCATATTTTCATATTGTGGACACAGTGGTGTAACCAGGAAAGTGTTGATCTCATTAATATTACTTGAGGGCTGCTTTTGTGATATCTGTCTTTGTACCACCATTACAGGAAGGACAGCACTGAAGATGGTTGTATATTAAAGAGGAGATGAGAAATTTGAAGATTTGAGTTGCCATATGGGAAAAAAGAAGGTTTTATATTTAGTATTTGCCGTAAATACAATAATCACATTTTCTTGTGACAGACCACAAGGGACAAGCTTCTTCATCTAAGAAGAATAATTGGACGAAGAGTGTTTATACTTAACATCTGATATGTGTTATTTTTACTGCTGTGGACAGGTTTTCAGTTTACCTATTCAGTATCACAGTTTTTATACTTAATATTTGCCAGTAGCAAGGATGAGGAATTCTGTGGTTCGATTGCATTAGAACAGATATGCCATACAGTGACTGATATGCCTCTGGGAAAGGAAGGCAGGTCTGAACGATAATTGGATAATTGCATAATGTATCACTTAGATTTGTGATGTATATTACTTTCCCTGTTGTGGACAGGTTTCCATTTTACTTATCCAGTTCTGTAATATTAATATTAATAATTGTATGAAGGATGAGAATTTTAGTTTCTTGGTGTTAGAACAACATCCCGTGGAACAGTTGATATGCCTCTGGAAAAGGAAGGCTGTGCGCATCTTAAACAGTGAAAGAGAATTCAGATGATTGCCTGATGATTAAACACTGTTAGATTTGCGAGATAAAACAGAAAATTGATAATGAAAGCATCCCTGAGGAAAGTTGAACATCAAAATAATGTGCCACCAGGTGGTTTTTTAATTGCTAACATAACTGAAACTCAAAGCTGTACATAACATTGATAATGAACCAAGTGAGGTATAATTTTTCAGTATTTTCATATGAGAAGATGTTTTATGCAAACTTGCTTTGTAGAAGTTGTGAAAGTATGAATGAAAACATTTAACTGTTATGACAACCCACTATGTTTGGGTGGACTTGTAAATCTGTAATCCATTTGATGTTGGTGTAACTTGCAAACCTGTCCAATCTTGCTTGACCTGGCTAATAAAAAGGGAAATTGTTGATTGTTAATTGAAGAATGTTGATATTTGAAAGCCTGACAACAGTATCATTTTTTCAGTATTTCAGTGGTGGTGAACATGCAGATGGGAACATCTCTTCCTTGTAATAGCTGTATATGTTTTGGGTTTGCCATACAGGCTTCGTCTAGCCGCCGCAGCCACGAAGGCAGCTACGGGGGTGGGAGTGATTACAGTAACCGTTATGGTTACTCTGAGGAGAAGGGAGGCTATGTGGATGAAAGGGGCCGCGGTTACCGCGAGGAGAGGCGGTCCGCCAGTAGTTTCAGAGACCGTTCAAGGGAGGATTATCCCCATAGAAAGGCTGAACAGCTGGATTCAAGCATGCCCCCACCCTCTAGTGCCCCCTCAAGGCATCTTTCCTCCCCCCGAGGCTCCTTCAGGGGGCGCATTAGCGGCAGGGGAACAAGAGGCATGTCGAGAATGATTTTCCCCAGACGAGTCGACACCGTACTCAAGAAGAAAAGCATTTTGGATTCTAGTTACACCTTCCGAAAAAGAATGTTAGCAACAAGAGTACAAGCTGATAACCTAAGGAGGCTCAAGCTTCAAAGGCTGCGGAGGTAATATCTTACAGTATATTAAAAGAAAAGAAACTGATGGAATGGTTACAAAATGATATACAGAGAGAGCAAGAGGAAATTGGACTACACACCTCTGAGTAAATATTTATTCTTAAAAGATGTACAGAGATTGAAAGGGGAAGTGAATTGGGCTAATCATGGAGTAGATGGCCTTGTATAGATTTGAAAGAAAGCATTGTCTCTAGTTACTTTTGTTAGACATGGCAACTGCAACAACCAGAAACATATTAACTTGCATGTAATTTTGTTGGATGTCATCTATACAAAAATCAGGTGTCTGCGGTGATTGTTACAAAGCCTGAAATTGAGGGAAATGGGTTACAATGACAAAAGGAAATTAATTGTAAAAAATAATACATTGATGGGGGAGTATGAATGTATGCAAACTGTTTATTCCATTTGTGAAGATGAACAGCCTTCAATGTATGTACATAGAATATATATGTATAAAAACATAATAAGAGAGATAGAAATAATTGTATCGAGAAAGGAGATGAACAAGTTGGTGGACACTGCTGCTGTAACAAGACAGAACATCGGACACATTGGCACAAGGGTGGAATGGGAGGATGAATTTCTATAATTTGCTTGTATGTGTTTGTTTGTAATGTACTAAATTTGTTCTGTAATAAACTAGGATTAGGGAGGCTGCGTTGTCAACTAAAAAAGAAGGCCAGGTTGAAAAAGAAGGATCTAAAGCGACTGAAGACATCAGTGATGACGATGAGAAAGAGGAGAATTGGGATGAAGACATGGAAAAAGTATGTACACATGCAGAAATGCTGTCTTACGATTTACCAAACCATTATTGTACTAGCTGTGTTCATGTTGATGTAACTTCTGAAGAATCGTCTATTTTTCACTCTTACTAAAAGATCAGACTGTGCTGTTGTGAAACTTGCAGTCATCAAGCATGTTACCGTAAGACATCAGAATTTGAAGTTGCGGGAGACCAGTGTAGGGTTGTTTCAGTTTAAGTGCGGATAGCGTGACTGACCCCCAACAGACCCCTCCTATGTTCACAGAGCTACAGCTGTTTTTAAATATGCCTGAATAGAATGGGTATGAGTGTAGTAACATATGCTTCCACAGCTTCTCCTGGCTTGCATTATGTTTTGAATTGCGTATGGTACAGAGCTTCTCCAGTGTAGTCAACAAACCTGGTAACACCTGTGATGGTGTTAACAGTATGCAGGCAGTTAAAAGTAAGAATACTGGATGATATTGTTAAAGTAAATTAACTATTCATGATTCACTGGATCTGATTGGGACCTTGAATTTCATTGTGGGTATATTGAGAATTATGAATGTTTAAAAGCCAGTAAAATCTATTTTCTTGGAAGGGTAGCCATAATATCTTCAGAAGCAGGAGTGTCTTTAATAGCCTGGCATTGAGTGAATGGGTGTTAGTGTATTTTGTACAGTGTAATACAAAAATGCCAAACATGAATTCCCAACAGAGGTTGTGAACTCTCAGGCATAGCTTAGCATGCTGCCAAAAACCAAGCTCTTCTTTGCTCTTTGTATTTTGTTTTTAAACTAGAAACATATAATGCAGCAGGTACTTATAATTTTTTTCATTAAAATGTTAAATGCTCATAGGTATTTAGCATACAGTTCTTTACATGTGGCACATATGTTTGTGGTAGATTGCCAGCTTTGCTATGTCAGTGGTTTAAAAACCTTGGCATAGCCAATATTTGAGCAAGGTTTTCTTATTGAGTTGTGACTAAATTGTTCTGCTATAGTCTAGTTCTGTAAGAGCCATCTGTTTTATGGGATGAAAGCCATGTGCCACTTTCTGCTGATTACCAGCTTCAGACATTCAACCCTTCAGCATGGACATTTATAAACCTCACACTCTTGATGCCTGTTGCAGTAAACTCTTACATAGGTTTGCAGGACTTCCATTTTTTTCCTCCTTTCTGTTGGATGTGGCTGTGATATTTTGTCATTTAGAATAGCACTTGCCATATGGATGTTATATTCATTTTTTAAAGCGCTTTATTATACTGTGTTCTTATCTGTACTGACACACATTTTATGTGTGCGGTATGATGAAGATGCTGTCCCTGTGTCCCCCTCCCCCCCACAAGGGAAGAAAATTTAGTTAACAGGTAAGGCACCAACACTGTCCTTTTTTGGTTTTAGAAATGGTGCTAACTCTGGAGAATTGTAAAAAATGTCCATCCAGTGCTTATGACCATGATGGATGGGGGTCATATCGGAAAGTTCCTGGACTGTGTCAGTAGTGAAATATACACTTCTTTGCCCTTGGTTGTTTTTGTCATCTTCAAAGTAGTTCCCTTCTGAGTTTATGTGATGGTTCTGGTGTTAATGCTGCTGAAAGTGCTGCTGCAGCTAGATTTGGAATTGCTCATAGGACAGCAAGTGTCCTGGAATTTCAGGGACATCATGGAAACAGTGTCCTCATAGCTGCAATTTTATTCTTGGAACAAGAAGAAATCCCAGGGGCCAGGTCAGCCAACTAGCTGAGGGTAGAGGACCATAGCTATGTTTGTAGCGGACTTTGCAGAGAACCACTGTATATTAAAGCCCTCATTCAGTTTGTTGGTAGGTGATACAGGAGGCCTAACCTGTCCAAAATCTCTCCAAAGTGGCACTTTTTCTGTCTCCTCTGACACTTCTGCAGACTTTTCCCGTGTTTTCTTATGTGCATCCTGCTGAGGGTCAAACTGAATGCTCACAGTCTTTATGCAGAGTTTCACCACATTTGAACTGAGAAATGGACTTTGATATCCTTGTTCACCCTATAATGTAACAGAAAGTTGTATTGAGTCGTCCACATGTTTGCAGTGCAGTTTTCCAGAGTTTGAAGCAAAATGTAATGCAGGTGCATTGTTACTTCAAATCAGTGATAGAAAATCATGCTTCACACATAAGGTGTAGAATAATAAACACCCACTGAGAAGCAGTAGAGAGGGCTGTGGCTGCGAAATCCACTAGACTGGATTAGAAGACAATGATACTATGGAATGTAATGGCAGAAAGCTGTGTTACATGCTGGCCTCAGTTATAGTGTTGAGCTTGGGAACTTCAGTATACACCATCATAGGAGGGGCAGTACGAATTTCAGTGGCACTGTAGCAATTTTTGTCTCTGCATTTGGGAATTTGTTCTGTAGCTCATACCCTTCCTTGTGTCAGTAGTGGACTAGACATTCCATATACTGGATTTACAGAGCTCATATGATTCTCTGCCAGATTTGTAGCTTTCAGGGATGTGTTGCACTGTGTAAAATGTTTGTAACAATTACCAGTTGAGATGGTATAGCATACCAGAAGACTTGAATCTGTGAAAATGCAGCTTAGGTTTTGAAAAGTTTTGTTGGCCCGTCGTATTCACTTAATGCAGAGTTGTCATCAAAATAAAGAATTTGTGTTGGGAGTTGCAGTCTTTCGAGGGAAAGGGCTTCCAGAAAGAAGGAGTGTATGGATTGTTGTTGTTGTTGTTGTTGTTGTTGTTGTTGTTGTTGTTGTTGTTGTTGTTGTTGTTGTTGTTGTTGTTGTTGTTGTTGTTGTTGTTGTTGTTGTTGTTGTTGTTGTTGTTGTTGTTGTTGTTGTTGTTGTTGTTGTGGGACCTTTGTGTGGGTTTCTGTAGCATTTCCATTCAGCACGAACAGTGCCAAAACTACATTTTTTCCACTGTCGTGCTGTTTCGTGATTCTCAAGTGACAAGTAAGTGTAGTGACACTTGTAGCTATTTGTTGCTGTGAATAGATCTTGGTTTCCTGTATGATGTGTTGCATAAAATTTAGGTCAAGAAAGTCTTTAAACAGTCTGCATTATTCACTTGACTACTAGAATCAAACGAGTCCACAATCCGTACAGAATTTCAACCATGAGCTACCAAATGTACTGGAATTTTGACATAAAAATGTTGACATCGCTGTTGTTTCTAAGGTTATTCTTTGATCTTCAGCATGAATGCCCTTATCTGTGTCTTCACTGTCACTGATTTTGTGAGTTCTGTAGGATAATTGTGTGTTATCATTCTTTGCCAGAACTATATCCCCAAATGTCATTGCCATCTAAAATTCGATTCAAAAGCTCACATCTTGATGATTGTGGTTCTCTGATGTCATTTCATTTCGTTCTCTCTTCTTTTCTGTTTTCTTATGTTCATTTTTGGTTTTTTTCTTTCATTATTTCTTTTTTTTTTTTCATTCTTTTTTTTACTGTTTTTATTCCCCTGACTACATAGTGCCGTATGAATCACATTATTACTTTACAGACAAAGAATAGCACATCACTGTTGGATTAGTTAAAATGGGTTCTTAGTATAGTTTGTAGTTTTGTAGCCATAGACCATACAAAGGTGGCTTGCTGCTGAATGTGTGGCATATGTGAAACTCAGTAGGACATTAAAATATCTGGCTTAACATTCATGTAAACCTATGCTGAATGGTTGACAGAGGAGAAGGTACATGGAGGTTTCCAGGTGCTGAAGGTTTCAGTTTTATTTAATAAGACATCGGAATGCCAGGTTTTCCAGTTCATTTAAATATGCTTGCTGTGTAGTCCACAGTGTCCATGTAACTGGGATTTTGTGGTTAAGGAACATGCAGATGCTGGTGATGATGAGGAAGAAGATGAACTAGAGGAAGGTGAAACCCCAGACAAGAAAGAGAAGACAAAGTTAAAGGAAAAAAAGAAGGAAATCAAGACGCCAGTTAAGGATGATGAAAGGGAAGAAGGTGAAGAGATTGATGATGAAGAAGACGACGAACAAGGGCAGGAGGAAGATGAGGAGGGGCAGGAGGAGGAGGAGGAGGAGGAAGAAGAAGACAGGGGTTCCCTGTCTGATGGAGCAACACCATCCAAGAAGTCAGATGTGAAGAATGATGGAGGTGTACAGGTAAGCATTCATGCATGAGAGCGGGTTTGCATAAAATGCCGTAATCAGTTTGTTAGCTGCCATCCCTTGCATGAAAATTGTTTTGGACTTGGCCATATTATTTCCAGTGTTCCTTAAAATTATGTTGCTGTACTCACAAATGTTTCATACCTTAAGAATATGTATTGTGATACAACACTTAGACTAAATTGTCTGCAGTGCTGATGTTACTGCCACCTCACACACCTTCTGATGGTCATGTTAGTTTTGCTTGTCATGACATTAATAATAACTGTACCCAGGTGTGTGAAAATTGGTTATTCTGACTTTCATGCATGTAGTTAAGTAGGAGAATTGTGTGTGAGAGAGAGACATACCAGACTGTCAGAAATTAATTCTCCTTTTTGTAAGTCACACAGTGTAGCCCAAAGGTAATGAGAATTTATAAAATTTGAAAACCGTGCATATATGGGTGCATGTGGTACCTGAAAATTGATTAAAGTATGTAAGCTGCAAGTTGGTTTAACATACAGATTTACTTCTCCTCAAAGAGGTTATCAGTCACAGCTGTGACTGATAACCTCCTTGAGGAGCAGTAGATTTGTATCTTATTCTTATATGCCAACAGGGATGCTAAACATCAAGTTTGCAAGTTGATTGCCTGTGTTCATGTATCATGTATGTTCGACTACAGCTTAGATTTGATCAGCCTTGTGCAGCAGTATTTATTCGTAACCTTCTTAATATCATTAGCATTATATGAACTGTGGAAACTGTGGACTTAATAATATTCTTGTAAAGGTAAAATTGTCCTTGTACAAACCATGATGGCATAGAGGGGGAATAGAGCTACTGCTCCATTTATTTTAACTTCAGCACTGGATAGAGGTGAGTGGTTCTGGGATCATTGTGGTTCCCAGAGCCTGTCTGGATATTAGGAGAAGAGAAATTTCTTGCCCCTGCTGGGAATTGAACTGTGTGTCACCTAGCTCATAGCCTACTCATAACAACTACGCTATGCCAGTTTTCATGATTTTCTTGTACTGTCTTGTACTTGAAACCAATGACTGATTAGGAGTCATGCCTCTACAATCACAAGTCTTGTCTATTGTTTGTTGAGATTTACAGTTTCATATGTATGCATGCTACATTATTGGTGGGTTCTAAATGCAGCCAGTTTGCCCATTGTTTTGTATATGAATGCATTTTTGTTTTTTGATACAGTACAAGCCACTTTTCAGAACACTGATGGTTCACACACCATGAAGTGGTAGGATTTTGCATTGAACATTGTTCTGTATGAGTATGGTAGCGTATCGTTCTGGGCAAAACCACTTGAAGAAAGACAGTTGCAAATATTAAGTTTGTTTCCTGCATTTGTTTCTGTGTCATCGACCTTCCAGCTGATTTTATTTTGTGTTTATTATTTTTGTGGTGCACAGTGTCAAAGAAATAATTGTGTACCATTTCTGTTTCCCCCCCTCACAGGCATACAATTGTCAGGCTCCGTCTCTCATCTCACTGAATATGGTATTCAGTGAGATGAGAGATGGAACCTGAAACTGGGGCAAATTATTTTCAAAAACTCTTTAAGAAAGATAAACCAGAAAACCTAGGGGAGGACCAGAAGTCATGGGGCCTGAACATTTGGAGGATTACATAGAGATTTTACAATGGAAGAAATTAGAGGGAACTTAATGAGAATGAAGAATAATTGTCTGGGTTGTGATGGAATGCCAGTAGAAATGCGGATAAAATTTAGTAAAAATAAGAAAAGAATGGCAATTTTTATGTGTGTATTTAGTAGAATGTTTGGACAGGAAGCTTACCCTGGGACATAGGAAATGGCCATAGTGTGTCTACTTTATAAAAATAAAGGAGAAGTAAGAGAGTCTAATAATTATAGAGGAGTTCTCTTTACTACCAGTAGTGGGAAGAATTTTTTTCAGTGTTTTGGTCACTGGACAGTGATTAGTTGTGAATAATAAGATATTGCCAAAGTTTCAAGCAGAACTTGTTAAAACACGACTGGCATTGTATGTGTAACATAACATTGAGGCATGTTCACGTAACCATGGTTTCCAAGGAAAAGCAACAGGTATTAAATATTATGACTGTGTTTGTATTCTTGCCTTGTTTATCCAGCAAGCAAAGCACATGCGCCATATCATATTGTCATCTGTGGCCTGTCTGGCTGTACCATATTTTTTCACATTATCTCATAAATGGTGTGATTTTTGGAAAAAATTTGTTGAATGTAAAATGTGTGTTTTGATTTTCTCTACATTTGTGGGAAACTTTTCTCATTCTAAGAAGAATTGAGCGAGATATCACAAATGTACGTAGGTCTTCATGTAAAGTACCCATTATTGTCCGATTTTAATGAAGCTTGAATTACCTTGATAGATTTGCCTCAAGTATGAAATTTCATGAAAATCTGTCCAGTGGGAGCCAAGTTGTTTCATGTGGACAGATGGACAGATGGCTGGACTTGACATGATAATAGTGCCTTTTCACAATTTTATGAATGTGACTAAAAATGGAGAACCATAGATAACATTTTTGTAATCAAAACCACAATATGTGGTGTGGCTATAAAATAACCGGATTTCATTTTTTTCCCTTCCCTGTAAACTTGGCAACAGCGAGCAGTGTGTGGTATTGGCTGGTGCTCTCCCCTCTATTCACGGTTACAATTTCAAGGTCATGTGGCAAACAGTTTGGCAGTAGCCTTTGTTGAAGTGGATCGTATTGTTGTTCTCCATCGGAATCATGTTAAGTGTAAATGTGGAGCAGCACGTCAATGTGAAATCCTGTGTGAAACTTGGAAAATCTGCAACAGAAACGTACAATTTGTTGAAGAAAGTTTATGGTGATGAGGGTCTGTCTTGTACTCAAGTTTTCGAGTGGTTTAAAAGGATTAAAGAGGGAAGGGAAGAGATCGGAGACGATCAGTGCCCCAGTCCTCCCAGCACATCAAAGCAGACACTAACATCGGAAAAGTCGGTGAAATTGTTCGACAGAATCGTTGCCTGAGCGTTCGAGCAGTTGCTGAGTTAACATCGACAAGGAAACTGTTCGACAGATTTTACATAACAATTTCAACCTGAAAAAAGTGTGTTTGAAGATGGTGCCGAGACTCCTCACTCCTGAGCAAAAGGAAATTCGAATGAACATATGTGCCGACATTCTTCAAAACACCGAAAATGACCCAAACTTTTTAGAGAACGTAATAACTTGTGATGAATCATGGTTTTCTCAATACGACCCAGAAAGTATGCGCCAATCCATGCACTGGAAGAGCCCCAGTTCACCAAGGCAGAAGAAAGCACAGCAGAGCAAATCCAAATATAAAGCAATGATGATCATTTTTTCCGACATCTGACGGATTGTTCACGTGCATTGGGTGCCTGAAGGTCAGACTTTTAACTGGTCTACAACAAGGAGGTTTTGCCAAACCTTCGTGAACAGGTGAGAAGAAGACCTGAAATGTGGAAGAATGGCTCATGGGTTCTTCACCAAGACAACGCGCCGGCACACAAATGCTCTGTCTGTCAAGACGTTTTTGACGAAGCACAAGATCACAGTGGTGGAACATCCACCGTACTCACCTGGCCTAGCACCATGTGACTTTTTTTATTTCCAAAAATCAGGTCTGCGTTAAAAGGAACAAGGTTTGAGTCCATAGATGCAATGAAGGCAAAAGGGACGGAGCTCATGAATGAGCTGAGAGAAGACGACCTGTAGCATTGCTTCCAACAGTGGAAGATGCACATGGAGCAGAGTAGGGATTGGGAGGGGAGTATGTTGAGGGTGACAACATTTTTGTTGTGTAATTTTTTGAATAAAAAGTGTTCTAACATCAGTCCAGTTATCTTATAGCCACACCACGTGGACAGGTATTTTAAGAGAGAACAGGGTATATACGTGCTGGTACTTTATAAATTCAGGACTCAGATGACCGTAATCACAAGGACAAGGAGACATAAACAACAGTAAGAGCCAGTTATGCAGAACAGCAGCCAACCACTTAATAATAGTGTGCTAACACATATTAAACACTACCAAATCAGTATCACCACGATAATATAAAAATCGGGAAGAAAACTTCCCCAGAACCAATAAACAACCAAGGAAAAGAAAGAAGAAAAACCAAAAGCTTAAGGGAAGTCAAATAAGGGAAATTACAGAAGCAAGGGTCACGGAACCCCAGACATGCATACCGAGGCACATATAATGAATCACTACAAGGAAGAAAATAGAATACAATAATATTATGGTCAGACTATTAACTGCATTCTCAATGAATATTTTATCATCCAAAAAAGTTTATTTACCTTGTTTTTAAAACAATCGTACAACAACTGATTACACAATCATGTATGAATTTGACTTGTAAAAGAGAAGGCATTCTCCTTATATATGTATAGTTTTTGTAATAATAGGGTAAGAACAGAGCCTGAAGATGGTCCAAAAGGACCGAAACTAGTCACTCTCATTTTCAATAAAAACCATATAAAGTTGGCTGTAGATGGTTATTACTTCACACATAGTTGATATACGCCAACTGGGACAATGTCAAAATGACAAATTGAGGATCTGAGATTTGAGGGATATGAAAGATATATGTCAAATAATAAAAGCCAGGTGTAATGATATTCACAGGCAATCAACAGAGTAACAGTGAAAGGAAAGAAATCTCTGGTCTCATAGTGGAGCATGAAATGAGAGTGTGGGAGAGAACTTTATATAGAATGATGTAATTTGAATGAGAGAATTTGATAAGCGTGGTTTAATTGGGAACTTGGAAGCTGAAATGTATAAGGAGAGGTATAGAAAAAGGAAGTTTCACTGCCATAACAGACTAAAATGTAAAGAGGCATAGAGATGCAGAGAACAATTTTTGAATGATAAAATGGTTCTGTGTAAGTTGAGAATAGCACACAAGAAAATAATCGCTTATAAAAGGATTACAGAATTAAAAAATTAGGCAAACTTTTATGTTAATTAAAGGGGGAAAACAAAGACAAAAAAGGGTGCAACGTTTAGAAGAAATGAGAGGAGAAATCAAGGCATATACAGAAAAACTTAGATGAGAACAGAACCTGTCAGAACATACTGAATAGCACAGATAAACTTCAGTCATTAGTAAGAAAAGTAGTGGTTGTGTAGTGGCAAAAACCTGGTGTTATAAGTTACATGAAACTCGACTAGTAAATTTGATTCGATACTCTATTCAGGTCTGAGCACTATGGTTCTGTTGCTATAATTAACATTCCTCACTTCACAGCAACAACATGTGGCGCAAACACAACTATTTCCAACTCTTAGTCAATAGCCATTTGACCCAGTACGCAAAGAAACAGACTGCATGACTAAAGAGAAGTTAGACTGACATGTTAGTCATTTCTAACAAATTAAGTAACTGCATGGAGCAGAGGCCTTCCTGAGAAGCTAATAAGTAGTTCCTTAACTGGTCAGTTTACCAAAGTTTGCTAAATTTGGTTCTAAAACTTTGTCTGTTCGTGTGTCTGTGTAACATTGAGGATAGGGCTGATGTTTTTGGATTACAGTTGGAATGGCTGTGCACGTGCCCACAAAGTACTTAAATGTCAAGTAAATTTTCTCTTAAACTGCGGAACATGGATGTTCTTTTAGACAGGAGCGGCCCATGTAGTGCATAACAGTAGCTTTGGGGACTACCAACTAGCTTGGGAAGCAAAATTGCAAGTGTGGTCAGTACGAGAAAGTTACACAAAAAGAAGCAGCTCAGTGTGAATTGTCCATTGTGTCAACACTGCCATAAGGAACCCCTCACTTTATGCATGATTTTTCCATGTACATGAATATTTTTGCAGTAATACAACTCTTGGTGTGACACACAGTTGCATTGTTCTGGTGTATATGAAAACTGTATTAAGTTCTTATACTGTTACTAGTAATGTGTAATGCAGCCAATTACTTGAGTGTACAAGAATTTTAATTGTGCATTGCGTTGTTGTGTGTACTGTCTTAGGTTACGATTAAGCAAGATTCAGATGCTCGTGCAGTGAGTGAAGAAGGTCGTAAACACTTGCCACGATCATCACTGAGTGGCAGGCCATTCATCCGCTTGAGCTGTCCTCACTGCTTTGTGCGCTGCATCACTTTCAAGGTTTGTGTATTATCTGGTCTTTTTACCTGTAGTGGATTGGAGGATCCTATGAGAATACCAGTGTATAGCAGGAATAAACTGCATATGTGAACTGGCTAATGGATGAGCCCTATAAAGGCCTTTTTTTGGTAGTGGTGATGAAGCATAAGTGGTTCCATTAGAGTACAGGAGTTCATCTGATCAAGAGAATAACCTTTTTTCCTGTGTTTTTTGTTTATAGAAGCATGTAAAATATACATAATTTTTAATTCAATGTTGTGTGTTTGTAGGAATACACATTGCATTTGTACACATCAAAGCATATAAATATGATGCGCAAACAGTCACTAAGACACAAACAGACACTTGCACGTATGCGCATGAACCAGAGGCAGAAGCAAAGACTTTTGGAGGAAAGTGAAGAAGTTCATGGGAATCTTCCACCACGCTCCAATTTCTGTCCGATATGCAAGCTGAACTACAGGCAACTGAAATCAAAGCATCAGGCCTCTGATTCTCATCGGGTATGTCTTCATTACTAAGTGGAATGGATCTAATTGTATGCTGAGGAGAGCCTATATGGATAATTTTGTTTTTTAGGCAATGAAAAAATTCCTGATGCCATATTGCCGTGTATGCCGTATTGGATTCAAGTCTCCTATGCTGTACGAAAACCACATTTGCTCCTTGGACCATCTTAAGGTAATTTCATTATTGCAGAACAGCATAAAATGAAGGAAATACAGTGAAACCCTGTTAAGAAAATTTTGAAAATTCCAAGAAAATCCTACTTCCTAAGCGGGAAATTTCTTTAAAAGGGCAATTTTAATGAAATGGGAGAATTTTGATGCTTTTTTTATCCTGACTTCTTAGGCAGGAAAATTTCTTAACTGGGTTTTTCTGAAGCGAGTTTCACTGTAGTTCTTATTCAGTGTTTAATATGGTGTCCCAGTGCAATTAGTTATGTTCATTTGCAAAAAGGCCTCCAAGCTTGTCTGTACATCAACCATTGTGTCTCTAACTGCTTGTGTCCTACTCCACTGACTTCTTCAGCTGTGAAGACTTTATAAAACATGGAAGAGAATGCTGATGACCCTGAACCAACAGATGGAGATATCCAAATGTAATACTCCTCTAATTAGTTGTGCAGCCCAAGTGTAGTAGCAATAACAAAAATTATGTGCAGGAAATAGGGGCAGTATAGGTACCGTTTGAGAATCTGGCACATGTTCGGGGCCCCGTGGGTGCCAGGTTAAAGGAATTCTACATATAGTCTGATGTTAGGCAACATTTATTAAATGCTTATTATACAGTACATTCTAGAGTTAGAGCGAAGCATGACAGATACAATTTTACTTTGCTTTAATTGTGTTAGACACTACAGAGGGTTGTGGCATCAGGTTTGTTTGACAAAAACTTACTCCTTTACAGAAAATTTGTCTTGTGATTTCAGAATGACAATACAAGGGACAAAAGTCACTATCCCTAAGCCAACTTTTCAAGAGAATTGCTGAGTCAGAAGACACGGAGGTCTAAAAGTTCTTGTAACGTCTATACATTTTTATGATTTACGCTGCTCTCCCTGCCCTCAAATGGACCTTTGGATGCATGTTTGGTGGTAGTTTTTGTTGTCAATAATGTGTTTCTTGAATGGGTGTCATTGTCTAATCTGATTTAGTTTTCATAACCTCTGTCCTTGTGATTCAGCTTTCAAATGAAAGAGAAGTGCATTGTTTCGTGGCAGTATACAGGGGAAATGGAATTGTTCATTCATCTTCATCTAATGTGGTACATGATTGTAGCTGTGCATGATTGTAAAAGGGTTGTACATCATATTTCTCTAACGTGGCACATGATGCGTCATCGCTTCACTTGTTTATTTATAAGTGGTAACGTTCTTGTAAGCGTACGGTAGGATTCCTTTTTGCCTGCGTGCTGTGCCTAGCCATTGCAGTATCTATACTTCTGACTGGCATCAGATTAAAGACTTTGACATATACCATTCTAAATGTGAAGATGTCAATATTGATTGTTTTAGAGAAAAGCAAGACTTGAAGAGCGTATGATGCGCCTGCATGACCGAGGCAGGGATGTGGAGGATGATGATGGAAGTGGAATGGATGAAGACAAAGAACTGAATATGGAAAACTTCATGATCCTGGATTCCGTTGGTACTGTTGATGGTAGGGATTTGTAGTGATACGAAGTCATATGCTTGTCCTTGCACAAATAAGTGAGCTGTTGCATTATTTTATAAATAGTGTGGTAATGTATAGCATTGTTGGCATTCAAGTTGAGTGGCCCATGCTACTGCCTGCAACTTGCCTTGTTTCTTGGATTATATTCAGTGTATTTTGGATTCATTTGAAAGTGTGTGCTTGGTTTAGTATTCATAGGAAGAAAGGGATGACTTACGGGTATGTGCAAATTAGAAGGGTGTGCGTCAGGTATAATACTTCATGATAAGGAATTGTGCAGAGGCTTATGCAACAGGAAGAGTCAGCATGTGCATCTTGTATAGTATCCTTTTTTTCAAACAGATTTGATACCCCACTTCCAAAGATCATTACTCTGAGATAGTGACAGTCCACATGACTGGTAGTACAGATAATCATTAGATGGGAAGGAAAGCCTGTAGGTTGAATTCAGTGTGTTTCTGACATTTTAATCTGTACTTTCAGATACAGGTGATGAAGGAGATGGTGAGGATGGAAAACCGAGAAGTGAAAAAGACAAGAAAGAAGGTGAAGAGAAGAGGTCAAAGCACGAAATTAATCTTGGTAGGTGTCATGTTCCTGAGAAAGAAAGTAGACTTTGTTTAAATATTTTTTTCCACATTACCTCATAAATGGCACAATTCTTGGGACAAAGTTATTGAACATAAAATGTGCATTTTGATTTTCTCTACAACTCTTTGTCATGAAACATTTCTCATTCTAAGAAGAATTCAGCGAGATATTACCATAAATGTACATACATCTTCACCCGAAGTACCTATTATTCTTGTCAGATTTTAATTAAACCTGAATTATTTTGGTAGATATTTGAAATTGCTCAGGTTTAAAATTTCATGGCATTGTATCCAGTGGGAGCCGAGTTGTTTTATGTGGTCGGATGGCCGCATGGACAGACACGTGATGAGTGTAATAGTATCTTCTCACAATTTTGTGAGTGCTGCCAGAAGTGATTACTGTGTGCAGCATTCACCACACTTGCAACGGTTACATCGCTGAACTACAAATTTTTGAAAAGGGAAACAGGTTCAGTCCACATCCCGCATATATCGGACATTATTGAGGAACCACATGCAGAAATTTCTTCCACTCCCTAGGATCATTTCCATGGAACACACATGCAGCTGATATGTTTTTTGATTTCCCATAATCCCAGCTCATGTGCACAATTATGAACATCTTGTAGGAAACAACTCAAAGAAACATAACCCTTTATAAATACTGGTTGTTGGTGGTGGTGGTGGTGGTTGTGGTCCGTGTCAGAGAACTCATAAACTGTACTATGACAGGTCTATAACAACTGATTGGAACTGTCCATAACAACAAACGACATATAGTTATGCTTGACAAACCCGTCAAAGAAGCATATTTAATAGATACAGCAGTCTTCAACAGCCACAACCCCAACAGCACACTCAATAGAGAAGCTCCAGAAATATACAGACCTAAAAGCAGAGCTAATTAAGAATATGGCAACTGAACACCTTCTGTATAGTACCATTAGTATTATCCACATTAGATGTTATCCTACAAAAATCTACCCGACAGCTTAAAACTACTGAGTCTTAGCCGTTGCCTGTATTCTGTAATGCGGAAAATAGTAATGTGTAAGTTGCAGTAGAGTTATAACATTTTTACCAGAATAGTGAATAAGAGCTACTTATTCAGTGACTGCATGCTCTTTCAAAACCAGCTAAACCACTGTGAATTCAGAGAAAACAAAATTACAACAGCAGCAGCAGAATTGCACACAGTGTGTGTAAGATGTACATGCACTGTATGCATAGTTAGTCATCATGTTTGCTGTAGGATGTGGTAATAATGATTTATAAGCCATTTCAAAATCTTTAGCTCTGCAGTGGAATGAAACTGGTGTTTAGCAGAATGAGCTTGCAGACCTGAGCAGTGACACATTTTTGTGAACACATTTCATATTTATTTGTAAAAGGTCCTGTATGCACACACACCTACCTTGCCTTCATAACCAGTATTTACATTTTTCTTGTGGTGGAAATTTGCTGCTTAAAGCGGATTTAAGTGGCATTTTTCTGATCCCAGGTGACCAAAGACACCCTGTGTTTATTGATGGGACATGTATGCAGGTGGGAAACCTTTTGAAGAGTTGCCATTTGGAAGACCACAAAGGAGATAAGCATGACATATGAGATGACTCTTACAGAGGTAGTTAAGAATTTGGGACCCTTAGGATTGAGTGCTCTTTTGGTATTTGTGGTACTGAACTTTTCAACTCTTGGTTCTTTTTTTGTACACATGCTGAAAACAGTGAAGTGGTTGCTAATGCTTTATTTTGATTTGTTCTCCTAGGTGCAGAGTATGTGAAGAAGATTGAGGTGTACTTCTGTGACTTGTGTCGCCTCTACTTGCCACGTTTGGATCAGCCAGAGAGAGCTCTGTCAATTCACTGTCGCACTCGGACCCATCTGCAGCGATATGTGCGGTACCGTGATGATAGGGCACTAAGAAATAAAGCTGAGAAAATACATCATCGCAGGGAAGCAGCAAAAGAAAATGCTGTGAAGGAAGCAGAGGCTAAGAAAGCTTTGGAAGAAAAGACTGAAGGTGAAGTTGAGGTATGTTGTTTTCAAAATATTTTGGAAGTGTGTGGTCCTTCCACATCTGTTGATCAGCTGCCAAAACAAATACAATAGACAGATGTAGCTGAATATTTAATATAATAATCAAGATAGTATCGCACCACAGTAATCACGCATCCAAGATTCAGGAAAGTCACGCCAGCCAAGACCGCATGGCCATAATAGATTTAAAGAGGGTGTACATATTGTAATAAATGCTGCGTTAAAGCCAAGTGAACTGTGCATACATCTGCAGTAAGCAAACTAAATTTGGACAAACCAGGATGATACAGCATTGTTAAATAACATGCAGACCAAGCATACATCATTGTTTCTGGAAGTACAGTTCTGTATCATTTGGTACTGAAAATGGAAGTCCACTGAGTGTAATGTGCCATCCTCATTGCTGTAGTTGAAAATGGCCGAAACTTTCGGGGGGGGGATTACAATGACACCTGACTGTTTTACCATTGTTGATTTATATGTCCTGGGCTTCTACCTGTGTTGCGTCACTCCACCCATGATAATTTTGATGTGTACCATATGCCATTTTTAAGAAATTCAGCATACAGTAGCCATGAGCCAAAAAAACAGAGGTTTTGAAGTATGTAATGAGAGGTTGGTGCTTGGTTCTTTTCATAACATAAAGCTCCAACATTTATGTATAATCCTTTGTAACATAGGTGCAATTTTTGTTTCATTATAATTTTATGTGATTACTTTCAGTTGTAAACAAAACTTACCATAATGGGAGTTGAATCATTTTTCTAAAAGGTGTGTAACTGTATAAGATTCTCAGTATCTTGCATTGACTAGTGATAAATTCTGCTTCCTGTTAGCATACACTTAGCTGCCATGTTTAAATTGTCTGTCTGTGGTGGAGATACTTGTCGTCATTGTGGCTTCCACAGTATTCCTCAGTACTGTTCTATGTGCCTCAGTTCAAATTTTTATTTTTGGTTTACTGTTTTCTTGGCATACAGTGCATAGTCTGAACCTTTCTAATGTATCTGAATTTCAGAAAAAGGACGGTGGAGCAAGCAGTTCAGTTGAAAAGGAAACTACTGGTAAAGTATCTGATAATGATGCTGGAACCGAGGCAAATAATAAGAAGAACAGTACAGCTGGAACAGCAAAATTGTCACAGGAAGGGCGTGACACATCTACAGAGATTACTGCAGATGGTGGAGTAGAGGGTGATGGCGACTTGGAGCAAGACCTTGAAAGTGGAATGGATGACAAATTATGGGCAGATGTTGATAAAGATCTCGGTGAATTGTTGCGTGAAGTGGAGCCTGGTAACAAGTCTTCAGATGAGGATGATGATTCACGTGCTGAAGGAGGTCGATACGACAGATTTAGATACAGTGAAAAGGGAAGCACAGTCACTGCAGATCCATCTTCTGAGGGAGATGCCAGCAAGGCAGCAGCAGAGGCTGATGAAACCACAGAAAAATCTGCTGCAGGAAAAGACACACAAGAAGTGACAAATGCAAAGTCAACTGGAGAAGATAAACTGGCAGTCAGTGATGTTCCTGCTGCTGCTGCTGCTGCTGCTGCTACTGTTGCTACTGCAGCTACAGATGTAAGCAACTGAAGAGGTTTTCAAATAATTTTAATTTCTGTGTGGTAATGTTGTGTTACCCATTTATACATGTGTAATATCTGTCAAAAATTATTAAAATATGCTGTGTAGTTGTCATATCCCACATTAAGGTACTGTTTGTAGAACATTTTCTTTGAATGTACTAGCTGCCAGAAGTTTTATGTATGTCGTTAGGAGACATGTTGATACCTGATATAAAGGACCAGATTTGTGGTTTTTTATGGTAACTTTTCATGTTCCAGTAAGGGAGCCTTTGTTGTGGATTCAGACATTTTTTCGCTTTGCACTTGTGTTCCAGAGACTGTACTTTTGTACAATGAAGTTTTGTGTTATTTTCTGAAATTCAATATTACTCTTGTGTACATGATCAGGACACAAATTTCACTCATATGTGAAACTAATTTAGCAGAACATGTTCTTATAAATTTCACTCATATGTGAAACTAATTTGGCAGAACATGTTCTTATATTACTTGTCTGTTGAGTATAACTTCATGCAAATACTGAAATAAACCTGGCTTTAAAATAGCACGTTCCTGTTTATTCTTCAGAATCTTGAGAAAGAACTTCAGGCTTGATCCATGTTCATTTCAGGAGGACATTACTCTGACTTTGTCTGATTTGTTGGACATAACCTATAAATATTGCACCATTACCATGATTGTAATTGTCAACTAATGTATAGTACTTTGTACAGAATTTGTAGTTACAATTGTGTACACACCAAATGTCATAAATGGTCCGTTAGTTAATACCTTCACAGTTCAAGCTAACTATGTACAGTAAAACTCATTTAAGACATCCCGGTTAAGAAAATTTCCCACCCAAGGAGTCAGGATAAAAAACCACCAAAATTCTCCCACCTGATTAACATTACAGGTTGCCCTTTTTAATACAGCCCCGCATAAGAAAATTTCCTGCCTAAGAAGTAACAAATTTCATGATGAAACAATTTTTTTTACCCGTGTAATACATTTTCTGTTTCAAAATCTTAAGGAATTCCCCGAGTTTCCATTCGTTCTGTTTCCAAAGTGCAGAGTTCAAGTGGCACGTGGTCAGTTGATATAGGATAATCTTCAAGGTCATTTCTGCCACATTTCATACAACAGAATGCTGCAACCTCATGGCTGTTGCAGGGGTGTCATATTTCTTCCACGATGCAGAGACTGCAGTGAGTCGCTCCCCAGTACTCCATCTCTTGTCATGACAACCGAAAAATTGTATCGGGTGGCCAGAAGCCGATTCTTGCTGTTTCGTGACCTGCATGAGCCTGCGTTTGGCAACTTTTTTCCACTTCAGCTGCCTGGGACCTTTTGGAAACTAAGGCAGCCAATAACGTTTGAAGAAGTTTAGGCGCATGCTAGCGGAAGTCACGTGGTGGGGGACAGCAGTTTGACGTGAGATAAGTGGGTGATCGATTGCGACAACTTGTTTAAACGTAATTTATCGGCACTAATAGAAATGTGTCATGTTGTGTGATTGTGAAACGTGTGGTGACTGTGTGCAGGTAAGTTACATCAGCAATTCCAGAAAATGAATTCAAGACACTGTGCAGTTAGTGAAAGTAACTGGAACTACTGACCACCCCTCATGGTCCTCCTAATAGTGAACCCTGCCTGTCATTTTCTGTAGGCCTCCCTTGATCATGGCAACATCAACAGTGGTTATAAAACGCAAGCCACTGTCAATATCTGAAAAGCTGAACATCATAAGCAAAAATTGCTGAAGAACTAGGCTGTCCTGTGACAACACTTCACAGAGTCATGTACAGAAGAAACAGAATTCTGAAACAGTCACTAACAGAACAACTGAACAGAAAGAAAATAAAAACAGCAAAGTATGAAAAGGAGGAAGGAGTGGTTCTGACAAAAACGGGCACTTAACAGTTGATGGACCCATTCTTGAAAGAAAGGCAGAAGAAATTGCAAAAAAATTGAGTATTGACTTCAGACCATCCAGTGGTTGGATAGACAGGTTTAAAAAACGTTCTGGTCTTGTGTACAGAAAAGTTTCTGGTGAGGCAAACAGTGTAAATCCAGAAGAAGTGGTAGCATGGAAAGACAACTTACAGCTCATGGCTAAGTATTCTCCCAAGGATATCTTCAGTGCTCATGAATTTGGCCTGTTCCACAATATGCTGCCTGACAAAACATACACATTCAAAGGAGCCTATTTATGCAAAGGCATAAAGGTTAATAAAGAAAGGATCACCATTCTTGTATGTGTGAACTTGGATGGTACACAGGAATTGGCACTCCTTGTAATAGGAAAATCAAAACAGCCACTATGTTTCAGGAACTCAAAGCTTTTGCCATGCACCTACCATCACAAGAAGACTGCCTGGATGATATGTGAGATCTCCCAAGAATTTGTGGTGTCGATGGGAGAATGGCATCAAAGAGTAGAAAAATACTCCTATTTGTACACCACTGTCCTTCTCACCCAAAAGATGTAAGGAACTTTAAAAATGTGCAAGTGGAGTTCTTTCTTGCAAACACAACATCAGTGTTGCAACCTATGGACCAGGGTATCGTCAAGGCCCTAAAACAGAAGTTGCGTAGAAGCTTTGTTCTGAGATTGCTGCAAAGACTTAACTCCAGTGAAGATAGCTACAAATGTCTTTGCTTGATGCAGTGTTCATGCTTGCTATGGCCTGGAATTTGATTGGAAAAGATATCATTGCCAACTGCTTTAGGAAGGCAGGATTCATCACAAATGCAGAATGTGCAATACAAAATGAAGATGGTGATGACAAAGTAAGCGGTGATGAATGGCCTAAACTCCAGAAGGAACTAAATATCAGGTACACTTTTGAAAAGTTTCCATCACACGTATAGACCTGCTATGTGATAATGTCAGTTCCAGCCCAGATGAACTTGAAACGGACGGTCCAGTGGCTTGTGACTGTCCGTCTGTTCCCACATGTTCTGAGGCCGTGGAGTATTTGGAACAGTACGAACATTTTCTGCGAAGCAACACAGATGTCCCAGAGCACATAGTTCAAAGCCTATGGAATCTGAAGATGTATACTGCAAGTTTTTTTTAAAAAAGGGCAAGACAAACGACACTTGACAAATATTTCAAGCAAAAGTAAACATCTGGAATGAAATGTGAACTTGTGGATGAAAAGTCAGTGAAAGTATAGTTAAAGGTGTAAATAAAACTGAATGAAAGGTTACAGACAGTGTGGTTAAATGGTCAGATACAAGTGCAGATGTGTTAAGACAGCTGCAAATTGTACAAATTTGGCATACATACGTAATAAGTTCACAAAAAAATCGAAAAGATATAACTTTTCGGTCCTACCCTTTTAAGAAATTTCCCGCTTAAGAAATCAGATTTTCTTGTAATTTTCAAAAAGTCTTAACAGGGTTTCCCTGTATTTTGTGCAGCTGCCATTTTGTTGTACATTGTACAAAAACACTGCCATGAGAGGTACAGTTAAAAGATGTGTTACCATTGTTTCAAGTCTCCTGTATGAAGTAGTGCTAGTGTTGCAGCCACCTCTTCGTATGTCAGTCTGGTTAGATGGGCTGCAGAAAATTAAAAATCCATGAAGTTGAAATGACCTCAACTGGTATAATGTTTATGGCAGGTTTCTTGAAACTTGTGTACTTTGTTCAAAAGTTGAAAGGGGTGACAGACATGTAGCGAGGCCTAAAACTCTTTGACGTTAACTGTGGAGTGTACAGAATATTTTAAAAACATTTCAAAATTAGAGGTTTCAAAATGTGATGAAGTTCTTCCTTTACACTCATTTTTTGTTGCCATGAATAATGTTAGGTACTTGACTGGTTTGGCTGCTTCGTTTCCAGTCTGAAATAAGACCATCAATTCTGTATTAACCCCACCCCCCTCCCACAACTTATTTTTGTGTGTTTGTATAGTGTCTGTTGGTGGTGATAATGTGATATCCTACTGCTGCCACTGTAGAATAGAATGGTTGCTGTGTTTTATTACTCTGTGCATACAGTTTATTCACTAGCAGCACTGTCATCCCAATGTGATTTTACTTAGCACTTCTCAGTCTTCATGTTGTGTGGTATAACGAACTACCTACAGCTAAGGCTAACTGGTTTTTGTCCATCTGGTGTGAGGGTAAGATGTCTACACAGTGGGACACATAAGCTGTCTTTACAAATCTGTGTAAGACAGTGAAATCTCTATCCATCATTCCCACATGCATTTTCCTGCAATTATTCGTTTCTTCTGGTACTGAAAAATGGCCAATATAAACAGTGTAGAATTATACTGGATGTTTTGTTCCTGAAAGTGTTGTTTCACTGCATCAGTTCAGAATTCATGGGACTGACCCCACAATATTCCCAAAATGATCATTTCTGAAAAAATACTGAATATAATGTGATATTTTGGACCAAGAAGTAGCTGTGACTTGTCCGTACCGGTACTTCATGCTATACCCGTAACAGTAATTACAAAATGTCACAGTGCCTCAGCCAAATGAAAAATGATGCTGGTGGGGTAAAGGGGAGACACTGAGAAGCTTGTTGATACACGTATAAATGTAATTACGTATATGATCTTAAGAAAAGTTCAGACTTCCCTGCGCCAATTTTCTTGAAGCTCACAGGTGCTCAATGGCATTATGTTCATATCCCTTATACCAAATTCCACCCAAATTAGACAATACAGCTGGAAAGTTCATATATGAAAATATTTATATCTCTACATAAAGTACTGCTCTTACTGCACTGATTTCATGAAACTTAATAATTCCATAAATTTTAATGGACATTTCCTGTTCTGAATTTTATCCAAATTGGGTAAAAATACAGAAAATTTGCGCAAAATTTTATTTATACCCTTACATAAGGTATGGCTTTCACTCTGCCAGTTTGCACAAAACTCCTGCTTGCTTCACAGCTTCTCACAAAGAGAAGTTTTTGTACTGCATTTCATGAAATTCTGACAACCTGTTTAGTTGCTGATATGTCACAGATGCACGTGATGTCCACAAAAAGTATTCCTTTTACTGAGTAAAGGGCACCTAAAAGTGATAAGCACACAGGTATTGAAGAAACTTTTTTATTATATTTGTAGGCGTGCATGCAAAGTGTAATTTTAATTTTCTGTTGTTTACTCGTGTTTGTGATAGATGCGGTGCTTTCCTGCAACTGCCATTTTACTGTGTTTACATACTTCTGTCCGGTAACTATGTTGATCTCTTTCAGTCTCTGCTGCATGACTGTCTAATTTAGTTCCCACTAAAAATGAGACCTATGCCTCTCCTCATGCTGTTCTTCTTGCGAAGGTACTTAATTAAATCTGCGACTAAAATGTGCTGTGCTGATGCATTGCCCAAATGACAGTGTGGTCCATTCCCAGCAGGTTGCAACTGTCATAAATTGTGCTAATTCCCATTTACGTCAGAGAGATTGTCTAGCATCACTGCTTTGCTCCCAGATAGTAGCCTTTACCCGCTGATGCCCACAATCAGAATACAGTACTGAAATTGAACCAGGAATCGCTGATCACACTGTGTACAATTTCATAATGTAACAACAATGAAGTCTGGATTGTATGTATACTCTGATGAAACCCATCAAGCTAGCACTGAGGTTTGACCTGCTGATTCAGCTTCTGGTGGAATTAACCAAGTTTTAAAATAATCAGCTACATGGTATTACTACAGTGCAGTGTTATGTAGTTGGGGAAATCAAATTCTGGTTTATTCCATGCAAATATTCTGCAGTTCATTTAGGCCAGGGGTTCTTATGCTGTAGGTCAACACAAACCTCTTAGCTAAACAGGAATTTCTACTTCAGACACACATTTAGCACATGGTATAGTGAACTGAAGTGTACTGATGCAACACCTGGTAGTGGAATGCTCATTGTGTGTACCCGTATACCATACAGGGATAACACATGGAAGAATAATTTCTATATTTAATGTTATACATCTTTCCGTGCAGTTGTTTTTCATATGTTTTTATTTTTCACCAACTACTGTACTTTGGTAATACAATCTCCAGCACATTTCGACTGAGTTATACAGTCATCATCAGGGAGTCAGTCATAGACAATAAGCAGGTTGCAGCAAGCCACAGAATGGTAACTATGCATATGCTGCAGAGTTTATTCTTGTGTGGTACTGTAGGCTACACTATGAAGTCATCATGATAAGACTAAACAGTGGAGAACATAGCCAGGGGTCTCAACCACACAACATGAGGAGTGGTTCACGACAGATGTTTGGACACAGAAGTATATATCTTATACTATTATACATTTTATCCTTTAAAACCCTATGTACATCTTGTTTGATGATTTTAAGTTTCCATATATAAGAAATCACACTGCAGCATATGTATAGAGTAGTTACCATTCTGTGGCTTGCTGCAGGCTGCTTATTGTCTACAATTAACTACCTGATGATACTGTATAACTCAGTTGAAACATGTTTGAGATTATGTATAAACAAAGTGCAGTAGTTAGTGAAAATAAAAAACATTCAAAAAATAATATCTGTATTGACAGCCATGGACTACTCCTGTGACCCTGAAAGAGTATCTCCATGTTCTCTCTTGTTCTGTAGTGGAATCTGCTGCAATTGACGTGTCGTAAGAAATATATGTATGGTACTTACAGTATTCTTCCTCATTAAATTATATTGTGATGTTATTTGGTCACATTTTTAGGCGCATTTGCAAAATTGCTAAAAGTGACATTGAGCTTCGTCATGTCTGTCCACCCATCCGCATGAAAAACTCAGCTCCCATGGGACGGATTTGCATGAAATTTGATGTTAGTATTTTTGAAACTGTGGAGAAAATTAAATTTTCATTAAAATGTGACAAGATTAATAGGTGCTTCAAATGAAGACTGATATGCGTTTATGATGAGGTCTCAGTCAATTCTTAGAATGAGCAATGTTTCAGACAAAAGTTGTATGCAAAATCAAAACTCGCATTTTACGTTTAGTAACTCCTTTTTAAATCGCACCTTTATGAGATAATTTGGAAGAATATTTTGTAGGTGGACAGGCATTGCATGCTCAATAACTAAGGCTACAAAAGTACACTCAGAATATGTAAGACTTATTGTCTTTTCAACTGTAACGGTGGTTGCACGAACATGCCTCATTATGTTATATGTACATCACCACTCTGGTGGAAGTCTGATAAAATTTTTGCGTACGTGTAGATCATTGTAGCACGTGTGTGCTTGTATTCGCATTGCGTGATAATTGTAATAAGAGAGGCTGTCCATCCTGGCAGTTGTTCCATGTACGATTTACTGAATGTGAATAAATTAGATTCTGTCACTACATTACCTATAGCAGAGTTCGTGTAGGCAAACATCTGTCTGACACGTTTCCTATTAAGAATGGCTTGAAACAAGGAGATGCTCTGTCGCCATTGCTTTTCAACTTTGCTTGAGGATATGCCATTAGGAGGGTTCAGGCAAACCAAGAGGGCTTGAAATTGAATGGTACACATCAGCTTCTGGTTTATGCTGATGATGTTAATGTATTGTGCAGAAGAATACATAGTATAAAGAAAAACGCAGAAGATTTAGTGATGGCCTGTAAGGAAACTGGTCTAGAAGTAAATGTTGAGAAAACTAAACACATGGTCATGTCTCGAAATCAGAATGCAGGACAAAATGACATCATAAAGGTAGATAGTAAACCCTTTGAAAGGGTGGAAGAATTAAAATATTTGGGAACAACCCTAACGAATCAAAACTCCATTCATGAAGAAATTAAAAAAGCAGATTGAAGTCGGGGAATTGCTCCTATCATTCGGTGCAGAATCTTTTGTCTTCCAGGTTGCTATCCAAAAACACAAAGATTAGGGTATACAGAACTATAATTTTACCTGTTGTTGTGTATGAGTGTGAAACTTGGTCTCTCACACTGAGGGAGGAACAAAGACTGAAGGTGTTCAAGGGTATGGTGCTGAGGAGGATATTTGGGCCTAAGAGGGACGAGGTGACAGGGGATTGGAGAAGACTACATAACGAGGAACTTAATGATCCGTACTCATCACCAAATATTATTCAGCTAATCAAATCGCGAAGAATAAGATGAGTGGGGCATGTATCATGTATGGTGGCAAAGAGAGGTGCATACAGGATTTTGGTGGGGAGACCTGAGGGAAGGCGACCACTTGAGAGACTCAGGCGTAGATGGGAGGATAATATTAAAATGGATCTTCAAGACGTGGGAGGGGGGCATCGACTGGATTGAGCTGGCTCAGGATAGGGACAGGTGGCGGGCTCTTGTGAATGCAGTAATGAACCTCCGGGTTGCATAAAATGCGGGAAATTTCTTGACTAGCTGAGAAACTGTTAGCTTCTCAAGTAAGCCTCTGCTCCATGGAGTGAGTTAGTGAGTTAGCGCGTTAGTTAGTTTTCTGATCTTTCCAGTTACGTAAGCCTGCTGTAGTCCGCTACGTATCGTAATTGGTAATGGATAACAGAGTCATATCACTCTTGCGCTCTGTTGTACACAATTGTAACTATCAAAGTTGAACGACGTTTGAATAGTGAAATTCACAAATATAGGTGTCTCCCGTGCATCAGCAAGACTTGCATGTTCACATGCATTCGTAGTTGTTGATTCACAGCCCGTGAGAAGAAGGCTGTGGCTAGTGTACCGAGTGGTGAGTAGGTAAATGGATGTACTCTTTTCGTTGTGTTGAGAAAGGAACCGTCTTAGTCTTTGCTTCGTATTGTTTCCATTTATCTGTTTAAACATATACGACGATTGTTCATTGTAATTCCGTGTGTACGGAGGTTTCTTACATTAACGGTTATCGCTATATACATGTCTGACGTAGCCTGCTCCACCTAGAATCTAATAGGCAAGTTGAATAATTATTCTCTACAAGAGCTGCATTAGTGAGTTGTTTCTGTGGTTTTCCCGTGCACTTGGAGTGGTAGTGAGCCAGAACAGCAAAATCACCTACCCCAATTGCGTCTCTTTGACACCAGCTTGGCGTTTTATAGTTAAACGGTGTAATTGTGCGTTATCAGAATTTGTTGTGTACAGCCACAATTGAAACGCAGAATACCACACTAACCATGCAGTGATGTTACATGAGGTTATTTTAACTCTCTTCCTTGCAGATGAGATTGTTTAGTGGTGTGGGTTGTAGTTTTATAGGCTCATAAACAGTTGGCTAGTTAGGATAGCCTACTAATTTTAGACAAATGTGTTGGAAATGTTACATCAGTTTACTGGGTAAACCAACTCTTGTTATTGAATTTTCTTTTCTCATATGAGGAAACTCGGTAACAAAGTAATTTGAGTATGTAACATGATTTTATGTGCTGTAACCTCATTTGGTACTCTAAATGGATATTGGAAGTATTTCTAGAGACAAGTCTCAAATTGTAGTAACAATTCATGGACAGAAGTTTCTGAAAAGTAGGTAATACCATGGAGCCTGTGAAATTGTAATTACACAGTGTTCTAGATCTGGCAGTCCTAAGTGTAATGTGGTTTTGGTGACAGCTTTGGTGGTGGATATCTGAGTGCATAATAAAAAGGCATGTAAAACTTTTCAGTGAAACTGTTGAGCTTCAAGAAGTCTGAAAATAATCTAACATTAAAGTGGTTTGCTGTGGGTAATCATCTAGAGAATTATATTTGTTTTATGGTAATTTCAGCAAGCCAAATCTGGAAATGATATTCATTTTTACCCTTGTACCGATGTTTTGCATTTGTAGATTGCATTTTGAAGAATGTAACATGGCTGGGCACCCACACTTTGACCATTTGCATTATGCTGTGTTGATGCAGCTGGGTAGTTAGTATATAATTCACAAAGGCAATTTTGACATGGCAGGCTCATCTGATATGTCTTTTATTATTGATGTTGTCTGAGCTGCATGTTTGGGCTTATAATGCCATCATCAGGATAGCAAATTCATCTATATGAAGAAGCAGTTAATTGACATTACCAGTAATCTTGTTATAACTATAGATCTGAAGTTTGCACGTGTTTTTAAAGTACTTAAGGTGAATGCTTAAAACAGTTATGCCTGTGAGCCCGTATTTTAGTTAGTCTTAAATATCTGCACCTCTCATTGCTGCTTTATTTGTGTATCACCCTTCTAACATTTAATGTTGCAGTATGCTGTATATATTCTCGGAAGCTGCATTTGCATCGCTGTGGTTTGTAAATTTTGTTTGGTGGCTGAGTTATGTTTTTGGCTGTAATGTGCAAAACTTTCTTATATTCTTTGTCAGATTTTATTTTATTTCTGCTGTAAATGTAGATATACTTTTTATCATTATTACTTTATGACAGGATTTTATTTTTTATTATTTGTTGCTAGCTGATGTTGTCTACATGAGTTTGTTCATGCAGTTACCCTCTTACAGTGTTCTCTTTTTTGGCCTCCCACGTCCATTTTTTCGGTCTTACATGCGTGATTTTGTGATGCTCATATATGCATTTTATATTGGTAGTATATATCTCAGGCTGTGTGCTGAAATATTTTTCATTATCTGAGTTTACCACCAGTACTGTCTGTGCATGAAAGTGTCTCACAAGTAATAGTCCTTGATAAGTAGTACGTTGATGTTAGTAAGGTTAGGGTACACAAACTGCAGGCACCAGGCCACCCAGGCAACTGTTTTTGTACAGTGGCACCCAATACAGTCAAAGTCAGTTACAGTGTCATGGAAGGGATGGAATATTTTGTATTGTTATAAATGACTGTTTTTCTAACCAAGGCGTATAATGTTATGGTTAACAGTGACAAATTAATTGGTACTGCAGAACATCTGATGCTATAAATGAGGTGTCACTTAAACCAGTGTCATTATAAGTGGGTTCTACTGTATTTGTGGGTTCATAGTATGGAATTTGCTTGGTATCACTCTTCTGGCACCTAGAATTTTGAGTTGGCTTGTAGATCTTTGGAAAATTTGTGGTCACCCGAGTAAAGCTGCAACAGCGTTAATTGCAGATACAAAAGTTTTGGATTTCCTGTATAGTTTACAGTTACCCTTATCATTGCACAAAACTTAATGTGTTAGCTATGCATGTTCAGTGCATTATCTCCACAGCTGCTTATGATTATTGCTCTGACAGTATTGGTGACACCCAGGTGAGACATGACATATTTGCTTTGATTACTGGGCGTAAAGCAGACATAACTGATCTAACTCCCTAATATGTCAGCTTAGTCTTGTTGAATTTTAATGTATTTTTGTTCCTTCACTTTCATGGTATGGATATTTTTGTGATTCTGAAACAAATCAGTCTGTGGTTTTCACTGGTACACTTGATTCAGAAAAAGTGGTTTTCAGAGTGTGATTTAGCTTTGCTATAATCTCATTTTCTCTGTATTTAGCTTTTGCATTCAGTATGAGATGTCTTGTGGATATGAACTTTAACCAACTCCATGGATTAGTCAGTCTTGGAAAGGTGATAGGCACTCACCTATTCAAGAAATTCCCTACCTTTCATGGAATGTGAAGGTGTATTACTGTGTTCACAAAAACCCCACTGAACTCATTAGTGCCAACACTGTTATGTTAGTTATATATATGACATTTTTATAACATGATTTTCAGACTCAAACATAAATTATATATAGCCTCAGGGTCAGGCCCCCATTGACAAAGTCTGGGTGCGCACCTGGGTAGTACTGTAATTGCAGAGTGGCAGCTTAGAGAAGAATGATGAAGCTTTTGCCAAACTCAAGGAGCTGAATGACTTCTCTGGTCAAAGTGTACATTTATCCAGTGTCTTTACAGCCAGTTGTCAGATGCTGGTGTGCGCACGCGCGCGCGCGCACGTGTGTGTGTGTGTGTGTGTGTGTGTGATATCTTGCTTAAGTATAGTGAAAGTACCTTAGCAGAAATTTCTGAACGCCTGTAGTAGCACTTGAGTGTTCTTGGCCTCTGCAGTGCAGCGAGGGAGTTCCCATAGTGATTTGTGCTGCACTACGGAGATTGCCTGGTTTGTATTATCAGTATGCATCTTTGTTACAGATTTGAAGAATCATGATTGAACTCACAGTGAAGACATTAGATTCCCAAAATCATGGGTTTTCTGTACCAGATGATGTAAGTTCTTTGTGTTTCAATTTTGCTGTTGATGTAACATTTTATAATTGCTTCTACCCAGCAAGTGATGCAAGCCCGTGTTTGAGAATGTGTTTTTAAAACCCCCAAGATGATGGACAGCACCCAAAATAATAGTTACATTTAAAGTAAATTATGAACTGGTAGGGACACTTTTTATCAGCCAATTCACATCACCCTTCATGCAGGCCATTTTGTGTGGTGCCAGTTGGGGCAGTGATTGCTGTCATTTCAGATTTAGTAAAGTTGAAGTACTCTTGTTTTAGTTCAATGTTTGTTGGTTAATATTAGGTTTCTACTTGGCATTTCACGGAAGGCATTGGAAATGGTATTTTTTGGCTCCCAGACATGTGTCACACATAACAAACACATTGTTTGTTGCATGTTGCACACCTGCTGGTAAGACTGAAAACTGTGTATTATGAATGCTTTCTTTTAGATCATCTTCAGTGCTAGGATTAACACAGTACACTTTTTAGTTAACATGCATTACAAGTAAATTTGCACATGTTCTGGTCTGGGGAATGATGAGGCCATAGTATTCTGCTTATTATTGTGTCACCAAAAATCTGTGAAAATAACGCATAGACTTTAATTAAAAGTCATGCCATCATAGCGTAGATAGTGCCACAATATAACAATCATCGGTGACTTCATGGTCTCAGAAGAAAGGGGACCTGGTAATCCTAGCTGCACAGAGATCATGCAATACATGAACCAGATCACGTAACAGTAATTTGTAGGTTAACATGGGAAACCTGTTATACTGAGAGTTCATGTAGCCACCAAGTTGCAACAAAGTTTTACCACTAAACAGAATGAGTGTGGAGTCTGTTTATCATGCATTCCTCAAAGGTACCACACAAAATTCAGTTTTGTTTCGTGATCTGTGTAATACAGTTTGTGAACCACAGTTTTCTTGGACGCAGCATTCATGCATCTCACTGTGTGGAGTGGAACCAGTTAGGGAGAAACTTTTTCACATATCTGTAAATCGTCCAGATTTAGAGGATACTTCTTGTAGCAGCCGTATTCTGCTTGTGTGTGATACAGAATGCACATAGCATCTAGCAGGTGACTCACACAGTTACTGGTAAACAGCAGGAATTTAGCTGGTCTGTGGGTAGGTGTGTATAATATAGTGTAAATGACGGGAACTGACTAGTGATAGTTATCAGATAAAATAAGTTCCGTGTATGCATGCATTTGAGTAGAGTGTGAAAAGTAGACACTTCAGCCTTGTGTGGGTTGTGTTGGTAGAAGGAAATGTCTGTAAAGCTTTATTAGACTTCAAGAACATCAGGTAAGCCTTAATTTTATGTGTTTATGTAAATGTTGGTAAATATGGATGAAATGCAATATGCTGAATTATGTCTTCATCTTCCCCCATTCCCTTCAGTCATTGTTTGTAGCTGTAAGTTGGTTGGGCTTTGAAGTATTCGCACAATATTGTGCACATTTTCTGTCATTGTTACAGACTACAGTGAAGCAGCTGAAAGAGAAAATTGCTGAATCAATCAGTATACCAGCAGATTCCCAACGGTTGATTTATTGTGGGAGGGTGTTGGCGGATGAAAAGAATTTGAGTGAATATGGTAAGTACACTGCAAGTATGTAGTGCTGAATATTATGAAAATTCTGTTACATGGAACTATTAATGTGCATAAATAAAAGGTCCCCCCGACTTAAGGTCTGTTATCCTTCTGTTGTTTTTATAACTTATTCTACTGTATTGTCTGTTTTGATTCTTCTTGTTTTATTTTTATTTTTTCTGTTATTTCTAACTTTATTTCTAATTTATTTGTTTCTTTTTGTTTGTTTGTTTGTTTGTTTGTTTGTTGATTTATTTATTTATTTATTTATTGTGGAATTAACATGTTGTTCAGTTTAGCAGTTTGATAGAAAGTGTTGTTTCCTGTTACACCTAAAGAGTTGGGATGCTGTTATAAATATGGACTTGAAGGTATAGTGGGGTTCTCTGATCAAGGGCTGGCATCCGTCATCATTATTTCAGATTCCAAATTCATATAAAATATAATTATTGTAGTATATTTTTCACTCGCCAGATAGCACTTTAACACTCTTTTGGTCATTGTGATCACTTGCAATAATACTTTGCTACCTGACATGGCAGATGGCAAATTTATGCATATAGAGTGATGGAAAATGTCCAAGACATGTGTCAGTTTCATAATGCATTTCATCAGACTAATATTACAAATTATATACTTGTTGCAAAATCTAAAACCACTTTTAAAATATGTTATGTTATACATTAAACTGTATTCTTCTGCCTGGTAGTGTTAATGTATAGTATTTGGCAATTTTAGGTCTCTTAGTGAGTTTTGTTACTCAATGGGCATAGACTCCTGCTAAAGGTTATGTCTTTTCTTCAGGCTGTTCATGTGTTCAAGTCTTTTCCATAACCCTGTTGAAGTTGGAACTTTTGATGGATGGAAGAGTTATTCTGAAATAAGTACACAGAAACTCTTCCAACACAATTACTGTGTGAGACATTTTTCCAACATGAGACATTAGAATAATTTAGTGCTAAACTTTTTCCTTGTGATGAACATGTACATGCTTTGTCCTTTTAGTATGTTTTCTGCTGAAAGGGATTTACTAGTTAAAAAGTACTTCATTATACAACAGATGTTTCACCTTAATGTTTTTGGCATCAGGACCTTAAACAATTGTGCCAATTTCCTATTCGTTCAGTGGGTTTCACACATACAGTGACTAAGTAGCACTTCCAGTTTCTCAGGCTAATTGCCAAGGTTGTGTTAAAAAATGTGCCTTGTGCAGGACGTGACATCTGTGGCTTGCTTGTCATGTGTGCCATATGTCATTTGTGAGTGGACCACATCCATGAAGCCTTGTAATGTTTTGAGACCAGTTATTGTTGCAATGCTTATAATGCATCTCTGTCAGCCATTTTTATGTTATTGCTGTCAGCCAGTAAGGGAATTCAGGTCGATACAATCAGCATCTTGTTAATGCATTTCAACACAACTTAAAATCTGAGAAATACAATATCGTGATGGGTAGGCAGTTGACAGGGTGAAGAAGTATGGATCTAACAGAGCATGTTTCGACTGTGTAAGTGCTATACTTCAAGTAGCTTAGTGTATTCTATGTGCAAAATATGTATACATTCCATGTTCCCATCGCGTGTGTGTGTGCTTTTCATCATGTAAAACAATTTATGTGTGATAGCACGTGTACCACACCAAAAACTGGCTGAAGACATAAGCCACTCTTAGTTCAAGAAGGACAAGGCATTGTAAACAAGGTTGATGCTACTCCAAATGTTCCTTGTACAAAAATCACTGAAGGACTTGGCATTTCTGTGTGAACTCTAAACGAAGATATATTAAATTGAGACAGTACTCAGTCTGTAAGCGAACAGCCAAGATGTAAAATAGCTGAAAATAGCACAGTGTGAGAAGGAAGAAGTAGTATTTATGGAATAGAACCAGCAAAAGCAGGTTCTTATTGGCCAGTTGATTGTACAGCTACAAAAGAGAAGGCAGACAACATTGCACAGAAATTAAGTGCTGAGTTCAGACTATCCACTGGATGGATAGATGTAGCAAATGTTTTGGTGTTTACAAACAAGCAGCTGGGGGATTGAACTTGTACAATGAAGAAGGAGCAGTGGCAGAGAACATGTGTTTTCAACATCTGATGTTCATGTACCCAGCAAAAGATAACTGTGATGCTTATGAGTGTGGTTTATTTTATACTTTGTTCTCCAGAAAGACGTGTGCATTCAAAGGTAAATGTTTCAAGGGCATGAGAGTCAAGAAGGGAAGACTCACCATTCTTGTGTCTGGTAGCACTGGGTGGCTGTGAGGCATTTCCACTCATCTTGCAGGGAAGTCAGAACAACCATACTTCACATCTGCTATCATGGCTAACTTTTATGCATGACGTGGGAGATATTCCTTGGAATTTCTGGCCTGTCTCAACAGAAGAATGGCATCAAGTAAGGACAAGATGCTCCCTTTTGTTTGTCACTGCCTTGCACGCCCAAAGGATGCAGGAAACTTGCAGCAAGTGGTGTTTATTCCTGCAAATGAAGGGAGCTAGAGAGTGCCTTTGCTTGATGCAGTGACATTGCTTGCAATGGGGTGGAGCTTAGCTAGCCATGAAGCTGTTGCTGACTGTTCTACAAAAGCTGGATTCAGTGCAAATGTGGTAAAAGGACAAGACCAAGATTATTATTATTATTATTATTATTATTATTATTATTATTATTATTATTATTATTATTATTATTATTATTATTATTTGGACGACGANATTATTATTATTATTATTATTATTATTATTATTATTATTATTATTATTTGGACGACGACAACAGCAGCAGCATTGAAAGTGGCATCATCACCAAACACAATAGAGGAGGACTAAGCTGTGATTCAGGAGAAATTACAGATCGCCATCACATTGGAGGAATTCGTCCAAGCTGTTGATTCGCTTCCTCCATGCGAAGAGGACATTGATAACTGCTCATTCTCTTGAATTCAAACAGTTGATGAGGAGATGACCCAAATGCTGACAACTGCAAACCGATGCCCATGTGTTATAAGGCCATGTAGTGCTTGGAGAACTGTAGTCATTTTCTGCAAAACACATGTAATGTGCCAGAGCACTCTTAAAAGGTTGCGGTGTCCACAGATGTACACTTCCAGTATTTTTTACAAAAAAAGTGCCAAACAAACAACTTCGCACAACTGTGTGCAGATTGCAAACTTTAGTCTGCTCCACGCAAGTCAGGAATACATGACGAGAAGTCACGTGGCTGATTAAATTGTATTCTGGTATCTTCTGCACTATCTGGATTGTGTAGGGGTGGAAGCTGCAATTTGCAGATAAGATTTGTTGTGAACTCCTACCTGAGCTTTTAATAAAGCTGTGTGATGCCACACAAAATGTTGTGGATGCTGTTCCATAGCAGACATGACAGTCAACAGCAGTTTTACTTTTCCTTTCATTCTTCTTTTTTTAAAGGGCCAAGGCAGATATCTTGAAGTTCTTAATCCATATTTTAATGGCACAGAATTATTGCAGTTTATTTGGAAATGCTGGTGCAATGACTGTTGAGTGGCAATGTAATTGTTCTTCTAAATGCTTGTTAACAAAGTCATGTTGTGCACTGTTTCACTGCTCCTCATTACTAAGTGCTGTGGTGCTGACATCACAGTGTGGGTGACAGCACATCACCAGCCTAGCAGTGCCAGGAAAACACAGTTCTAACAACTGCTCATTTTACCACCTCATCTTGTAAAATTTGTGCAGCTGCAGTTTTAGTTGTTTATATTATAAAGAAAAGATTGTTGTAACGGAAGTTGAATAATTATTGAAGACGTCTTAACCGTATTTATTAGGCCTCCATATTAAGTGGCATTTGTGTTGCTTACAGCTCTCAAATATTTTAATCTGCCATGTTGTTACTGATTATAAGAAATTAAACTGAATTGGTTGAGGTGGCCTGTAGTGGTGTTACGTCCGTACCAGATTTTTTGAAAATTAGACAGCTGGGTCAAGAATTGAACTGGAGCCATACATATGTAGAATAATCTCTTTCCTTTTTTACCTTTAAATGACTGGGCCGGTGTTTAAATTTTAGCGAATTGTTTATGAAAAATGTGAGCACTGTTTGAACAGAAAAAGATAAAATTGTGAAATAAATGACATTTCATGGCAAATAAAAAAAATATGATGCAGCATGTCGTAAAAATGTGCAGTAAATTTTCTTGTTGTCTAAATATATAAAATGAATTTATGGATGTGTTTTTTAACATGCATTTTTGTATGTGAATGCAGGTCATTTAAAGGCGTATGAAGTCCTAAGCAAAGTGATTGTTAAAATCTGTAAATACGTTTCTCAGGAGTGATGATAGTTCACTGCTATTAGTGTGACAACTGGAGTTTATTTCTAGTAGAAGCATTGTTTTTTCCTTCCACATTTCATATGACTAAATGGCCCATTAAGCTTCTTTCCTAGAGGTAGAGGCTTCTGCAGCATGAAGCTGTCATTGAATTCTGAAGTTAAGAATTTGTAGATCTTGGCCTCCATGGTATTGCAACATGGATAACCTTATCTTGAGTGTATAAAGGCTTATTGTTAAGTGTTGATTTGCAGATGTCAATGGCAAGGTCATCCATCTTGTGCATCGGCCTCCCCCTCAGGCAGGTCGCTCTAATGGAAATAACTCAAGTGCCAGGTCAGCAAATCAGCAACCGCGTCGCGCAAACCAGCATCACAGACAGCCTCGCATGGATGGAAACGCCATGTATCTGGGAGCTATGGCTTTTCCTGCAGATCTCATGGATGCACAAGGTATGCTTGTCCTCTCCTTGTAAGTGGGAAGATCGATTTTTCTTTAACTGCTGGTTTTAACATTTTATATATAAGAAGTATGTGATATATATTAAATATTTGTTGTGTATTGTAAAACATATAATTTGTCTTCACCGTGGCTTCTGTAGTGTTCTCCTTGCTGTATGAGTGAAATATGGGTTATGTTTCATATTTATGCAGTTTGGTGAGGAAAAAAATATGCAGGTTTGTTATTTTCATTTTCGAAGATTGGAAATCGTCCACATGCAAGGGTCACTGGAGTGCTCGCTCTACTGTACTGTACTCTTTATTTTTATTTGAACACTGGATTCACACCATCTTTTTGCTATATGTTCTTGTCAAATGCAGTAGTACATGAATATCTTCATAATTTATTTTTGCAACAACTTTTGGAACAAAGTGGCCATTGTTTCCTGGTTTCTGGGTTTTTGCATGATGTGTGAAGCGAATTTACCGACAACATTTTGGAACTCTCTTTGAGCCCCATCTTCACTTGTCAAATGAACATTTGCCCAACACAGCAAATGAACATTTGACGATTGAAGATGGGACCCCAGGCAGTTCTGAAACATTGTCGGTAAGTTCGCTTCACACATTGTGCAAAAACCCTGAAACGAGGAAACAGTACTTATTTCATGGTGAAAGCTTAAAATCAAAATGACCATTGTTAGGTCAAATATCTCCAATTTAAAAAATATTGTAACAGCAGCATATGTGTTTCATCATTAAAATGGAAATTTACGAACGCTGTGCAGTGGTAAAAGATGTTAAGGAAATAATTAGTTGAGATATGTCACTGTGTATAGCAATTTGTCTTTTATCCTTTTTCGTGTAGTCCGCATAGTACATTATTTGCTGTCTATTACGGGACTGAAGTGTGAATGCTACTAAGTGTCTGTCAACCAGATCGCATTCTTGTGGCGCACTAATTGTATGGACAATTGAATTTGGTTATTAGGTCTTTGATACATGAAATTTAATTTAGTGGAGTTGAAGTTACTAGTTACAAGATTTGAACGTGTGTAACTATACTGATGTACATATCTTTTGCAATAATTAATTTGGTTTTGTGAAGGTATTGAACCACCTCAGCCATCTCACAATCTGTCACAGAGCCGCTTAATAGTGGCTCGTCGAATGATGAGTAATGCATCTGCTCTTCTGAATCGGTTGGAATGTGCAGGCTCTCAGGAGTCACCAGATGCCGAATCACCTCCAGAAGAGTCTGAGAATGTGAGGTAAGAAAGGTTCTTGGTAGTGTTTAATAGTGTTTGATCTGACTGCCTATATTTACAGGTGCCGTCCAACTTATGACACCGTTGACCAGTCATGCTTATAGGCATGATACAGGTGGTAGGCCTTGTGGTTGCTGAATGCAGTGCACATGTGTACAATAATGATGATGTGTCTGGTTTCTGTTGTTTTTTGTTTTTGTCAGTTCACTATCGTGCTGTATACAGTTCCATATTCGGGTGTCTGATTGATGTGTACAGTTTACTTTATTATAAACTGTTTTGTGTTTTCTTGTGCCCAGCATAGCAAGTAAGGGGAAAAGTGAAAGTGATGAGGTGGTAATAAAAGAAAGCGAAAGACAGTGTGTTTAGCATTGAATGAATTCGTGACACTGTGAAAATTTGGCACCAATGAAAGTGTCAGTAATAACAAAAACAGTACTATCCAGGAAATGGAAAAATGTGATTTGAATGGATAATTAGATTCAAAAATGAATTCTGTTAGGCCTCATTACCATTCAAGTGAAAGCCCACAGTCTTTTTTCTTGGGGGGTGGATAGGGATGGAATGAGGAAGGTATGACTATGACAAGACCTTCAGTGCAAACCATGACTGGTTCAGAAGCGTAAAATATCATACAGACTTCATAATGTGAAGGTAAGTAGGGACGCAGCAACTGCTGATTGAAAAACTGCTGAAGTCTCATAGATTTGATCTGCTGATCAGAGAAGAAAATTATTTGCAGGAATGGGTCTTCATTGGTGATGAAACCAGTATGTGTTGGCCTAAAATGCTTGACTACCTACATCCATAAGGAGGCAAAAAGTATACCAGGTTTCAAGGCATTCAAAGACCATATGGCCGTCTTATTCGGCAGTAATGCTGCTGGCTGTAAAGTGAAGCCACTTGTGAAATCTGCAAGGGAATAAGGAAGGCTGCACTGCCAGTACATTACTGCTCAAGCAAGGTGGCATGGATGATGCAGGCCATTTGTGAGGACTGGTGTATCAATCGCTTTATCCCAGAACTAAAGGAATTATTGTACTCAAAAAGATATTCCTTTGCTGCTGATTCTTGATAATGCTGCAGGCCAACATCGACTCAGGGAAGCTTACATTGAAACATGGAAGTGGTTTTATCTTCCTCCTATCGTGTGTCTTACAGCCAATGGACCAGGGAGCCGTGGCTACTTGGAAGGCGTATTACTGGTTTTATCTTCCTTCTATCATGATGTGTGTCTTACAGCCAATGGACCAGGGAGCCATTGCTACTTGGAAGGCGTATTACTGGAGATGCACCTTCACAGAGACCTTTGCTGTGACTGAAGAAGAGAATACTTTAAGGAACTTGTGGAAGTAGTACAACATCTGCCATGCAGAGGGTAGGCAGAAATTACTGTTGAATGTTTGAACAACATGTGGAAGCAACTACAGAAAAGGTTTTAAACAGTCTTCAGAGCTTTGCAGAAGAAAAGGTAGTGGAAGAAATTACCAGTGGTGTACTGCTTGCACAACATCTTGATCTTGAGATTGACAGGGAAGATATAGATCAACTTCTTGCTGAGGAGCTTACCAGGGGAAAATTAGTGGATGTTGAGGTACAGAGAGTTATAGAGGAACAAGAGAGAGCAACAACTGAGCTAGAAGAACATGATAATTGGGAACCCCCCAAAAAATGTTTACTGTAAGAAATGGCTGCAGTTTTCAGAAGCTTTGGAAAATATACCCAGTTATTAAAAGATCTTAAAGATATGCTGCGTAATTCAGCAAGCCCTTGCCTATTACAGAGACATAATGTTGCGGGGGGGGGGGGGGGGGCGGCGAGCAGCCGCCTGAGGCCACGGTATAATGCCATGCAAGTAGGTTAATGATGGACTTGTGTATGTTTGTTGCAAGTTACATGAGTTTTTAATATTTTTTCTGTCAAGTTGTCAATGCAGTTGTTAGTTGCTTCTTACTCTTAGCGTGTTGGATTTGGCTAGACTGTAGTATTCCAAGATATTTTCAGGTATCAGTTTCATTCGTTGTATGTATTATATCTTGGCATGTTTTGAAGCCTTTTAGTGCCACTTTTCCATATCTAATGTTAATGTCTAACATTGGTGCAGACCTAACTTCATTTTTATGTCTGTTGTGAAAAAGTTCCACCACTTTGATAAGTTCATTCAGTTGTCTTGGGGTCCACGCATAAACCTTTAAGTCATCCATGTAGAGGAGATGGCATATAGTATGTGTTTCAGCCATAGGGCTCTTTATTTGGTAGTTACATTCAGTCTCATGTAAAGCGTTTAAGAAAGGGTTCATCACTGTTGCTGCCGCTACACTACTGCCGCCGCCGCCGCCACGACGACGACGACGACGACGACGACGACGACGACGACGACGACGACGACGACGACGACGACGACGACGACGACGACGACGACGACGACGACGACGACGACGACGACGACGACGACGACGACGACGACGACGACGACGACGACGACGACGACGACGACGACGACGACGACGACGACGACGACGACGACGACGACGACGACGACGACGACGACGACGACGACGACGACGACGACGTGTAGCATATTTACAATTATATACATGAAACACATCGTGTCCCTTTGTTGCATCTGTTCTGTGGGTACAATTTGTGTCATATGGAGTATTATTCCATGCTGAATGTTTATATTGCTACTTTCTGAAGTACGTGTGTTGTGCATAATGTGGCTGTTTTCTCTAGTTCCTTGATTTTGTGTTTTCTGATATGTTGCTCAGGTATTTTTGGAGTGACTTTGAGATGGTTCCAGTTGCCTGTGTTATTACAGGTATCACTTTTGTTTTTACATTCCACATGCATTGCATTTCTGTTGTAAGGTCTTTATATTTTAGAATCGTAATAGCATGCGGGTTGTTGTTTTCATATTTTGTTATGTAGTGTTTTGGATTATGATGATCATGAGTGTGTTAGGTCTCCTGTAATATTACAGATTGTACATATTTTAAAGGTTTACCATGCTCTGTTTCTGTGTATTCAATATTCACATGATATCTTATAACTGAATTGTTACTATCCTCTGTCATGTGCTGTTCTTATAATTTTGTTTTATGTTATTTTCCACTCAAGTGCTACAAATGAAGAAAACAGTGGAAATGGTACTGGCACTGTGCTTACACAAGCTCAGCCATTTGCTGGCAGCATTGCTCAGGCAGCACAAGCTGCGACAGCTGCTGCAATAGCTGCTGCAGTCTCTGCTGCTCATGCTGCTGGTGTGCCAAACATCACCATTGTCCGAGGAGGACAAGCACAGGGATCACAGGAGACTGTCAATATTCGGATAGAAGGTAACAATATGGCTCCTAATTTGTGCAGCAAAGCATGACATAGGTCTGTGTGGTAGGCTGTGCTGTCACTAATTGAAGGGCTTCTCTAAGTTGTACATCCAAACATAACATCTAGTACACATTGCTGTCTCTGATTGAAGGACTTATTTAAGTTGTATGTAACAAGTATAATGTTTGGTAGGCACCACTGTTGGTGATTCACAAAAATAATGTTCGCTGTTATTCAGGTGTTAAAAGTCCTTTGTGAAATTCTTTTGTCCAATGGACTTGCATATGTTTAACATAATTTCAGTAAGAATGAATATTTTTGTGTGTTCTTGACATGTATCCAGGAGCAAAATTTATTTGCAGTGTAAGGGTAATATTGCTTTCATTTACTAAACAAACAAACGTGTATTGATGTTGGAAATGACAGTTCAAAGACAGAGTGGTATATGAAAGAGAAGTGAAAGCGATTTAAATATGTTGAATGCTAGGTACCAGATACGTGTAATTCCCAAACTGTACAATAATTGTAAGTTAGGTTTCCATAGCAGGATAATATTATTTTTAGAGGCCAGAATTGATCATTGTGCAGTCATGGTGTATGTGTATATTTTGTTTAACATTTTATTCACACCATTGGTTTTAATTACAGTTAATTTTTGTTTTAATCATCATGTCATGTGGGACACTATTTTCCTCTATGTCAGGTGTAAGTACCAAACATTCACCTTTATGAGCTTAAGTAATCATCATGTGGTCTTTAAAATGTATTACACACACTGGCCTAGTGGACCATATGATGATCTTTGTGTGTTTAGTTATATCTCACTGCAAGAAACATAGCAAAATTTTTGGTACAAGGTGTAGTGTTTTCTGATTCCACCAGCAATGTTATGAATTCTGGTGTTTGTTGCACCTGTCATTTATCTTCATGCCAAGTATCTGGTGGGGTATGTGGAAGTGGAGTCTTGTCTGTGTCAGAATGTCCATGTGTGTTGTATTCTTAGACACCCCTTTCTGTTTGGTCTGTTTGTTGACCCCACTGGTACACCCTTTGATGGGTGTGTAACTTGAAGTTCCTCCTTGTCAGATACATGAGCATCAGATTATGGGTCAAGTATCAGTTCCACGGTGTCATCTGTTTAGTCTTCTTCTCTGGAATTGAGGCTATGTCTTGTGGTATGAGATGTGTGAGCACTTGTGAACAGCAGTTACAATTTGCTGTCTGCTTCACTGCTGGCTATGATTGAAGTGGTTTCCTGTTTCTTAAGGAGGCTAGCAAATACAGAGAACTTGAGAAGGGCAAAAATGTTCTGTTTATGAAGGCACTGGTGCTGTGCAAATTAGTCACAAAATGTAGTGGATGGTGTGACAGATTCTTGGAAATAGAATGTGTAATTGTAATTAAAATGTTCTTGCCACATTTAAAACTTGGATATAAATAGTTCGTCCCTAAAGAGTCATGAGAAGAGCAAAAATAGAAGTACGTATAAGAAGATGGAATCTAATGATACGGACTAAATACTAACAACTTTGCATACAGATAAACAGTCATTCTTAAAAATCTCACTCTTTATTTGGAACTTACAACTTTAAAACTGTAATTTATACAATTTATTTGCTGGATTGTTTCATTTTGGAATTCAAATGACTGTGCTAAGGATAAAAAACAATGTTGCTTGGTATTTAAATGTGGCAGCTGAAGGTGAAATGTTAACTGGGTGCATCTTTGAGGCCCAGTAGAGATACCTATCAGTACTCTTCACTGTTTGCAAAATTTTCAGCAGGTGTATTGTTAAATCACTTTTATCCAACTTTACTTTCTTAAGAAAAGAGTGTCTTGGTTAATGAGAGCTGGATGCTGCATTTCGTATCCCTCTTCCCTCTCATTTCAACTTTGGAGCCATTTCACAAATTTTCATGACAGTTTTGAATGTGGGCATCATGCTAGTGGAGGCTTTTAAAACATCATGCTTTTTAAATTATTACAGTTTTAAATATAATTTTTTTTTTCAGAATAAATATGGCAATAGCATAAACGACTGCAATACATAGCATACGTACAGACACAAGCCATAACAATTTTACGCGACTAGGATTTTATCCTGTAACCGCATGTTAGTCCTTGAGCTAAATTGAATTTTGTTATTGGATTATAAATTGTGTTGTGTAAATAAAACACTAGTAATCTGCAACAGAGAATGAGGCTTTGAGAGAGTTGCTGCTTGGAGCTGCTGGTTGGGTTTGATTTTGTATTTTGTGTGTTAGAACTTTGTGTGTGTGTGTATGTGTTTGTTCATGTGTGTGTGTGTGTGAATTTGCAGGCAATTTAAAAGTTGTGTCTTATTCTGTGTCAGGTTCTGGCAATGATGAAGGAACCAGAACTGACCAGGATCAGCAGGTCAGTGGTTCAGAGGCAGGTGAGGCTAGTACACAGGCCACACAACAGGCATCCTCAGATGCTGCATCTCAACCTTCAGGAAGTGAAAATCATAACAGGAGGTCTGTAGAGTGAGTACTTGTGTTAGTTTATGTCTCATATACAGCATTTGCTTATCACTTTTCAAAAACATTAAAGATTAAGACGTGCTAATGCTAAGACACACACACTCTCTCTCTCTCTCTCACTCACTCATTCAGAGTTGTTGTACAACATGTTGGCCACATTTCTAGAGGTAATTTGTAGCAAAACATATTGTGTACACCCTATGCTGATTCAGCACTTTTATGTAGTTAAGTGGCTAGTAACTGTGGTTGAGTGTGTGCTAGTGTAGAGGGCTGTAACTCTGTGTGAGTTAATGTAGAAATCTGGTACTGCCATAACCATTCATTTCTGAGTCCATATTTTAAAGTCCTGGGCCTAGTAGGGTGTTTTGGTGTGCAGAATTCTTATTCAGGATGCCTTTCACAAATAAGAAGCATGGAGATGTGCCTATTTGTGCAGTGTCTGCAGTGGAGGTAGTAGGGTTGCTGCAAGGGAATACCAGCAGTGGTACCAGTGTCATAAAGTTTCACACTGAAACACATTTTAGAATATACAGAAAATTTTGAGAGAGACTGGTCAGTGCCACTATCCTTGAGTGAATACAGTTGATGGTCACCCTGTGGCTTTGAAGGTATCATATTCTGGGTGCACTGTAATGAATCCCACACACAAGTGTGCACAGAATTTTAATGACAGTTTGTATTGCAATGACAAATGTGGAGGATTTTTCGTGATCATAGCTTTTATCGTTTGTTACATCCAAATTGTACAAAATCTGTAACTGGAACCTGATTCTATCCATGTAAAATTATGTGAATTGCTGCAACCATGGCTACAGGTTCTGCCCTGACATTCTGTTCACATATGAGGCTTAGTGTATATGAGATGGTATTAAATACATGAATTCTCACTGTTGCATACAGCAGAGCCACATGAAGTAGTACAAAGTAGTTTTGAAGCAAGGCTTGTGGCAAGCTTGTGCTGCAGAATACCAAAACACTATATACTTGCACCATGTTTTATCTAAATATATTTAACAGTTGCTTGTTGGATGATCATGACACAGCACCTCCACATTTTGGCAGAGAGGTAATGGAGCAGTGGGACGGAAGTTATCAAGGGAGGTTGATAGATGCAGGGAGATAGATGGCATGACCATCTCAGGCATTCTACTGGACCTGTTAGATTCCTTACTCTGAGATTGCATGAACTCAAGGATATAGTACAGTGGTAAGATGGAAACAAGGCAGTGGCTTGTAGATTGCACACTCAGGGCCTCTGCTGGCATATTAAACAAAGCAGAACGCTTTCACTGGGGCAGAAGCATCTGGCAACACACAGTCACTAGAAAGTCATTTCAGAAATTTTATTGAGACATTTAACTTGACCGTAGTAAAGGTTAATACAGAGTAGAGAATTGCTTCTGTATTCAACCAGGTGTTACTTATCACATCCAAAGAAATGTACTTGAAATTCAAATAAATTTGATTTAGTTATGTATTTTTTACAGTATAGTAGCACTTCACTCACTAATAGTGTTGAATTGACCTGTGGTTTGTAAGGACTTTTTTTCTCCAAATGACTCTTGGAACATGTGGGAAACTCATTGCAGACCATAATTTTACCAGTTTTTTTTGTGTACTTGTGAATAGCCACTTTATGTTGAGTGTAAAATAGAAGCTTTAAGTACTTGGAAAAGTGGAAGCATCCTGAAAAATATTTAAGATGCAGAAAGTGTGCAGTAAATCGGTAATGAAATACATTGCAAGAGAAACATTCTAATTAATACAGCTCACCTAATGTTATTATAGTAGTCAAATCAGTGACTGCATTGGGATGGACATGTGGTCTAAGTAGGGAACAAAATGTATCAACAAAATTTTGGAATGTGAATCTAGTAAAGTGAGCACTTTGAAGGACAAGAAAATGGGAGGATAAGCAGTGATGGGGGAAGTAGCGTATCAGGATATGAACAGACTCAGAACTGTGTTTAGTGATGAGCTGTCATAATCACACTGTTGAATTCAGATAGTAGATGTTTTGTCCTACCACATTACAGACATTTGGTCAGTGACTGAGAATCCAGGAAGTGCCTGATTCTGAGCTGTACCAAGAAACCAGCCATCTTCATTAGGACATGTGTGTTTATTTTCTGATTCCTTCTGTGCAAATTCTGAGATAATGCATTAAAATGGAATGACTGAGACCGTGCATGCTTGCAGTGACGACATCGTTGTACCATTTCTAGTTACGTAACCTCTCTAGCTGATGTATAGAGTATGTCCAAAAAATACACATATACATTTTAATATGGAATATGAACCTCGTTACCCTGTTGTTTCCACTGTTTACCAGCTGTGCAGAACCTAAGACATGCGATGTCAAAAAGGTGGTGCACTGTGTTTTTACCATTGTGATGTCAGAGCCTATCTTGACAACTGTTTTCGAGACTGAAAGGTGGGATGTGGAGGATCTGTGGAGTACCTCCCACAGTCACCTAATGTAACCCTTTTCACCTTTTTCTTCTGGGGTTACTTGAAGGATGCAGTGTGTGGCGCAAAGCCAGCAGCTGTCCAAGAACTCTGGAAGGAAATTGAATGTTCTTGCCCAACTGTCCAAGCAGCAACCTCAGTGGCCGCTTGTCAGTCAGTCACTGATAGGTATCAACTGTGCCACAAAGCTGTAGTTATTCTGAACACTCGCACTACATTCTGTAATTCAATAAGTGCCAGTGCTGATGCATATAATGATTCTGTTTCTTAAAATGCTTTTGTTTGATTTGTTGAATGTATGTGTACATCTTTTTTGGACCGCCTGTATTTGTCACTAGAAAACTGTCTATAATCAGATGTTCTTTCCCTGCAACAGATACCCAAGAACAGCTGACGTGGCAGCCTTGCTGGATGACTTGAACCGTGTTACTGAACGCATGCAGCCCTTTTTGCAGCAGTACCATCAGCTTATGCGAGATGACCCAGTTTTTGAGCCAGATGTATGTACTGTTTATATTGATCTGGTATAATTTATTGCAGTTCCATGTTGGTGTAAAAGCTTACATGATCTCAACTTCTAGACAGTCTTGCCATATATTTTTAAGACATTGTTTGTTATAGCTGGGAAAATCTGTATAGTAATTTGTGGAAATTGCAGTGTAAACTGGTTTTTGTACTTCAATGACATACGTATTTACAGTCGCCAGCACTCCAAGATGCCAATAGAGTGTTCCGATATGTGTCAGAGTTGATGCACTTCCTGTCTCATGCATATCATGCCATGAGTGACATAATGTGTGAATTTTCTGAGCCTCCACCACGTTTCTTGAGGTGTCGTCCAGTGCTTATTCAACATTCTGCTGTACTGCAGGCAGGGATACCAATTCAGGTACAAGTATCATTTATAAGTGCCATGAAATTGCTTACTTTCATTACTGAGTTCTGGTAAAATGTGTAGGTAGTTCAGAAAGTAAGTCAACAGTACCCATAAATTAGAGGCAAGATTTTAGTAAAGGAAACTGACAAAACACAGTGAGTGTGCATGCTTCAGCTTAACATGACTGGGAGCAACAGAATCCTCCTGTATATCAGCAGTTCAGATTTAGCATTTGGAATAATGTGACTTTTAAACTACAGTAAAACCCTGTTAAGACATTTTTGGAAATTCCAAGTAAATCTGACTTCTTAAGCGGGAAATTTCTTAAAAGGGTGGGACCGAAAAGTTCCATTTTTTAAATTTTTTGTGAACTTTTTACATATGTATGCTGAATTTGTATAATTTGCAGCTGTCTTAACACATTCTCACTTGTATCTGACCCATTTAACCATTTTGTCTGTAACCTTTGATTCACAGTTTTATTTACACCTTTACCTATACTGTTACTTTTCATTCACAAGTTCACATTTCATTCCAGATGTTTATTTTTCCTTGAGACATTGTTCAAGCATGGGTTGTTGCTCGTTTTTAAAAAGTAGTAGTAGTATACATCTTCAGATTCCATAGGTTCACTTTTAGGTAGACCATAAAGTGTGGCCAGTAGTTCAGTTACTTTCACTAACTCTGTAGTGTCTTGAATTTATTTTCTGGAATTGCTGATGTAACTTACCTGCACACAGTTGCCACAAATGTTTCACAATCATGCTACACCATGACACATTTTTTATTACTGCTGATACATTATATTTAAACAAGTTGTTGCAATTGACCACTCACTTATCTCGCGTGAAACCGCTGTCCCCCCAGCAATGTGGAACATCATGCCACTATGACTGGCATGTGCCTAAACTTCTTCAAATGTTATTGGCTGCCTTCGTTTCCTCCAAGCCCCAGGCAGCTGAAGCAGCAAATAAGCTGCTACATGCCAGTCATTGCCAAACGCAGGCTTATGCAGGTCATGGAACACCTAGGATCATCTTCTGGCCACCCAGTACAATTGTTCAGTTGTTGTGAAAGACTGAGTATTGGGGACTGACTACAATTTGTGCATCACGGAAGAAATATGACACCCCTGCGTTGGCTGTGAGGCGCCATTGCACTGTGAAAGGTGGGGGAAATGACCTTAGAGATTAACCTCTATGAACTGACTGCACCATTTGAATGCTGCGTTTTGGAAATGGAACGAAAGGAAACTTGGGGAAATTCTCTAAGATTTTGAAACAGAAAATGTATTAAATGGGTAAAAAAATTGTTTCATCGTCAAACATGTTACTTCTTAGGCGGGAAATTTTCTTATGTAGGGATGTATTAAAAGGGCAACATGTAACGTTAATCAAATGGCAGAGGTTTGGTGCTTTTTTATCCTGACTTCTTAGGCGGGAAATTTTCTTAACTAGGGACTTCTTAAACGAGTTTTGCTGTATTTTTTATCCACTTTCATACATTATGATTAAGCAAGCCTGGCAGTAGGTCTGCTGAATGTAGGCACTTTTGAGAAATTTGAAGTGTTGCAATATGTAATGTGGTATTTGCAGTGTGTTTGCACATAGTTATCTCCACAGCGTAGCAAAATCTCCATTGAAGTGCATACAATGGTTTGATGTTTATGTCTCATTTGTGTTTATTATGTAGCTGATGATCTATATTTGGAAACATGGCTGGAAGTGGTTGTGGCCTATTTTAATATACTGTCAAGCAGTTACTAGAGCGTGTGTAGAAATGCGTGACAAACTTGTCTGTCTAGAGAGCCTTGGGATGAAGTATTGAAGCCAAACTATACCTGTTATGAAACAGGGCTTCCAGCTACTCAGCAGTGGCATTTAGTTACTAATGTGTGCCAGAAGGAGAGCAAACCAGAGACTTAATTTGTTCTGTGTCATATTCATAATCTCCTCTGCCTTCACTTTAGATGTGACTGATGTTTCATTTTCAGGCCCAAATTAATGTAATGGGCAACAGACAGAATGGCAACAGCAGTTCACATGTACCAGCACATGCTGACAATGACAATTCGGCATCAGCACATTCCGCATCAGTTACCACACGGTCAGCAGCAGCAGCACCTCCTGACAGTGGTCCTCCGGCCCCTCAGACTGAGACTGTTGCAAGTAACACAGACCAGACTCAAGATGCGCCACAGACTCAGGCTGGAAGACCACAGGGAACTGCTCAAGGTGAGCTTCAGACTACTGCTGTCATGTACGTGCACAGTACACATTCTTTCAGATCATGGATTGGGATTTAAAACTGGTCAACCCTTTCTGCTGTTAGCAAAGAATGGTGTACTGTGTTGACACACACACTCCTGTGGGGCTGTAATATGAATGTGGTTGGCTATTTGTCACCCATCATATGTCTGTCTGTCAGTATTTTTTGACTCCAGTGCTTTATTGTTGTAATAACAAAAACAATATTGTCCATAGCTACATTTTTCAATGTTAAAACTTTATCACCAGGCCATAAGACACCTAATATCAATGCAATTGTGTAGGTCCTTTTTATTCGTAGTTTGTGTTGCATTTGAGTACTGTTGTTACCCTTTGAAATTATTAAAATTTCAAACACGTGTATTTGACTTTCCCTCTCCCTCCCTCCCTCCCTCTTTCCTTCCTTCCGTCCTTCCTTCCTTTTCTAATGTTATTGAATTATGCCTGTATAGTGTATAGAGACAGAAATATCAGAACTGAGATAATTAAAAAGGATGCAACTAAAACAGTAATATTGATAATTCTTGATTTACTTTGTTAGTGACTTCAGAAATATAGAAAAATATGTTAACAGAGATAATTGCAAATTAAACATGTAGCTAACAATAATTACGTTATTTGATTGTTATTAGTAAAGTGTCTGTGTTGACCATGGAAAATATTTTATTTACATGTATGAATGTGTATATGTGTGCTTGTTTTGCAATTTAAGTGTATCCTGAAGGTGGAAGTTGAGAAGTGAAGTGAAACCATTTTTATTAATGGGCTTGTTGCTACCAATCTGTTTTGTCATTTCTCTCTCCACGTCAAGTCTTGCTGACAAACTTCCCACATACAGTAAAACCCTCTTAAGACATTTTTGAAAATTATCAGAAAATCTGACATCGTAAGTGGGAAATGTCTTAAAAGGGTAGGGCTAAAAAGTTCCATTTTTTATTTTTTTGTGAACTTACTACATATGTGTGCTGAATTTGTATAATTTGCAGCTGTCTTAACGCATTCTTACCTGTATCTGACCATCTAACCATTTTGTCTGTAATCTTTCATTCACAGTTTTATTTACACCTTTACCTATACTGTCACTGACTTTTCATTCACAAGTTCACATTTTATTCCAGATGTTTACTTTTCCTTGAAATATTTGTCAAGCATGAGTTGTCTTGCTCTTTTTTTCAGAAACATTTGCAATGTACATCTTCAGATTGCTTAGGTTCACTATTAGGTAGGCCATCAGGGAGTGGTCAGTAGTTCCAATCACTTTCACTAACTCTGCAGCATCTTGAATTTATTCTCTAGAATTGCCAGTGTAACTTATTTGAACATAGTCACCACAAATGTATCACAATCACACTCCACCATTATGCATTTATATTACCACTGATAAATTATGTTTAAACAAGTTGTCGCATGCGAGTACCCACACATCTGGTGTGAAACTGCTGTCCTCATGGTGGGGTGGCTTCCACATGGCTTATGTGCCTCACGGTAGAACTCTGGGTGGCATTGGGTAGCGCGCCTAAACTCTTTCAAACGTTATGGCTGCCTGGCTTCCATCATATTGCCCAGCCAGTTGAAGCAGCAAGCCAGCTTCCACATGGCCAGTGTTGCCAAAGGCAGGCTCATGCAGGTCATGGAACACCTAGGCTAGGCTTCCGGCTTCTGGGTACAATCTTTCAGTCATTGTGACAGAGACCAAGTAGTGGGGACTGACTGACTGCAGTCTCTACATTGCGTGAGAAACACAACACCCCCACACCTTGAGGTTGCATCATTCTGCTGTGTGAAAATTGTGGAAATAACCTTGGAGATAAACATATATGAACTGACTGCACCATTTGAATGCTGTATTTTGGAGACAGAATGAATGGAAACTTGGGGAAATTGTTTAAGATTTTGATGCAGAAAATGTATTAAAGGGGTAAAGAAATTGTTTCTTCATTAAATTTTATTACTTCTTATGCGGGAAATTTTGTTATGTGGAGACGTATTAAAAGTGCAGTGTGTAATGTTAATCAAGTGGAAGAATTTTGATGCTTTTTTATCCTGATGTCTTAGGCGGGAAAATATCTTAACCGGGTGCGTCTTAAACGAGTTTTACTCTATTAACTAACATGCAATGTTCAAGGTGTGACATCCGTGAAACATCTGGTGTGGTACATCACATGGAAGCCACTGTTCCATCTCGAGTGCAAGTCACATTGCTGCAGCAGAGTAGACCTGTATGAATATTTTGATGCCAATTATGAAGATATTGGAAGGTTGAGAAGAAGATAGAGTGATGGCAATGTTAAGCATGGGACCTTAGAGATGCTGCCATGTTTTCTTACACCATTAGGAGGAGCTTCATTGGAACATGAAGTTGGTACATATGATACACTTCTACTTGCCCTCCCAATAGTATTTAAACATGCAAGATTTTAGGCTTCCCCACATTGTAATTGAGGTATTTGCTCTTGGAAGATGTAGGTAACACATTACCAGTCTACACTGCGCAACATACCAAATAAGTGGAGACCTCAACATTTTAGCTTACTGGATTACCTGGGGGTGTTGGTGTTGGATGCCCTTGAGCTGACTGCATTTGAAAAACTCTCACATAATTCTGAGTGAAAAATTGATAACACACAAACTGGACAGGTTTGCTTTATTTGTGTGGTCAAATTTCTGTCAGTTAAGAATGTTTTCAGCCAAACAGCAAGAAGAAACAAAGGATGATGTTCAGAAGTTAATAGTGAAGTTTCATGTGATAAAGAATTAGGACTGACTGGAGTTACATCAGGCAATCCTTGTGTGGAAAGTGTGACAGGGACCAACATACAAGAAAGAAGCCGAAGATTTTGTATTTCAGTGTGTTTGAAGATGCAGTGGAAGTGTAAAAAAATGCAGATGGTGAAATCAAGACAGACGCACAGTGATGCAAGTTGTGTTGAATCTCCTTCACTGATGGAAAACCCATGAAGAATTGTGGTGGCCATCAAGATTTGCCAAACAGGTACTTGATGTGCCTGCCAGCAGTGTAAGCAGCAAAAGAAATTTTAGTGTTGTCAGGCTCATAGTGTAAGAGCACAGTGAACCAGCTTAAGCAGTGAAAGTGTTGACCCCATTTTGTTTTTGTGCAATATGCATTGAAAGACGCTGAAAGGAGGTCCTGTTTGGTGTACATTAAATGTGGTGAACAGAGGATTTATTCAGTGAATGTCTTCTGCATGAGCTTGAGGATTGCGTTCATTCATGTTCGCAGAAGAAATCTCATCTACTTGATTCTCTCAAGGATTTTCATAGCTGCTAGTAGAGATCTTCACAGGCATAATGGCTGGGTAGCAGAGACAGTATTCGGGTTCATGTTGGGCCAGGTTGAACAAATAATACAAAGGCTCAGGTCAGGCCAGGTAGCTCAGAGATTTTAGTTTGTATTTGGCCAGGTCGCACATGCAGTATGCTTTTGCTTGGACCAGGTCATATCAAATTGTTTTCAGGCTGGACTGGTGCAGTTGTAAAATATTCATCCATGCAGACCTCTGAGGGCAGGTATGCAGAGTGATAGTTCATCCTTTATTTTCCCACTTGCATTGTTAAAGCTCTTGTTTCTTATCAAAATACATAATGGTGTTGCCTGTGCTGACCACTGTCTTAACATTGTACATGTGTAAATGACCTGTAGCTTAGTAAGGTTATCATATTTCAAGGATTTGAAATTGACAGATGATGTGCTAATCAGTGATCCACTCGCAATTTCATCTTGCTCAGTAGCATGTATTCCCTTTATAGAATCTTTACATTGTCATTAGTTAGGATATGGTCATAAAAGAAACCCATATGATGCTTGATGCAATATTTATGTTGCCAGACACAAATCTAGCTGTAATGAGTTCACTGTAATGACAGTTTTTCACAGTAGCACAGACTTGCATGATAGACTTTTGACATATTTCAGAATAGTTTATGACTCTTTCCTTCTGTGTTCCTTTCAGTTCATATTTCACATATTATTCTAACAGTCGTCACCATGTAACCTCTGCAGTGCAAAAAATGTTGTTAAACTGTGAATCACTCTGAGTAGCCTCATTGTGTTGGTGAAGGCTTAGATGTTAACCGTAATATTTTTCATGTTCTTGCAGCCCAGAATTCAGATCAAGGCTTTGCTCCTCAGCCCGCATTCAACATTGCTCCAGGTAACGTGGAATTCTTTATGGAAGTTGGTCCAGGTAGCATCACCATTGATTCGCTGGAAGCAACTGTAGTTACGAATGGGAATACTGGTGGAACGTCGGGAGGAATGGATGCCAATGGTAAGTACTTGCAAGTAGCAGACATGTCCAGTTGCATGTGGTGACAAGGTGAAAGAACAGTTGTTTGTGTTTTATTTTATACCCTCCACAGTTCATTCAAGATTTCTTTGACTGCATTGTCAGTAGTGCAGATTATACATCATGGGGTAGGAAGCATTTACCTAATTTAAAATATTCACTGAACTGTGACATGTGGTAGGAAGCAGTTACCTAGTCTGAGGTATTTACTGAAATGTGGTTTGTAGCAGTCACCTTGTCTAAGGTATTCACTGAAGTGTGGTTGGAAGCAGTCACCTACTTTAAAGTAGTGCGTGGCATTTGTCTGGAGGGACTGTGGAAAACCACAGACAACCTGAAACAAGGTATCTGGTCTCTGGGCACAGTGAAAGTAGAAATGTAATAGCAGGCCTCCATCAATTGTGTTATGTTGCTGATTTGTTGAAAACATTTGTGAAACTTGTGTTGAATCAGTATTGTGTTCATTAAAGGTCCACTTCTCATTAACTGCTGTGTGTCAGCCAGCATTTTGAGAAGTCATTTGAAAAGAATCAGAAGGAATTGCCCTCCACAACTGATGTGATTTGAGGCAGTGTGAACACAAAGTGAAGCAAGTTCAGGTGTATCTTGTATGTGTTTTTGGGCATTCTGGTTGGCCATGATAAAAGAAGGGTTGCCATAATCAGTGTAAAAAATATGTGTTTTGTTGGAAGTGGTATGGAAGCCCAGTACAGTAGAATTCTTTTAATCTGGCACTTGAGGAAAGTAGTCTAAGACTACAAGGTTTTCCATCCATAACTTACATTGCACATACTGATTCTGTGACTGTATCTTGGGTGTCTGGACCTTATTGAGAGCACTGAGCTATTACAAGGTCTTCAAAAGACCCAGAGATAAGTAAACAAGGTACTGCTGGCAAGAGGAAAATGTAACTTCAACAGTTGTCCAAAAACTTGAAATAATTGGGAGTCTTGAAATTGGCAAAAAATGAAGAGAAGTTATGGCTTCATACAGCATTGAATTCTCAGCTAAGGACCCTTCATGACTTTTTGTGGCATAAAGTGAAAGTATAAAAGGCCTTTTCAAGCAGCAGACATTGAAAGATTTTAAATTGGCGTAGTTTGAGAGGGTGTTGCACAAGTGGTTTACAGCAATGCATTCTGAAGGGAAATCAGTGACTGGGCCTATGATAATTGAGGAAGCTAAGTCTTTTTATGTTGAAATGAAAATAACTTACAAGTGCACATTTTCTGAGGGCTCCTTGTGAAATTTTAAAGAACCAGCAACTGAAGGATATGTCCAAATAAACTTCTGTAATTAGTTGCGCAGCCCAAGTGTAGGAGCAGAGAAAGAAAAAAAAAACTAAGAACTTAGGTCAGTATGGGTACTGTCTTATAATCCAGCATCTGTGTGGCCAGGTTAAAGGAAATATTGTATTTTTTCATTTTGTGATATTTTGTAGATGGTCTTATGTTTCTTAGTTTTGATGTTTATGGATATGATCTTAATTAAAATAACCAAAGAGCATATAGTCATATGTAAGGATTTGGAAGGATGTGGTCGTGATCTGTTGTAGATATGTCTCATCTGCATTTTTCCAGTAGCACACCAAGACAGCCTTTTAGAGAGTTGATAAAACATACTGAAGATTCAAGTCTTTGGGGATGTGACACTGTTTCCCTGGGTGAGTATTTCCCGATGTGTCGAAGGATGGCAGTGCCTGTATCATCAGGGCGTAGTGGTCCAAGAAGAAGATCCGTGCAGAAAGATAGCTAGGATGTATTTTGTGTGTGTGCGTGCGTGCGTGGGTGGGTGGAGAAAGGACAGTGGGTAGCAAGCCTTTGGTGGTGTAGCTTAACCATATACCCATCCCAGCAGTCACATCAAGACAGTGCCCATCACATATTATACTGCAGTTAAGATTAGATGGCACACGCGTAGAAACCAGATTTCATCTTTTGGTGAAACGGACGAATCCATATGACTCGGCGACAGTTCAGTCGACTACTGGCAGCCGAGGTGTGCGGGTCAGGTGGCAGTGTTTGTACTGTGTTGGAGAGGCTATGTTCTGCGGTTGTGCTAGGCTGCTGGGTATCTACTCCATTCTCCTGTTCTCCTTCACTTACCCTCCCACTTCACCGTGTGCCATGCCATCTTAATCGTGCTCTACCACCAGCCCCATTGACTTGCCACCTACTCTGTCCTTTCTTTACCTGCACATACATGATATACCCAGTCTTTCAGAGTGGCTATTCATCCTGCACCGCTAGGCCCTGAAGATGAAAAGACTACAGTCCTTTGAAATGTTGGTAAACACCTGCTGAGAGACAAAACATCACATTCCAGAAGGCATCAGTCTTTGCCAACATTGTTGTTAGAACTTCAGTTGTGTCAAGCAAAATTTGAGGGGGGGGGGTCTTCCTAAGCACCTTCTACATGTGGTTTAACATTATACAGTGTTTTTCAGGATCCTAGTAGGACTCATTTCTTTGATATGTTCTTTCTGCATTCTTCTCTAATATTGTGTAATGTCAGATGTTGGTTAAATTTGTAATTAATTTCTGTCATTGCTGCCTGTGTCATGGAGAGCACTTCAACTATAATTTTTTCTTTTTTTGCCTTTTGGCACTATATAATCATGGTTTAGCAAGATATGGTAAAAGTCTTCATTTATTCTGTTTGTAGTGACAGATTATAAAAACAAGTGTAACTGTAGGATAGGTGTTAACAGTGTACATGGAAACTTTATGTTATGTTTATATTTTGCAGTTATAGGTGGTGACTTTCCCTGGGGTTCACCACCTCCACCAGAGTTCATACAAAATTTAATGCAGGCTGTAGCAGGACATGTGATTGGGCGAACCAGTAATGCAGCGAACACTAGTGGAACCACACAAGCAGCTCCTGGCATGGGAGGGCAGAATAGTCAGGCCCGTGGCAACACAGCAACACACCCCACAACCTCTACGCAGACACGTTCCACTTCACGTCCACACGTTCACCTTGCACCGGCTGCTGTGCAAGGTGCTTAACATTTTGTTACATTCTGGAACTTCTATACATTTTTGATCACTCTGCTGCAATTTGGGACGTGCACATATTCTGTAAAGTATGAAAACTTACACTGCTGTCTGAATGATAGTCTGATTTATATTTGTACCAGCACATACAAATGATTTGCTGCTGTAATTAATATGTAATTGAAAATATTTTAGAAGTAAAGCAGTAAGATAAAGTATTGCCTGCATTTGCACATAGCTGAACATAATAGAAAAGAATTTTGAATGAAGTAGATGTTTCCAGTTGTTTGTTTAAAAACTATTGGCAAATTTTTCAGCTTTCTTAAGTGTAGCAGATATATAATGGCAAACTGCTTTATGATGTTTGGTCTCATTGATAGTGGTTGGAAATTACAGGATGAAGGGTAATGGATCAGCAGTCGTCTGTAGGAAATTTGGTCTTTTGGTAGCCGGTGGTATGTCTTGAAATGTATGCCAGCATTGTAATGGTAAGTTCTGTGCTGATGACACTGTCATGGCTGAATATTGTGACATGTTTGATTTGTCTGCAGGTTTAAGTTCAACCAACTTTGATTTCTTCTTACCGTGCAACTCACACCATGTACGGACATTCAGGCGTCGGCAGAGACTCGCTCAGCAGGCCCAGCAGCAGTCAGCTGGCACTGCAAGTTCAGACTCCAATGCTGAGGTTCAGGTGTCAGAACAAGCAGCAGCAACAGCAGCAGCAGCTGTGGCAGGGCAACCGCAACACGAGTCACAGCCATCACAAGATAGCAGTAACCATCCCCCACAGCCAACACCAACACCCCAGCAACGACCACCACCCCAGTCACAGCCCCAGCCACAGACTCAGCCCCATTCCCATCCCCAACCACAGGCTGGCAACATTTTCAACTTCATCTCAAACATCATTGGCAATATGCGTGGTGGACATCCTGGTATGGGCATGGGTTCATTTTCCTTCCAGGTCCCACCACCAACACCACCACCTCCACCACCACCCCCACCACCACCACCACCACCATCAGCAACAGCACCCACATCTGCCAGTAGGCAGTCGGCTCCTACTGGTTCTGCATCTGCTGGTGGTTCTGGCACAGCACACCAACCTCCTGGTTTCGCATTCCTGACTCTGATGAACATGATGACTGGCCAAGGAACCTCTGGGGTGAGATCTCTTGCACGTAGTGGCATTGATAAAATAGTTCCAATTTTGGGTTCAGGGTAATGAGGTAAATTTTCCTTGTCATGTACCCCTGTAGAATAACCGTTTTAAAATTAAATCCTTAATTTGAGTCTGGGGAGACTTTTCCAATCAGTGCACCATTTATATCACAGATGTGTTATGTTATGCTGTATACAGTAAATTATTTCTTTCTTGTTATACCCTCCTGGTGTGTGGGAAGTAGAAGTGGTCCTATACCTTTTCCAATATAAGTTTATAAAGTTTGAAGACTCGGAATATTCAATATGACAGCCTGAACCTTGAAAATGGGTACAGAATGAGCAAGGTCCAATTGCACCCATTTTCCTTCAACCCTTCTAAACCACATGACCCCTTTCCACTGGACAGCAATAGTATCTACATCCCCACCCGTACTCCAACTGCAGGGTCTGTATATCAGTCCATGTACTGTTTCAGTCTGTCTTATTCATGCAACTTGGCAACCACAAAGTATGCCTATGGATGTGCAGTCAGAATATTAACTGCCAGTTTGGATTTTGACAAAATCTTTTAATATCATTGTAGTACACCTGTTTAGTGTATTGTGATGGTGTAAAAAGATTTTGCCATATTGACAATACATGGTATGAAAATGAACTGTTTTACAGTAATGGTGTGTACATTCAATCATTAGTTGCAAGCTTTTTATGATACTGGTTTTCAGAATGAAAACAAGGAGGTTTGTGTATGTCACCGTCTTTATATAGATTCTGGTTGGGTCAGGCTTGCATGAGTGCACATTTTTTTTGTGTTTTCAATTTTTAAGTATTTGTTCAGCTGTTGCCCACTCATGTGTACACCAAATGTTACAAAATCTTCGACACCACAACATGGCAAAATCACGTAAGCTGATGTTACACACTAACTGTTTAAAGCCTTTAAACATTTTTCGTCATTGCATGATGCATGTCCTTAGCCAGTTTTCCCCATGGGCGGATATTTGTAGAATATTTTTAGGAAACCAATTTTCCATGCCTTAAAAATGTTTCAACAATCTTGGCAAATTGTTGTTGAACATCCAAAAGGTGTCGGTATTGGAAGTATGTACAATGAAACCTGGATTTTACATTCCTCAAATTAACGTTGTCATTAAATATACACATGTTTTTATTGGTCCTGCCAAAACTTCCGTAAGAGGAACTTTATTTGATCTGTGAATTTACATTTGTTCTGTCTACCTACTTCCTTGATTTATGTTCAAACTGAGCATCAGTTGGTCTGTTGCGGTTATTTTAAGTACTTTAAATTGAAAATCAGGAAAGAAAATTGATTTTTATAATTTCCTGTTTCCTCTATTATCTTGACATACATAAGCTGCCTTTGAACCATGATGCTTACTACAGTATCAGTGCCATCTGTGCTTTGTGTTCTGTGGTGTCATGGTCACATCAGTAGGGCAAATCCCTGCATCACAGATGATCTGTCATATTGGCATTAAGCCTGTGGTGTGGGTGCACATTACACCTGACGCAGGCTAGTGTTTCTTTGTGAATTTACTGCGAGTTGAACTGGCACACAGTTTTGGTTACGTACTTGGTTACTTCCTTGAAACATTTTTCAAGCATGGGCTGTTGCTCTTTTTTCAAAAACAGTGGAAGTATACATCTTCAGATTCCATAGGTTCGCTTTTAGGTAGACCATAAGGGGTGGTCAGTAGTTCCAGTTACTTTGACTAACTCTGCAGTGTCTTGAATTTATTTTCTGGAATTGCTGATGTAACTTATCTGCACACAGTCACCACATATGTTTCACAATCATGCTACACCTTGACACATTTTTTATTACTGCTGATAAATTATGTTTAAACAAGTTGTCACAATCGACCGCTCACTTATCTCGCGTCAAACTGCTGTCCCGCCAACAACGTGGAACATCATGTCACTTCGACTAGCACGTGCATAAACTTCTTCAAATGTTATTGGCTGCCTTCGTTTCCTCCAAGTCCTGGGCAGCTGAAGCGGCAAGTGAGCTGCTCCATGTCAGCCGTTGCCAAATGTGGGCTAATGCAGGTCACTGAACAGCTAGGATCAGCTTCCGGCCTCCCGATACAATTTTTCGGTTGTCGTGAGAGACCGAGTGGTGGCGACTGACTGCAGTCTCTGTATCGTGGAAGAAGTAGGACACTGCCGTGTCAGCCGTGAGGTTGCGCCATTCCACTGTGTGAAAGGTGGGGGAAGTGACCTTGGAGATTAACGTCTGTGAACTGACTGCGCCATTTGAATGCTGCATTTTGGAAATGGAACGAATGAAAACTTGAGGAAATTCTTTAAGGTTTTGAAACAGAAAATGTATTAAATGGGTAAAAATTTGTTTCGTCGTCAAATTTGTTACTTCTTAGGCGGGAAATTTTGTTATGCGGGGATGTATTAAAAGGGCAACTTGTAAATTTGATCAAACGGGAGAATTTTGGTGCTTTTTTATCTTGACTTCTTAGGCGGGAAATTTTCTTAACCAGGGACTTCTTAAACGAGTTTGACTGTATTTCAATACGTTAGTGAGAGAAGCCAAGTAAAATGGTAGCACTTTGGGGGATACTTTCTGCTCCAGAATTTTACACAGCCCAAATGAGTTTGTAGTTGCCTGGTGAACAGGTGTAGCACAGCTGTTTAAAGAAGGGTTGACAAATCCTGCTAGATCCTTGAAAGTGAGCATACATGGAAAGTTAAGCAAGGAAATCTAGGCATTATGTCTTTTACAAGCAACAAAGCTCTATCCTTCTCTGTGAACACGAAACTTAGTACGCATCAAGATCAACTGAGTAGGTTGAGTGCAAAGTAACAGAATGCCAACGTATACCCCTGTTACAATAATATAACTGCCACAAAGGAGCGCTGTTATTCTACCAAGGTATCATTTACAGTCACTGTCCTGTACCCTAGTTACAGTAAGATAACAGCCGCAAAGGAGAGAGATGAGAAGCACATCGAAGTGTATTTCCTACCTGATCATTTTATTTGTGATGATAAATATAGCTCTTACGCCAAATAAATCTTGGCTCAGTCATTTTGAAGCCATTAGCAATTATTTCATTCAGTAAAATCCACACTGTACTTGTAAAACAGTTTTGGCCAGGTTTTGACATGCTCTGGTCCACTGTGTATTTTAATGAACTAGATTATATGTGTAGCGCAGTACAGTATTTTTTTTAGTGTATTTGATTTCATTAGCTGTGTAAATTTTCATTTTCTTGGGTTTACTTTGTCCTCAGTTTTGCGTTCATTTTAAATGGTCTCCTCATAAACTTGAAATTCAGATATGACTGCATAAAATATCAGATTCCACATTGAACTGAACACGTGACATACAAAAGTGGGGGTGGGGTTTTTTTCCACTTTGCCATGTTGAGGTGTGCATTGATGTTGTAATTTTGGCGTATGCAATTGAATTTTTTACTTCTGGTTCCTAATATTTAATGACTTATTTATCAGAACTTGCCTGGTGGCCTTGGAGGAGCATTTCTTATGCAAGGCTCAGGTCCAACCTTGGCTGACTTGCTGCAGTCTATTCCTGACCATTCGTACACAGAAGGAGAGTCCATTTTTGCTGATTTAGCTATGACATTGGTAAGTTGGCATTGCAGTATCAGATGACAGTGGAAGTTCATTTTAATTCACCATCTGGTCTCAATACCAGTTAGATTGACTGAAGTACAAGCTGGTATTAGATTTTTTTGTTTACATGTTCATGTAAGAGGAACACTTGTTTTTTGTTTCAGGCAAGAAGTTTAACATTCCAGGATCTTATTGCTCAGTGTTTTGGGCAAGTAGACGCACTGAACCATATACGCCCACAGCTGAGAGAGTTTGTTAGCCAGCGTGTGTTGCAAGGCGATACAGCCACACCAGAGAACATTGCCACAGGAGCACATAGATTTATTAGGGAAATGAGACCCCACTTTGATGTCATGGTTTGTTCCATTACACCTGATTAAATGAAGTTCTTAAAATTATTCTTCACACATATTTGAGTCAAAGTATGAAATGTGCCTTGCCTTTATTAAATATGTACTAACACTTTTATTTTAAGTTTTAGGCAATTTATCCCATTATGTTTTTAAAATAATCCAGGATGTATGAGAAATTCAAGCAACTAATGTGTTTAATTCTTGCCAGCATATGTTTAGTTCAAGTTAGCTACATGCTTCAACCACATGTGGTCATCATCAGGCTGGCACACCAGAAGGAAAATAAGCACACAGTTGTGTTTACTGTGTGCTGTGTACTTATTTTGTTTCTTGTATGCCAGCCTGATGATGACCATATGTGGTTGGAATGTGTAGCTAACTTGAATTGAATATATGCTGATTTGAATTAAATACATTTGTTGTGTTTGACTGAATTTCTTATATATCGTAGATTACTTCTATTTTCATACAACAAAAGAGGTATCTGCCCTGCTCTTTTGTAGTAAGCAGGTGACTGCTTGTTTGTATGATTTTTGTTCTCCATAGCTACTATCTTCATATCACAGTTTTTGGCTGGAAGGGGGTGATTTTTGAATAGGCCAGTAGTGTCATATGGTCTTAGTACTAGGACAGGCATAGTGCAGATGCAGCATGTTGTCGAAGTATGTAAAGCTATCCCATTTCAGGCCAGGACAGGCCCTTAGGGTTCCAGGAGGTTGAGGCTCCCAGATTTTAAGTCAGTCGGCACATGAAGGTAGGGTTGTCAGCCCTGCACACCAGCTGCCTTCCCCCCAACCCAACCCCCAGGAAATATTCCTAGTATTCATTTCTGTTAAGAAGCTGAGTTGACCCCAGGGCTGTATAGCCTAAGTATGTACTTGTGTTAAAATTGAGAAGGTTAAGTAAACCTGTGAAATGAAACACCTTTTTAAGCTCTTTATGTGTGCATTGCTTGAGTTAAAATATGGTTGCCCATCCACTGTAGTGCTGGGAGATTTAGAAGCTTTTATTCTCCTATGTTACCTTAAACTTGATCCTTAGTTCAACATTCTTACTATATCAAGAAAGCCTTGATTGAGTGGGTTCCATATGGATATTTGGACTGCTATTTATGTTGAATATTTTATTCACAGATTCTAACAGTTTGAATTTTATTGGAAATGTGCTTGTGTTGGAACCACGGTTAATAAAAATGGAACAATTATTCCAGAGTTGTAACCTCACTTTATTTTTGAAGAGCATGTTTTCATATTTGGATAATGACAGTAATATCATGGTGGACAGATTTGCTTATGTTAGAAGGAATTAGCAGTTCATTATTAGGATGAAGTGATAACAGCAGAATTAGTCCTTTTTTCAGAAAGGTGAAAGAGAAGCACGTATGATGTTTTATATTTTCTTGTTCGGTTGATGACACTGTTGGCAGTGTTTTGGAGAAGTTGGCAGATTCCATCTTCAGGATGAAGTGACCAGCATATGTAATCCTCTAAGGATGACAGTAATGGCCCTGACATGGCCTGTCATTTCTAAATGTTGGTTATAAAGACACAGAAAGTAGAGCTCGTGTTTATCTCTGTGCAGGGTTACAACTTCAGAGACACCTAATAATTTGATTCATAATGGTTCTCCAAGACATGATGGTTATAAGGCTAAAATATTCAAATTGTATTGCTTTACACTTTGTGTTGTAGTTTCTTAAGCCAGCTTCTGTTTTCCTTTAGCTGCAAGCACGACTTAGAGAAGAGGTAGATTTAGTTGCTACAGCAAACCTATATAATCAGATCCGCCTTCCAGAAGTTATCACACTCATAATGGCTGAAGGTTAGTAAAATGATTTGTGGACCAGTAGAAGAGTTGGAGTTCGTGCAGGCAGTTACTAATTTGCTTTTGATTTGCAGGAAATGGTAACAACTTTGGCCAGGAAGTGGTCCGTTGGTGTCGAAGATATGTTGCAGAAATGAGTGCCATTTTGATACATTGCTGTGTAGATAAAGTTAAAGGACTGGAAACAATAATACAGAATTATGTGGTGAGTAACTTGTTCTTGAAAATTCTTAACATTGAATCATTAAAGTACTAAATACAATAGAGTCCCAAATATCCAACCGTCAGTTATCCAACATAGCCATTATGATGTGCTGTTTTCAGTTTTGTGCTGCGCACAGCTAATATTGCATTCAGTCAATTTGAAATCCATCGTTAAGTTTACTTGATTGAAAGTAGGTTCTTCCATTAATAGTTCTGTACTCTGTTATGTTAGTTGTACCATAGAATAATTATTAATAAACCGAATTTGTTGGTGGCAGAAGCAGCACTCTTTGTTCTTGTGCTTGCCAATGCTCTTCAGGCATAAAGGATTGATTCCTAGTCAAGCGCTGTGGATGACACTTCTAGGAAATCGGAAGCATATAAAGCAGGGGGGCCTCATAAAATCTGTTATTGTCATGGAGGCTGCCCCTCTTGGGTGCCTTAAATTATTCATTATAACCAGGGAGTTTTTATGGTTGTATATTAACTTAGTAGCAATAATAAGCACAATGTGAAATTTACAAGAAATATAATAGCAACACATTCAGGTTCATATGATGGCTACAAATTACATTGAAAGGAATAGAAATTGTTCTTTTTTTTAAACTCTTTTGCAGCTGTAATTCTTGTAATCTCAGTGTGAGGTGTATAGTAATAACCAAAAAAGTAGTATTCAAGTATGTTAATGTACCACAACTTTCAGATGTAAATTTTTGGGTAAAAGAATGTGTAGGATATTCTAGTAAATATTGTATTTTGTTTGTGGGTATGCTGTCTGGTTCTTGTTTACTGTTTAGTATTATTTGGATCTTTCTGGTATGCTGTACAAACTTGTCAGTTTGCATTAACCTTAATCCTACTCAGGTGGGTATTTAAATTTTAGTGCATGATGTATGAACAACGTATTATTTGAACATAAAAAAATTTTGAAGTAAACTACATTTTGTGGAAAATAAAACAGACATTATGCAGCATGTCTTAAAAATACAATACATTCCCTTGTTACTGAAAGGTATAAAATTAATTTCAAGGGATGTTCTTGTAGGTGCATTTGCATATTCAAATGCGTGTCTTTAAAAGGTTAATTTTGTTCTGAGCCTGTTGATCACACATATGTCTGGAAGATGAATGTAACTTGCTGTAACTGTTACAGCAACGCCTGACAAGTGGAGTGCATCCTGCTGTACAGCAGTGGACTGTGGAAAGTTCAGTCACACATCTACGTAATTATATCTCTCAGTTGGATGTTACATTTGATGATATCCAGCGGTATTTGGTCTACCGTATCCCCGGAGCAGCTGAGCCTGTCACACTGCCGACACCATCAGCCCCAGTACAGGAGTTACCAGTGCGTACTGAACAGATAGAGACTAATGCTATTCCGGAGGTAAAAAAGTGTGTTTTTATGGTTAGTTCTAAGTCTGAACCTTGTACAGAACAATTCACTCGTATCTAAACACTGCGAATCCAGCAAAATCGGACTTACTTTTTAGCCAAGTGTTCATTATTTTCATCTCTGTCTGTCTACATCTGTCCCAGTGTTTGTTCATCTTGTTTAACTTGAAGTATTTCTACATGGTTCTGCTCTTGTTTAGCCAATGGAAACAGATGGCATTTTGTCTGAATGTAATCGAGCTGGTGTGCCAGTTCAAAATCAGGGTGAGCAAGATCGAGGTCTGGCAATGGACACTGACACACTTCCTGATGTGCTGCTGGGTTCTGAGGCATGGCACACAACGCTGCCTTCTGTAAGTTTTAGTCTGCTGTTTGATACTAAACCATTATGTCACATGGTGACTATATTTAGAATATCTCTTGCCTTTCAAAATGTGTGTCATTGCAACATGACATAACAAAATGACAGTGTACACCTAAAAATCTCATGGTCTCCAGTTCAAGGAGTTTGGGATTCTGTTTGTTGTGGTTGTGGTGGTGGCGGGAGAGGTAATGTAGCTGGGGTGTGTAGCTGGTCATTTACAACTGTTAGTTGTTCTGAGGTTAAGAATGCATGGAGTTATACCTCCGCTGTCCTGTATACATTCATGGCATGGTGCTTAATTCAGCACAGGAGAAACTTTTTATTATTTTTTTTTTCTGTGGCCCAGCAGCGCAACTGGGGCCTAAGCCGCCTCATTGTTAGGTATCTAGATCTCACACACATGCCTCGTAGGACCGCTCTGAACAAGTGATCAGCTTGTGACAGACGCCACTACCTATGCAGCACACAACAAACACAAGAAATGCATGTCCATGCACTCAGTGGGGTTCAAGCCTGTGATCCTAGCAATCAAGTGACTGCAGACCTATGCCTTATTCTGCAGAGCCACCTGGATCAGCCTTCTTACTATTACCTTTTAGAATGTTATTTTTGTTCCTTGTGTGCAGCAACATCATGTCAAGCCAGGTGAGTGATGCAGATACAAACTTGTAAAAGTACATTTGTGAACCCACTGTGCTTGAATTGGAGGACATCTTTCTGCATGTTTTATTATATGCTCTCTGGATTGGATGTAGAGTCAAATGGCAGTTCAGGATAGTGCATCACTTAGTTTGTGTGTGAGCATCAGCATAGCCAGTGCCATGGTCTGCACTGGCAGTAATGCATGCCCAAGCAATGATTTTAGCCTTTAAAGTGATATATTTAAACTCCGATGTAACCACTGATGGCTGGGTTTCTTCAACTTTAAATTGTCATTTTTGCACCCACTGATATTATTTCTTGTATTTCACACATTTTTAATCCTAAGCACTAATGGGCCTGTCTACCTGTTGCTTAAGTTTGAAACAGTCCACTTGTTTTTACACAGCTTACCTTAGGATCCTTTTTAAATTTTTTCCCTTTCATTTTAAGTTTTTGTTTATGGGATTATTCATTTCAAATATCTGTTTATGTCAGTCGAGTACACTGTGTTACAAAATTAGGAGTCAACTGTATATGTGTACAAGTTGTGTAGGTCAGCAGCCGTTATATGTCTTGGAAAAGTGGCCTATCAGAGTGCTCACGAATAAGCTCATATTCCATTGAAATCAGTGGGGGAGGAAAGCCTAGACAAACCTTTCATGAAGTGGTTAGTGCAGTATGGCACCAAAGGCAAATATATTAAACCCAAGTGATAAAGTACCTGTGGCAGGGCAGGCCTCAGTCACATGCACTGCCGGCACTCGTTCATGCATGTTAGGTCCTTTGCATTAGAAAGGTGAAAAGTACTAACGTGATATAACAGCTGATGGTAGAACCTGACTCACATTTGTCTGAAACACTATGAAACAGTATAAACACTGTGATAAAACAGATTCTTTCATGTACTCGGATTTCTTGCATTTCAGTGGCAACAAAAATGAATCCAGCAAGACTTAAGAAAAATATGACTGACAGTAGAAAATAAAGGCTCAGTAATTCATAAACTAAATATCACAGCCCACAAAGGGTTGGCTTAAAAATTACATGTTTGATTCTAAAGGGTATACAGTAGGCCTACATGCAATGTGGCTGTGTATTCTGGCAGAGATTAGAACCCTGTGACTCCCTTGATGACAGGTATTGATGTAATTGTACGCAGACTTCCTGCAAGGACTGAAAATGTGGGACACAGATGGTACATAGACAGCTCATCTCCAGAGTTATTTGATGGTTACATACTGTGATAGTAAACTGCTGTGGGACTGCTAGACCAGGTAGAAAAGCAATGCGTGAGAGAGTGTTGGACGATTTAATATGCACCATATCCGTGCACTAAATCACACAAAAAATAATAATCACCAACTAATACACAAAAAGTATATTACCTTCACTATAAAAACCTCCTACATGTTTCGACCCCACTGGGTCATCTTCAGGGAGAACAGTTTCGTTACGCTAGGGACGCACTTGTACAGTTGAGTGAGACTGTGCCATTGACTCCGCACTCTATTGAGAGGGAGCGTGAACTCTCCGTGGTCAGGGTATGAGGGAGTGTGAACTCTTGACGGAGTGCGAAGTCAATGACACATTCTCACTCAACTGTATAAGTGCAACCCTAGTGTAATGAAACTGTTCTGCCTGAAGATGACCCAGCAGGGTCGAAACGTGTAGGAGGTTTTTATAGGGAAGATAATATACTATTTGTGCATTAGTTGGTGATTATTATTTTTTGTTGGACAGTAATTAAATCGAAGGGGGGGGGGTAACATACAGACTAGAGTGGGGGTGACTTGACCGCCGTGGTGCGGAAGGACAAAAGATGTAAACATTCTGATGAACATGCTTCTTCCATCAGCATAGGAAACTTTCTGTGATGAGAATGAAGAATCTCTTAAACCAGCCATACTAAGAGACTCTTAATAGACATAAGGGGTAAGTGGACAAATCTGGTCCCATGCACCTTTACTGCATTAGCAGGTGGTACTGGAAATGGACAAATATGCTGTTTTCCCGACCTTCTGGAATTTATTATTCTCAACAGTGTTATAATTGTCACATCTTCTGGTTCAAAATTGTCACACCAACAGCAAGGGACATGATACAAGAGGCATGGAGGGTGCTTCAGGCTCAGACCAGAAGGCAAGAAAGACAAGCCCCATCCACCAGCCATCCAAACAGACTTGATACAAGACACAACAAGCACTGGTCTTTGCAAGGGAAGAGAACTGGGTGCCATGCATGTTGCGCTAAAAACAAAGCAAGAAGAACGAAATTCAAGTGTCCAGAATGCAGCATGGGGTTGTGTGCTACCCACTGTTTTGAGGCATATCACACCAAACTCCATTTCTGAGGACCAGTTGACACTAAACTGCAAAAGTGAAGCACACAGACATAAGTAAATATTGTCATTGTTATTACTGAACTGTTCTTTCCGTAGCATTTTTCTGATTCAAGAACAGGGTTGGAGGGGTGTGGATTTCACAGAAGGCTTCATGAATGAACAGGCACTTGTCAGAAGGGCCTCAATAGGCCTATGTGAATTTGTTTAATGTTCACTGCTTCAAGGAAAAATAAAATAAGTACACCAACTTGGAGACATATGTAAATAATTGTAATGGTGTTACTAAGAAGAAGTATCCCTTGTAAGTGCACATGTTAACCAGAATCAATTTTTAGACAAACCTCTATACTTACAGAAGTGTTTTAAGCAAATATACTGGAAAAAAAAGGACTTATATTTATAAATGCAGAAACTTTTCACAACATCATAGTGTTGCTGGACACACTTCACTTTTATCCTTTGAGGATATTTAAATTACTGGGACAGTGTTCAGCCATTCAGTTGTTAAAGGTTGAAATGAGTATCGTCATTAAATTAAACATGTTTGTTTTCAGGACTGGGTTCCTATTATAACAAGAGACACACAAAGGCAGCGCAGGCAGAATCCTCAACCTCCATTCAGTGATGCTTACCTTGCAGGGATGCCATCTAAAAGGCGTAAAATAGTGACTGCAGCAAAACCCCAAGGAAGCCTAAGTCAAATTATTGGCGGTAAGATGAAGTCACAATAGAAAGCAAAGCGTATAACTTTATAATAGAGCTTATTCTTTGTGAAAAATGTATTATCATTATTACATTTAAGTCACATTTTTCCTCCATGAGAACTGTACTGACCTAAAAAGAGGCTTTTTAGTTAAGGCAAAATAGTGAACTTTTTACTAAAGCCTGCCTTTATCTTCTTGTGTATCTGGTATTAATACTAAAGTGAAGTGCAGTATAATGTAAGTAACTACTGTGTGAGGAATGTGTGAGAGATGTCAGAAAACATCCACGGGGGAATAAATATGAGAAGAAAGATGTGAAAGAACAGCCCACATTCCATATTATTATTATTATTATTATTATTATTATTATTATTATTATTATTATTATTATTATTATTATTTCTTACTGCAATTGGGTTTTCGCCCGGTGGCAGCAGTCTTACACCAGTACAGACACCACAATACAATAACACATGCATAAACGGAACAGCACAAATTACAGTACACGTATTAGCAATTCATCCACACAGTACAATGTGCCTACACTAATACAATGTACCTACACAAGTACAATATACCTACACAAATACCATATACCCACACATTACAAAATACTTACACAAATACGATGTACCCATAAAATACAATATACCTACCCAAATACAATATACCTACACAAATACAGTCTACCCATAACTAAATAACTAACTAACTAACTAACTAACTAACTAACTAACTAACTAACTAACTAACTAACTCCATGGAGCAGAGGCCTTCTTGAGAAGCTAACAGTTTCTCAGCTAGTCAAGAAATTCCGCGCATTTTATGGAACCCGAAGGTTCATTACCGCATTCACAAGAGCCCGCCACCTGTCCCTATCCTGAGCCAGCTCAATCCAGTTCATGTCCTCCCATCCCACTTCCCGAATATCCATCTTAATATTATCCTCCCATCTACGCCTGGGTCTCCCAAGTGGTCACCTTCCCTCGGGTCTCCCCACCAAAATCCGGTATGCACCTCTCTCCTCCCCCATACGTGCCACATGCCCTGCCCATCTCAGTCTTCTCGATTTGATTACCCGAATAATATTTGGTGATGAGTACAGGTCATTAAGTTCCTCGTTATGTAGTCTTCTCCAATCCCCTGTCTCCTCGTCCCTCTTAGGCCCAAATATCCTCCTCAGCACCCTGTTCTCGAACACCCTCAGTCTTTTTTCCTCCCTCAGTGTGAGAGACCAAGTTTCGCATCCATACAGAACAACAGGTAAAATTATAGTTCTGTATACCCTAATCTTTGTGTTTTTGGATAGCAACCTGGAAGATAAAAGATTCTGCACCGAATGATAGCAAGCATTCCCCGACTTCAATCTGCTCTTAATTTCTTCATGAATGGAGTTTCGATTCGTTAGGGTTGCTCCCAAATATTTGAATTCTTCCGCCCTTTCAAAGGATTTATTATCTACAATCTACCCATACAAATACAATATACCCACACAATACAATATACCTACACAAATACACTCTACCCATACAAGTACAGTATACCTACACAAATACAATATATATACACAAATGCAGTACAAATACAATATATCCCCACAACACAATATACGTACACAAATACGGTACAATACTGTATACCCATACAAATACAATGTTATATTCCCATGCAAATACAATATACCCACACACACACACGCGTTTCTGAACACCTTCACATCACTTCACTTATTTAAATACTGCACTTCACATCACTTCACTTATTTACACACAACACTTCATTTCACGTCACTTCACTTATATACACTCAAAACCCCACTTGAATTCCCTTTGCTTGTGACTACCTTCTTAACTCTCTTCCTAAAAGTGCTTAATTTACAGGGGAAGGACGCTAGTAAATCTGCAGGTAGTTGATTCCAGTTTTTAATGGTCCTATTTACAAACGAATATTTACCAACGTCTGTTCTTTGTTTTCTAGTCGTAATTTTCCTGTTATGTGAGATGATTTAACCTATGAATGTCATAACAGTGCATCCCCTTAAGCGAAGGGTGTTCTGACAAAATAAATTGTTTTGTTGTTAAGACCTCGGTTTTTTAGATTGGCAATGTATGAACTGAATAATTAACGTGTATATATAAATGAAAATTATTTATGTTGTATATTATTTGTGTTTGTAGACAGTGTCGGTAATGCTGTAAATGCTGCTGGAGTTGACGCGGTAACTGGAATGGAGACTGTGACCCAGGTAGCTGGCAATGATCCCGAAATACAGGCAGCATACCGAGAACAAGTTCGCTTGGCTGTGCGGGAAAACTTGGCCAACAATCCAGATTTCACTGCAGAGCAATTCCCTAACATTGCAAAATATTTTAAGTAGCAAGCGGGAGATTAGTAGCAAAGCTTTTTATTATTTGTTAGATATGCCAGGACAGATCTGGAAGCACTGCACAAACTGCTGATATGGTTTTGTGTGGCTCTTCAAAATAAAGTGGGGTCATTGTCAAATATCGTACTGTTATCATTTGCCAAATTCATAGCTCCAAGTGTGTTTTATGTATTATTACTATTACTGTCATTATTAAAGAATGAGCCAGGTTTAATTAAAATAGTAATAAACAGTTCCAGTGTTAACAAAACTCCAGACATTGCGTTGTAACAAAGGAGTTAATTTTTGTTACAAGAAGAGCAGCAAGACTTATTCTCAAATTTTGGTCTTATACAACATTGCCTTTCTGCTGCTGTCATCTGTTTTCCTTCATTGTGTCCTGAAATTTTATGTAGATTCTGTGAATATTTGAATTACTCTGCCATGTCTTCCATATGTGACATGCATGTCTTCAGAGCCAGTTACATCCGAGAACAATTTTATTATGCAGATAAGAACTAAAGATGGTCACCATAAGATACAGCATTTATCTTTTTGTGAGAAAAATGGATATTTACTACACTGATATGCATATGTTCTATCTTTAAATCTTACCATTTAACCCAAATACTGGTAAACCTGTTCCAACAGATTAAACTGAATTATGAGGCGTGTTTGTAGAAGTTGAATAATAAATAAGAGACCTCTGTGCTGAGATGAAGAGTGGAAGCTGTTGAAATCATACGCTTCACATGGCTGTGGCGTCTGATTAATTGTGTACAAGTGTCAGTCAGAAAACAAGTTACGGCATTTTATTTTCTACCCGGATTGTGGTTATGGCACAGAAGTTGATTGTTAAGTGATGATTGCCTGTTTCCAGCGGAATCAAAATCTTGCAAGCCACAGATTTAAAGATGTTGGCAAGGTGGAAACAGCTGTGACACGATAGTTGGGAACACAGGACACAGAATTACATCAGCAGGGAATGGAGACATTTTTTTGGCAGTGTGTTACCTGCACCGCTTATGGTGTGGACTGTGTGAAAAAGTAATGGAACAGTAGTACAGTTAAATTTGAACTGTTTTTATTAGACGTGAAATAAAAGGTCCAAAATATATGCATTGTGAACTTATTTTCTGACAGATCCTTTCATTTGTTTTTGTGTGTGTGTGTGTGTGTGTGTGTGTGTGTGTGTGTGTGTGTGTGTGTGTTAATTATATGTGACTGAAAAATTTTCAGGAGAGAGTGTTCTCGTATATTATTGTCATTTTTATTGCTAGATACCCATGTTTGTCACTGTGCCCTTGTGTTCACCTTGCACGTTAGGTAGGAGGGGTGGTACACAGTGCAAAAGAGTGCACTATGGCTTCTAAGTATTTAAAAATTTTTGTTTAATTGTACTTACTAAATGCTCTGATTTTTCAAACTTACTGCAATCCAGCAACTTCCTGCTTTCACAATGACAGAATTCCAAAATGAACATTCGTTCATCCCTCAGATTACCAGAACTCTACTTAATCAGCTGTAACCGCTAAACTCTTGGACTGACTGATGACATGAAGTGCTGACTGATGATATGCAGTGCTGACTGATGACATGCAGTGCAAACGTTATCCTTGAGGCATACATATGACATACAGTACAAAGTGTCGCATCTTGAGGGAAAATAACAACTTGGGCAGAAGTGGAATATTTGCTTTAAAACAGATGCCAAAAGTCTAAAAATGGAAGTGGATGGGTGCATTTCACTCCTGCTACTGCCAAGTCGTGCACATTCATGTGAAATTCTCTGAGCTGATCCAGATGGCATGGTGTTCTGGTAATAATATGTTCACATTTACCCACAAGTGACAATGGATATGATTGATTGATTGATTGATTGATTGATTGACTGACTGACTGATTGGTTGATTTGGAAAAGGAAGTATGAGGTGTCATTTGGTGGATATATCTCTTCATTAGGTTGGCTGTAGACAAAAACGTGATTTCACAAGTCAGTCGTGGTTAGTAAAAAGTAAATCACGTGTGTTGGCAAGTTTGGGTTTGGGGCTTGGCATCAAGCATGTGTAATGAGGCATAATTGCCTCCTTTACTGGCTATGCACAAGGGATCTTGTTGCTTTCCATAGGGTTTCACAGTTGTTCCTTATGAGAGCACCATCCATGATGCACCATAAGATTTCATGCAACATCAGTGTTTCTCCAGATACGCTAACTCCTTTATATATCTGAAAAAGCAGGAATCAAGGGGTGCCAAGTCTGGCAGATGGTTCACGAGGCATGCAGATGACCATGGCTAAGCCTGTGATTTCCAGAGTGCCCATTCATGTACTCCATGACTTGCTGACCAAAGTGAGGTGGAGTGTTGTCCTCAAGCATTGCCTGTGAATTCCTGTGCACAATCTATATATGATTCAAATGTGTGTAGGCTCTTCATTTATGAATTGTTATTTATTGTGGCCTGTGACACTGGCCTTTGTTCTTATTAACCACCGGACATGGAGCAAGTAACATTTCTGTGATGACTGAAGATCGACCATGTGCCAAGTAGTGGTTGTGTGCGCGTGTCACATGTTAAGTCTACAATCTCAGATTTGGTGGGGACTCCGCTGGAGTGGGCGGTAACGGTAGGTACTGGACCTGCACTCTTCTGGGATGTTACATGGCTTATGTTGGTAGTTGTTTACTGACGTGAGACAACATATCAATCCTATCGTCAAGTGCTAAGCAGTCAGATAATCTTGGACTGCTTGACCCTTGAAGATTGGACTGATAGGCTGTCCTGAAATGTCAGTAAACAACTCCCAGTGTATGTTCCAGAACATCCCAGAAAAGTGAAGACCTGAACTATACTGTGGCAGAAGCCTGAAATCTTGCAACTACTGGGATATTTTTTCTCCAACGGTTTAACTAGTCATTTCACATCAGGTGTCTTTCATACAGACCAACTCATCAGTCTGCTACCGTGCTGCATATTGGAGAGTCTGAAAGCCATGTGCAGCTACTGTGATGATTTCCTCTGATAACTAATACAATACAGGAAGTGTTTTATAAATTTGCACAAAAATTTCCAGTGCCTCTGTCTCAAACAGGAAAACAACTTGCAAACATGTGGAAAGCTTTCGAGCAATGGCTTGTAACCTAGTCAGCAAGAGAAGACACACATGCATATTTACTGCATTCATACAAGATGTGTGATTCACAAACTCTATAGCACATACAGTGAAGCAAGACTGAGTTGTGGGTACCGGCACTTCTGTGGGTGCATACTTGAGAAATACAGCTCACACTTGTTCTGTTCAGCAGTTAAACCTGGTTTCAACTTTGAGTATATGTGAACTGTCAGAATAACAGGTTTTCTGTGGTAATTGATGAAGTGCCATTAGATGATGTTAAGGTTGGTGTGTGGTGTGCTACAAATGAAACTAGGGTTCTTGGGTTAGTTTTTTCCCCCAGGATTATAAATTCACAACAGAATGTTCCACACATTCTGGTACCATCTGTACACCTGTCTGATTACAAGAGAACCTGTGCCCTTTCCCAGCAAGACAGTGCAACAGCTCACACCACAAACAGTTCCGTTTACTGTTTTGAGAGTTTTTGGTGGCAGAATAATAAACGAGGATTCTGGCCTTCTCATTTGCCGGATAGAAAACTATGCATTTTTTACACTTGGTTAAGGATAAAGTGTATAGTAATAGTCCTTGTGCTGAAAGTGCTGTCCAAAAAGGCATTTAGGATGTAGTGTCATCAGCAGCACCAGTAGAACTTTGATGTGAAATGTGATGCATCGCTGCAAGCCATGGAAACCATTTCAAGGACCTTTGCACATGGTGAATAAAAATTTAATATTAACTGTAACTCATTGAAATAAAATTGTTCACATCAGCTCATTGCAATTCAGAATAGTGATGGCTGCTGAACTGCGTGCCATCATGTGAAATGGTGTGAGTGAAGAGTGATGTGATATATCAGATAAAACATTGTCCTTATACATAACTGTTAGACTTTTAGCCATATTGGTATAATAGTTTCCTTAAAAAAAAGTGAGGTAATTACTACCTGTAGACTGATAGACATTTTGTGGGACATTCTGTATAGAGTTGAATGTGGACTGAAAAACTCCTGAAAATGTCAATGCTGGTGGACCTAGTTTATCCTTCTAACATGCCCAACGTGTCACATCATTAATTTTATAACCCTAATAATGCTGTAAAGATTATGCACCTTTATAAGTACAATAAAACCAGCTTGAACCAACCGCATTAAAGAAGTTTTCCCGTGTAAGACATTAGAATGATTTAGTAACAAAATTTTCACATGTGATTAATATATATGTTACTCTTTAAAAAGGATTCCCCACCTAAGAAGCTTGAAAAGTTCGTGACTATGAATTTTTCCCCATTTTAGTACATTTCTTGCCTCCAAATGTGGAACAGGTTCCCATTAACCCTTTAAAGATGAAGCGTATCTGTTTTATATAAGGACTCAGTGTGTACCGCATAGTAAACACTCTCCACCACGATTATAAAAACCAATCTGTTACTGTTGTATAAGGCAAAAGTTGCAGTTTGTTCTGAGATCCGTAGAAAACACATAAACGCAAGGTGGGCACCACGTAGAATTTTTTAATGTTACACCTAGTTGTATGTAAAGTTACGGCTAGGCTTTAAAAGGTTAATTCAATCTGTTCCCAATGTATAATGACCATATTGTGCACTCAGTTTGTGAGCTTAATCTCTAAGGTTGTTTCCACCACAGATGGGAGGTACAGATAAGCAGTTCCATGGTCATCTGTGCAAATGTGTGGTGGGAGGTCATATCACATTCTGACTTCACTGCTGCTGATTTCAACATGTGCACTTCACACGGTACGATGCAGTACCATGGTGTCAGTGATGTGCAGCATGAATAAGCCTGGGTTTAATAGCACTCTTTGTGATTGTAACAGTTTTACTTTATGTTCAATGATTTGAATTATTCTGTGTTTCGAATTTAAATACATTGTATGTTCACTTCAAATTGCTTATGTCTGAACAGTTTTCTTCCTGCAGAGCCATTAATTACTGAACAAGTTTTCAGTGTGGCTGCTACATCAAAGATGGGTATAGAATGTAAGCTGCTTGCAATTCAAGAAAAGCTGGTTATTATAAACACAGTGAATACTACCTAAAATGTTTCTCACAAAAACATTGCTTAACTCTGCATTTCTGTGTCTGCGTAAAATACAGGACAATTACTCAGTCTGAAGCGAACAGCTGAGGTGGAAAAAGGTGAAAAGAGCAAAATCTAGTGAGATAGAATTGATGTTCATAGAATAGTTTGGCATGAATAGGCTCTTCATCAGTACTTGAATGAAAAACTCTTGTCTGTGTTCAAGTGTGTGTCAAAATATCTTGAAGTGGGGTTTGATTGTGAAAAGAATTAATTTAATTTGGAATTTATATGGAATAGTGTTCTAGTAAAGTTACTGCCAATTTTATTGCACAGTTACAAAATCATTATGTTTTTAAGCTTTTGCTTTTGTTTTCCCATGTAATAAGCGTAATTTGTTCAATTTCTCCCAAACTGGCTTGTGAGGGTTTACTCTATCTGCAGTCTTCCATCATTTTGTTCTTACATATCTTTACGTTCCTGTTAACACCTCAAAATCAAATGATTTCTTAATATTGTGAAGATAATTACCATGTGTGTTGAATGAAGTCTGTATTGGAATTTCAGACCTGTGGTTGCGAGAAACATGTTGCAGTGAGAACTAACTCTCCTGTGAACTCAGATTATTGACCTAATTGAATACACAAAAGGGTGATATGTTATTGTGGCTGTGCCTGTGTCTGCTTTTGCACGCTGTGTTGATATTGCTGTTAGTGTTAGAGACTCACATGTCCACATGAGTGGTTTTCAGACTGCTGAGTTTATCTCTTAACAAGGGTTCCAAGCAAACTCATGGAGCATACCACTGTTGCGTAGATTTATGGCCGTACGTGTGTGTTTGCTTTATTATTGCTGTTTTGTTATAATTCTATAAGGGACTCATGCCGTCTGTTTGTTAATTGTAGCAGATATGGCATAAAGTTTGGCATTGTTACCATGTTTTTAACTGTTGGTGTAGACAACACTTCATACAAGATATGTAGGTATGTTTATAATCTGCTTATTTAACATGCCAGGGTACAGTGGTTAATACCTTAACAAAAGCTGCATTTTTCTCCAAGCTTTATTACCATATGTTTCAGGACACTGAAGTGTCAGTAGTATTAACTACCACCTCAGACGTTTGTGCTTCCATTGTGTTGTTACAATTGAAGGAAATTAAAAAGTAAGGTGTTGAGGTGTCCTCCACTAGCATAGGTATGATACCTAGTTTTGTGAAAATCATTCAGTTGTTTTAAATATTAGTGGGAAGGGAAAACAGGTAAAAAATCAAGCAACCTGATCATTTCCCGCCATATTCTTTCTTCCTGTAGTTGTAGATGTAGGAATTATGTTTCACCATTAGCTTACAAACCCTTGACATTTCTTTGCCCTTATGGATCCCGTTTTCCCCACATAAGGAAAAGCTGTGGAACAGAAATACATAGCAGGAGGGGAGAAGTAAATTTTGTTGTATGAAAAGGGTAAAGTTTATTGTCATTCCAACTCCCTTTGTCACTTTTTTAGTAACATTTGTTTCTTAAGTGGTATTTTTGCACGTAGAAATGTTTCGTGTCATATTACAGTTGTCTACGAAGAAGGAACCCCTGTCTGTGAATTTAACATTGGGCTGTGTCAGGGTTTGACATATTTGAAACATCTTGGAGCAGGGAAGCACTGTCCACAGCTTCTGAATTCTTGGTTTACATTCTGGGGAGGTAGCTTTTAGAATTATGCTGGCTAAACAAATGATGCAGAAGTGCTGGGTCCACTCATTTAAAATTTTCACCAGGTTATAGAGATGTACTGACACACACACACACACACACACACACACACACACACACACACACACACACATACACATACATTCATTCATTCATTCATTCATTCATTCATTCATTCATTCATTCATTCATGCACAGTGGTTCCAATACTCAAAATTATATGCATCTACCAAATCCCAAATTATGTTACAGTTAATGGGGTGTGGTCACGTAAGTTATGTACATAAAACTACAGTTACGGTTTGTAGGAGACGAAGACTGAAAAAGAAGGAGTGTTGGTTTAGGTATTATTAAAGAAGAAGAGGTTGTGAATGAGAATTCATGCTAAGTGTAACACTGGAATGTTCACTAGTGCAGAATAAACATAAGTCTAGACTAATGGCAAAAGGAAATCGGACCATAGTGGTAACTGATAAGGGTTTAGCAAGACCAGATGTAAAGCTGAAGATGTTAGAAAATGTATATGGGGTGCATCAGCATGGGCAGGATTTTTTGCGAAGTGTTAATGAACTGACCAGGCTTCTTAATGTTCAGTTGCAGAGTAGCTGAGAAGCCTGCAGTTTTGTATTTGACGATAACAACTATGTCAGTCATCCTTAGACTAGAGCTGTAGGAACTGCATCAAATTGTAGTTTTGTTTTTGTAGAATTTCTGTTGTTTGAATTAATACATTGCTAAATATAATAAGTAAATTATGTCAAAATCCCAAAGTGGTTTAGGTGCAGTACCTTGCACTGAGCTGCTTGCACCGATGATGATGGTGTATTAGTTGAGGGTGATGTAGGGGCTGAAATTTGGGGGGGGGGGGGGGCATGTTGGAGGGTGGGTAGAAGGATTGAGCTAGATAGAGATAGAGAGGCAAGGCTTTGTAATTATCAGTGAAGTACTGGTTTAGGATTTTGCAGGTGGGCAAGGATGAACTTGTAAGATATTGCAGTGTTTGGTAGATCAAATCAAGTCAGATTTATTTGTTGAGTTTAAATACATGTCTGTGGATGTGATTGGTAACACCAGATTTTTGCCATTGCACATGCAATGTATTATTGCTAATGACTGACCTTTATCATATATTGTTTATTCTGTTTTGGGAGTTTCTAGTCTGATCCAAATCATCATTTACAATAAAATGGTTAATACTTCCTCCATCACCTTATGTAAAGTGTGCACCTTTTTTCCACTTTGGTTTCTTACTTGTATTTTAATTTTTACAGATATTTGCCTAAACTTTAAAATTCTCAGATCTTGGTATGCATTATTTTTTTCTTATTTGGTATTTGTTCATTTATATGTAGCCATCTATCATTCAAAAATTTTTCTCTTCGTTACATAACAGGCATTTCGCTTTCCAGCACCTTTCTTTGTACCTCTCCATGCCCAGTTTGTAACTGAAACCATGCTCACCTATTTCTCTCATTTATAATGCAACAGACTATATTCAGTTTTTGTCCCCACTCTTATTTCCTGTTCCAATATGAGACTACAGATCTCTTGTCTCTTAATTTTTTTTTTTTTTTTTCTTTATCATTACACCTAGTTTTCATTACTTCACGTACTGTATTTTAAATCTCTCCCCTCAGGGTCTAACCAGAAGTATTCCACCCCAGTTTTCTACATTTTATCTCTCAGAATTACTACCCACCTGTCTCATTTCGGATTTATTTTGTACTATGCATTTCAAGGTTTTAACAGTTCATGGTGGCAGGTGGTAGTAATGAAATTTGGAAGTTGGACAAGGAGTGGAAGGAGGGACTAAGACAAAATCAATTGGGTTACATTTGGCAATCCCCACAGGAGAGGAATTAAAATATAGTAGGCAAAGTGATTGCAGAAAGGTGCAGTAATAAACAGAGACAACACCATAGCAAACATAAGTGAAGAGAGGTTACTAATATTGTGTTGTGAAGTGAAGGTCATGTGGGGGAGTGGAGTGAACAGTCTGCCTGACAAGAAGGCACAGAAGTATGCGAGGTTTCAGGCTTTTGCCATAGTGTAGTTGAGGCTTTCTCTCCCTGGGATGTTACGTGGCATAGGTTGATAGTTGGTAATGGACATTTTGGGACCAGGGGCAAGCAGTCCAAGAAGAATGCTGAGGACAGTTGGATGCACATTTATGCAGGGAACAGTATGGGTGGTGAGTGGTTCTCAGGAACTGTAAGGACAACGGGTTGCTGGAGCATGAAGTTGTCACCAGCACATTGGGAAAAAATGAAAAAGCAAAAGGGAAATGCCGTAGCAAAATGAAGAACCAAAGAAGGGCAGGGGCACAGGGAAAGAAATGAAACAGGAAGGGAGCTGCCAGGTTGTAGTTTAGAATGGCGATTTGGAAACCGAGGGGCTTAAGGAGGAGCAAAGAATGCCATTCATATTCTTTTGAGGTATACAGAAATGCAGGGGTGAAAAGAGCAAGTTTTGAATAGTAAATGGCTTAATGTTAATGAACAAAATTGTAAGGCATACTGAGAGTAGTGAACTGAGAAATTTAGGAAAGTTCTAAAGTCAGGGGTAAGTGGGAAACCAAATGAGACATCAAGCACTAGGAGTAGAAGGTGAGGTGGACAACAGTAGAATTATTGTACCCAGAGTAATTACAGTAATACTGCAAAGTATAGGATATTGTCTGTGAACTGAGGTAAATAGGGGCTGCCTACTGCAGAAAATCTGATGGCTGACAGTCTGTTGTAGAGGTTGATTCGTATCATAAATGTTAATTTATATACGTGATCATATATATGTGTGGTACAGCATTTGCCATGATAAACATCAAAATGACTATATATATATATATCTATATATATATCTAAGAATGTGTATTTTGATGTTCGACATCCCCGTTGGCGTGTATTAACAATTATAGTATAAGAAACAGTCAACAGCCAACAAATATTTTTTGGCTGTTGACTGTTTCTTATGCTATAAGAATGTGTATGCTGAGCATTTTACCCAGCTTTGAGACCAGTTTGGTTGAGTGTCCATTTCACTTCTGCTGTAGCTAACCCTTATGCTGGGCAAAATCAGAATACTGTGAATGAGATGAATCACAGAATTCCATGTGTTACTGCCATCTCCCATTCCAGAAGAAAGCAATTCAGACAAAAGGCAGTAACTGAAAGTGATCAGGGATTTCACCATTTGCAGAAGTTAAGTTGATTTGCAGTGTAAAGGATTTGCATTGAAGCAGCAATTGCTGATCCATAGATCCCAACCTTGTTGTTTATCATATTACTCTGAAAGGTATATGTTTGTATCATGAAGGTGCAGATTGAAGCATAACCATTATTCAAGCTGTTGGCAATGAACTGTGTTCTGCAAACTGTGTCCTTTATTTTTTAAGTATGTGCAAGGATTTTACAGCTAACATTTCTGACTTCCAAAACTTTATTTCATCAGTATTTTTCCTATTTGCCTTGTTCTCATTTTTTGAAATATCAGTTCTGTATTTTATTCAGCCAGCCTGCTTCTGGTAAACTTCGAATTTGTCCATGATAACGCATGATGGTATAATTGGCTTCTTGCATCCATTATCTTCTGAAATTAATGTAGCTCATGAATTTTGATTCTGACCCCTGATGTTTTGAGGACTGGACCATACTGGCATAGTACTTCCTGAATATGAATGCTGACTAGATGTGAGAATCTTTTGCTTGTTATTAAGGGACTGTTTTATAGTGCATTAATGGAACTAAAACCAGTCATGACTTGTGAAAGAAATATATTCCGTTTTCCAACTGTTGTGCTCCAGTGGTGAAAAAGAAAATGGCGTTTGTGCATTTATGCAGTTGAAATTGTAACAAAGTGTAGTAATGTATTTTGTGTTGTGTAATTTTGTTTGCTGTGTGGGCAAATCCAATACTTCATGTGGATATTCAATAAACCTAGGCCAAATACTTTATTATTAAGGAAGAATATTTATAAGATGGTTGTATTTAAATGGCATGTGGACATATTGCAGAATAATAAAAGATTTACAAGATGTAACCGAAGTGTGATAGACAGATAATAGCATATTTCATATTAGACTAACCATAAGACCTCGATTTTTCATTTATTTTTATTAAAAAGTAGGGGGTTTTCAAATTTACAAATTACAAAAAGTGCAAAGAAGTACAGGTCAGTGATTTCCTTTAAAACAACACATTGTGGTGGCTATCTCAAAACTTGTGTGTCAGTATGGTATTCTTTTGATAGGCAGATATTCTAGAAATATTTGTTATTAAATCTTTGTTACCATCATGTACCTTGGAGTTTTTTTTCCTGTTTTGTGTTTTTCTAGCTGTGGCTTTGGTTTGAAGTACATTTTGTAATTATGCAACTTCCAGAATAAGTGATTCCATATATCCATTGTCTTTGTTACTGCTCAAAAAGAGAGAATGATACTGAAGTAGGACTGTCTTTTAGAAACAGTCTCTTCCAAGTTCTGAGGTATCACATGGTTCTCAGTTGTTACGTAATTCATATAGTGGACTTTTCTGAAACTGTTTAGAACGGATCTCCGGCACATTGCAGGTTAGTAATGTAAATACTGAACATTGTACATGACTGCCTGTACAGGGAATCCAATTGAAAGTGGTACACTATCAGTTGGCAATCTGCTAGGGTGCAGCGTGACTCATATGCCACCAGTCATCTCTAACCATGTGTGGTATAATGTATCCTCTAATATCGTAATCACTTGTTTCAGCTTTATATGCTGTGTGTATGAAGTGTGAGTTGTGTTTGTGGTTCATCAGTATGCGACATGGTGTAATGCAGAGGATTGTTGTTGTGGAAACCTACAGAATGAAGAAATTCTTGAAAGTGCTATAGTAAATTTAGAAGACAGTTTCCTGGTGTTTCAGTTCCTTTGACATCAACAGTACTTTGGTGAGCAAATTTTGAACAACAGTTTCCTTGTTAAATGCTAAGTTTGAAGGATCACTATTTGTTATTTCAGAAGAAACATTAAATGATACAGGAACTTGTTAAATTGTTTCCCATGTGTGAAGCATGCCTGAGTGTTCAAGTTCACCTCCAGCATGTGCTCTAACATGCGGTAAGTTATGTAACACAGGTTGTTAATGCAGATTATATGAGTAGATTCCACTTTTAGATGGACAAGAAGTATAAGACCCACTGAAATCCACTGGAAAATTTTGACTGCGACAGTTACTGCAGATAACCCTAGAATTGTAATTATTAAATAAAATGAGACATGCTAGTGGGACAGGATTTGATATGCATGTCCCTTCATTTGCCTAAACTGTTTATGTTACCAGTCTTAAGTTAATTGTCGCCAAGTATGCCAAAGGGGGTAACATGTGGCATCCAGAAAGCCCAATATCTGGGTCCAGTTTGAGTCAATGGAGGCATGCAAAGGTATAGTTATTAACCTTTTAAAGCCTAGCGGTAACTTCGCATACCACCCGGTTTAATGTTACAAAAATTCTATGTGGTGCCCACATTGCATTTATGTGTTTTTTGCAGATCTCAAAACAAACAGCAACTTTTGCCTTATAAAACATTAAGAGACTGGTTTTTATAACCGAAGTATAGAGTGTTTACAGGGCGGTACGTGCTGAGTCCTCATATAGAACAGATACGCTTCGTCTTTAAAGGGTTCCTAACTAACTAACTATCTCCATGGAGCAGAGGCCTTCTTGAGAAGCTAACAGTTTCTCAGCTAGTCAAGAAATTCCCCGCATTTTATGGAACCCGAAGGTTCATTACCGCATTCACAAGAGCCCGCCACCTGTCCCTATCCTGAGCCAGCTCAATCCAGTTCATGTCCTCCCATCTACGCCTGGGTCTCCCAAGTGGTCACCTTCCCTCGGGTCTCCCCACCAAAATCCGGTATGCACCTCTCTCCTCCCCCATACGTGCCACATGCCCCGCCCATCTCAGTCTTCTCGATTTGATTACCCGAATAATATTTGGTGATGAGTACAGGTCATTAAGTTCCTCGTTATGTGGTCTTCTCCAATCCCCTGTCGCCTCATCCCTCTTAGGCCCAAATATCCTCCTCAGCACCCTATTCTTGAACACCCTTAGTCTTTGTTCCTCCCTCAGTGTGAGAGACCAAGTTTCGCATCCATACAGAACAACAGGTAAAATTATAGTTCTGTATACCCTATCTTTGCGTTTTTGGATAGCAACCTGGAAGACAAAGGATTCTGCACCGAATGATAGCAAGCATTCCCCGACTTCAATCTGCTCTTAATTTCTTCATGAATGGAGTTTCGATTCGTTAGGGTTGCTCCCAAATATTTGAATTCTTCCACCCTTTCAAAGGATTTATTATCTATATTTATGTTGTGATTGTGCCGTGCATTCTGATTTCGAGACATGACCATGTACTTAGTTTTCTCAGCATTTACTTCTAGACCAATCTCCTTACTAGCAATAATTAAATCTTCTGCATTTTTCTTTATGCTATGTATGCTTCCGCCCAATATATTAACATCATCAGCATAAACCAGAAGCTGATGTGTACCATTCAATTTCAAGCCCTCCTGGTTTGCCTGAACCCTCCTAATGGCATATTCTAAAGCAAAGTTGAAAAGCGATGGCGACAGAGCATCTCCTTGTTTCAAGCCATTCTTAATAGGGAACGTGTCAGACAGATGTTTCCCTACCCGAACTCTGCTATACGTTTCACTTAGGCACATTTTTATTAACCTTACTAGTTTCATGGGGATACCGAACTCAATGAGAATATTATACAAGACCTCCCTCCTAACTGAATCATAGGCTTTCTTGAAGTCTATAAATAGCTGATGCACTGCCTCATTGTATTCCCATTTTTCCTCAAGTATTTGACGAATGCTGAATATATGATCAGTAGTTGACCTGTTACGTCGAAATCCACACTGATGATCCCCAAACATTTCCTCTGCATATGGAGTTAACCTTGACAAAAGGATGTTGGATAGAATTTTGTACGTAGTCGACAAAAGTGATATGCCTCGATAGTTACTGCAATCTGTCTTATCACCCTTCTTATAAATAGGCACAATGACCGACTCCTTCCATTCCTCAGGCAATTCCTCCTTATTCCAAATAGAAATAATAAGTTTATGGATTTCAGACCGAATAATCCTACCCCCTGCTTTAATCAATTCTGCTGGAATCTGATCAATACCTGGTGATTTGTGGCTTTTTAGTTTTCCAATAGCCATCTCAACCTCAAAGGCACTGGGCTCAGGCACTAGTGGCTCTGCTGTGTGTACTTCAATCTGCCTAACATCATTAACCCCGTGTATATTCAACAGCTGGGAGAAATGATTCCTCCACCTAGCCATAATACTGTGGGAGTCTGCAACCAGGTCACCCTTCTCATCCTTTACTACATTAATTCTAGGCTGGTACCCCCTCTTAAACTCATTGATACCCCTATACAAGTCTCTTATATTCTTGTTCTTACTCTTTAAAGGGTTAATGAGGACAAACCAATTAACACCAACTAATGCAAAATAATAGGACAGTTTATATTAAAAACTGCACAAAGCCCTACATATGTTTTGACAGAAATATTGTCATCATCAGGGGGGTTATCAATTGGTGTACAGGTCCACTCAAACATCCATATGTTAAAATCACACACTAAAGTTTTGACACACGAGATCTCAGCACTGTTCACACCGTAAAAAGTTGAAAAATGAACACAGTATTAAAATGTGAAGATGCCACATTAAGATTCATCAAAGGCTTCACTTGCAGTTGGTTCCGGCATGTGGTTGCAATTAGACCTTCATGTGATGAATTATTGGCGTGTATGGAGGTAGGTCTTGTAGGTTATATGTACAAACATCTGAGTAAGAGGTTTGCTGGCATTTTCATTTGATAGTGTTTGTTGTGAGTGCAGTGGACGATTACAGAGTACACTTTAATCCTCCACTGCATGCACAACAAACACTACCACAGAGCAACACCAGCAGTTGCATTACACAGACGTTTGTACACATAGCCTACAAAACCTAACTCCATACACGCCAGTAATTCATCAAACAATGATAACAATATTTCTGTCAAAACGTATGCAGGGGTTTGTGCACTTTTTAGTACAAACTGTCATATTATTGTGCATTAGTTGATATTAATTGGTTTATGATAGAATGCATGGTGTGAGTAGTATAAAAAACGAGGACAAAATTTTGCTACAAAAATACCCAGTGCGCCTGTGATGGGTGTTGTAAAGAGATGAGAGGACAGAGTTATGTTTGTGCTGAAGATTTGTGTCTTGTACAAACAGTCACTTTTCCTTACAATTTCTTGCTGTGATTGGAGGCCATCTTACAAAAGTAGTTCAATAAACTGTGACAGAATTAGCTTTCAGAATTCACATCTGTATCTTCTTTGCAGTTTCACATTGTAAGTAAAGTGGTTTCACACATTTTGTGTTACATGAAACTGAAATTGTATTAGAAGGGTCACAAAAGTAAAAAATGTACCCCAAAATGTTATACACGGTTTTGAAACAAGTCCCTTACAAGTCTGCATCCTCTTGATGTTCAACTGGTATAGCAAACTTTTTCTCAATTTTTTTTAGATTTTGATGCCTGTATTTTGTAATTTGCTAACTTTTTATAGTATCAAAGTTTTACAAGCAAGTTTGTGATTTAGTGAAGGTTTCATGTAAAATAGTGGTTGCAATTGGAAGCGGTTAAGACTAAAAAGGAATTGCATATGAACATAGTATCAGATTTTGCCAGAATCATTGAATTGGTTTGGAAGATGACTGTGTAGTTGTATATACGTGACTTCAATCTTATGCGTTCATCTTGTCCTCTGCAGATAAAGCCCTGGAACTGTAAACAAGAGGGTGTTTAATTTATTGTAGCCCAGAAGAACTAGTAAATAATTAAGGGGCAGAAGCTCCAGAATTTGTTTTGTGAACTCGTGCAGTTAAAACGAGACATTAAACAAATATGGATAAAAAGCAATTTGCCTGATTTCAGGCTTTCGCCGCGATGTAAATGAGATCTGCGCTGTTCTGGGATTTTACGCAGCGTATATTCGTAGTTTGTTAGCGACGTTTCGGGACAACCAATCGGTCCCATCTTCAAGGGTGAACAAGATTGCTTGACCTTTGAAGATGGGACCGATAACTTGTTCCAAAACGTCGGTAACAAACTACCGATCTCCGCTGCGTAAAATCCCAGAAGAGCCCAAATCTCAAAAATCAATTTATTCGTCTGCTCTACACGTTTCGGCCCTATAGGAACATCATCAAGGAAGTAGTATAATTGTAGAAAAGATCAATACTCTCTTAAGTTGGCATTTAACTGTAACCCCCCCCCCCCCCCCAGGTCAGCTTGACCTGTTACAGATAACGTGGTACAGTATTCCAAGGTCGTGTATATCGTCAGGAATTGGAATTTATTCCCATGTCATAAAAGAGTCTGATTAAAAGGGAGTTGTGTATAAGATCTAAATGACTTACTCAGTTATTAAGTCAATAAAATTCACATTATATTAAAACAGCCATCCAGATGGGTGTGATATGAACTGTATGGCTTTAACTATATGCTAATTGTCACGAACATGTTGTAAACCTATGATAAGTTATCGTATTGCTTATTTGTACATACGCATATCCACACGTACTTTACCGCCCAATACTGGGCTGTAGTTTCATATGATTACAGTCATTGTTTGCGCAAACGGGGCGGGGGGGGGGGGTTGCTTTTGGGGAGTCATCATAGCGTGTTGGACAAAACCGCTTTGCCCAGACTTCTTGTGGGAAAAAGAGGGTTACGTGAAAACGGACGGTTATGGACCCCTTCGCCACCCATCGCTTTAAATACATTTTTGGGCATTAATCATTTGCACAGTGCTTGTGTATGCTGCCAGCTTGAGCGCCGATCGTGTGAGTAACCACCTGCTTTTATGTTCGTGTATTTAAATTTCCAGCTTTCGGGAAATGTTTGCTCATATACACGCAGCCCTTGTTTCACGCGCTAGTTGTTTTCCTGAAAAAGTAGGCGTAAACGAATAATGGTACTCCCGTAAGAAAAGAAGGCTTAAATAAATGCCAGTGAACCAGCCAAAGGCGTTAAATGGAAAATGAGAGAGCGCAAATTAAGAAGTGGTGTAAATTAGCAAGGTGCGTAAAATCAAAAGGGCGAAAACAAGGGTTGGTTTTATTTAATTGTTGTCGAGCACTTACATTAAAAAAATGCATGATGGGAAAGGGGTTATTTCCCATCCTTCTCGATTTAAATATTTACGTAATATCGGCAGTACTAAAAAACGCACGTCACCTCACAGCCTGTAGTAAGTAAACAGATAACTGGAGGTGACTTAACTGTACACATACATTCATTACAACACATTTCGTTTCCTGTGTCGCAACAGCCCAAATCGGGCCTAGGCCGCCACCTTTCGGAGGTTTCTAGATCACATTCGGGTACACCACACTCGGTAGGACTCCTCAATACAAGTGATCAGTCCGTCGCAGAGACCGCTACCTGACAACACACAACATTCACAAGAGACAAGCATCTATGCCCTCGGTGGGATTCGAACCCATCATCCCAGCAAGCGCTCGGCAGAAGGCCTACGACTTAGGCCGCGCGGCCACTGGGATCGGCCATTACCACACATACAACCATGAAAACTTTAACGAGACTGCGGCGGAAGCCTGAAGTCTCACTTAAAGACCGTTACACATACATAGCTTTACAACGCAGAAAATTTGGATGAACCTGGCCTTCTCTTAATAGCCCCTGGATTTCAGTATCGAGATTTATACATCCCTGGCTCAGCAAGATGCATGGATATACGTAATAATAAGCAGTACAATAATTTGTCTTACGTTTACGACGTGTTCATGACAATCAGCTTACATTTAAAGAAAAATGGTTTATATCGAACCCATCTGGATGGCTGTTTTAATATAATGTGAATTTTATTGCCTTAATAACTGAGCAAGTCACCCATACATTTAGATTTTATACACAATTCACTTTTAATCAGACTCTTATACTAATGGCATGGGAATAAGTTCCACTTCCTGAATGCGTAAACGACCTTGGAATACTGGACCAAGTTATCTGTAACAGGTCACGCTTGGGGGGGGGGGGGGTTACAGTTACATGTAAACTTACGAGAGTATTAATCTCTTCTACAATTACACTGTCTCCCTTATGATGCCCCTACAGGGCAGAAACGTTTAAGGCGAAAATATAAATTGGGTTTCCTCCCCTTGTATGTAATATGTTGGTTTTTGATTAGGTAGACGACGAATTATAAAAAAATATAGGGTTGTTTTGTGAAGTTTCTATCTGGTAGTGATGGGCCAACAGACACTTTATTTACTGTTAAGTAATTTAAAACTTTTTGCTCAGGAAATTCATTAATGATAATTTTGAAACAAGACAAGTAAAGATGGCGCGCCGTGCGGTTGCTGCAACTTCTTTGACGGTGTTGTCGTGCTTGAATTCTAAACCAAGAGGCGAGAGATGTGGTTGTAACTAGTTATCAGATTATATTGTAAAACTCACTGTACATAATTACTGTCACGCCATAAAGACGTGTGCGTTTAGACGTGTACGGTGGTGGAAGCACGACCCCACGAATTCTTAACCTCTGCATTAGACGTAAATCAGTGGACAGCTTCACGCCCTGGTCGCTGGTATTTAGCCTAGAATACTGTAAAAAACAAAGTACGGATGTTGTTAATGTCCAAGCTTTAGACCTCTAATTAAACGTTAACTGTAGACAACTTGCAACCTTAAGGAACTTTGTATTTTGTCATGACGTATGCATGTGTTCTGTGACTTTCCGAACAAATACTTATTATCCTCTTAAGCCTGACTCAAACCAAGGCTGTACGCGGGAGCGGTAACGGGACGATACACAAGCAGTAGAGATATACAGTTTCCATTCTCACAGCAGCGAAGCGGTATAGTTTCGCGGTATGGCATAGTGGACATTGTCGCATGCTACTGTGTGCGAACATGTACGTGGCATCTGACGAAGAAGATCTTTTGGTATTAGCTGCTTTACTAGCAGACAAAGGAAAAAGTTCTGTAGTTATTTAGTATTCTTCACTGTTATTCAAATAAGATTTTATTACATAATTACACTTTTGCGATGAAAATACTTCTTTGTTCGGGAAGAAAAGAAGACGGAAATGGATCCAAGAGATCGATGCAGAACGGCAAAAGCGTGGCGAATTCATACTTCATTTCCAGAATTACGAAAAGATGAAGAACAAATTTATATATATTTTGGGATGACTACTGATTGCTATGATGAAATTCTAAATATAATTAAAGATGATAAAATGAAGGAAAGGACAAACTATCGCACAGTTATTTCCCCGTGGGGAACGTCTTGCGATCGATTTAAGTTAAGAAATTCATAGTCTTTATTGTACATCATGTAATATGTACTCTAAGTAGCCCAGTGCATAACAAATTACGCAAAACGAGAACTGGTTATTCTTTGTAATGGATGGAATGTATGTTTTCTCGAGGCAGAAACTTAAGTTTTACATACAGTAAGACGAACATCAGTCTTCAGAAGGTTAAAACATAGATGTGCTTCCGTGTACATGTCTGCGTGAGTGGCACATATTGTTCGGTTGATGTCTTCATGTGTCTAAACGTGTTCTTTGAAACAAGGACACAGCATTAATGCTTAATTGGAAACTCATTTCAGTCCGCGATTTTCATCTAAATATACTTTATTTTATATAAATAAATAGATTTAATATGGTGTTGCAATTTAGAATAAACTGGTTACACTTTCGTCAGTAGGCTTAACTACCCACTGTAACTACGTGTGTGCAGTTTCCTCGAAACTCTAGGCCCTAGGTTGTTTCGAAAAGTCGAGAACCAATTACCCAGAAACTTAACGTCGTATTCAAGACAAAGGTATCTGTCACCTGCATGCATGAAATTTAAATCGATCTAAAACAATTTTGTTATAACTGACTAATCGGTATACTGAAAATATTATGCTGCGTGTGGTGTATGTTTCATTAAATGTAGTTAATAAATCGTTAACGACTTCAAATTTCAGTGCACATTACGGCATGTATTTTGCTTAATTATGTGAGTCTTAAAGTAGTGTTAAAGTGACTAAAAGCTCTGTGCCTCAGCATGTAATCTGAGAGAGGGAATCCTGAGTTACAAAAATGGTTTGACTCAGCTGCGAAACTTGTTTTTGTTCCCCGACGTCCAAAGGTTATCCAATTATCAACGCAAACGGAGCGAGGGGTCACGGGTCGGATGAATTATTCCTCAGAAAGTGTAGCTAGTCGGTGGAATTAGCTCGTGTTCTCTTTTTCTCTTTCTCCTGTTAACTCGAGTAATGAAGTGAACTGGCTTTTGACATTCGACGTGCAGCAACAGAGTAGCCGAGTGTCTCGTCGCCCATTTTGTGTTCGGCCGTGCGGATGAATAATCAGAGCAGAAGCAGTAATATTACTTTAATTTCTTCAGTTTTGTGAACGCGCTGTTGGAGCCATTACCGAATATACCCCGCCGCTAGGGACAAGAAACTGGCGCAATAACCTGATGGTGCATAAATCGTCACCTGCCTTTCAGCTGCTGGAACAGAGTGTACCATTGTTGTGAACGTCATGAGAGCCTCTTCTCGACTACTGGACCCCGGTGAGAGGCAGCAAAGGAACAAAAAAATTGGCTTGATTTGAATATCGGTGTGTGAGTGTATTTGCATAACGCTATTTGGGCCAATCAGTGCGAGGATAGGCTGTCAGTCTGAGGAAGACCTGCCTCCGAAGAGGACGTTACAGGTGATCCAATGTTAATCCAGGCGACTACAAGTGATGATACAGTAATAACATAAGGAAAAGACGTTAAGTAGGTTAGTGCGATGCGCGCAGCAGCCATGTCCACGTTCCTGTACACGCTTCTAGGGCTGACAGTGGGAGCTTCCTTGCATTGCTCCGTTCGCCGGGAAATATCGCCCTGCACCTGCCGCGTCCAGGAACCACACTCGAACACCATCCTTGTCGCGTGCGAGCGGATGACCTCTTTCACCCAGGTAGTGGACGCACTGAGAGAAAAGTTCGCGTCTGACGTCGAAATCTCTCTACGAATTGCATACTCCAGGCTGGACGACTTCACGAACCACACATTCCAGGAGCTGGGCCTGGCCGTAACAAACCTGAAACTGAACCACAACAACCTTAGGTGAGCTTAAAACAAAGTTTTGAACTCCACCGTGCGCAGTGTCAAGCAAAGTTTTGAGCAGAAAATATAATTAATCACAGGTTAATTACCCACTTATTCATTTGTACCTTTATTTGTTTGCTGTTAAATTGAAAAAGAGAACGGCATTCTGATTAGAACTCAACGAGTCGTAACAAATTTTAACACGTAATCACCTAAACAGTCTGCATGCTTCGTGCATAATTTAGATCTTGCTACAGAACATAGGGTTCTGCAGTAAGATCTAAATTTGTCACCTCTGTTGCAAATTCAAGACACAAATTGCAGAAACTTTTAGAAACGCCTCTTTATAAACATGAGTGCAGGCGTCTTAGATCAGCCAGACTAATTTATACATAAAATGTCTAGACCGAAGTTTGCAATTTTCACATTTTTCTGACTGTAGACATTAACGATACCAACAAAAGTTTTCAGTAAGTTTCCTCAAACAGGCCCCTTTTTAACTTGACTGCAGTTTGAAGCTCATACTTTTCTCTTGTTTTATATGTGTATGTATAAACTATATTTGCAGTCGATGTGAAAGCACCAGTGTTTGATTTTTAGGTTATTTATTTTTAACAATGTCATTTTAACTGAAGTCGCCGTCGTTTATGAAAATAAATATGCACGTATAGATAAAAGTAGATTTGCTTGCATCCCTTCTAAAAGTTTGAAGACTGAATGAAAATAAAATTAAGTCATGACTTACGAATTCGTATAAAACCAGCCTCTGCACGAAATATTAAACATACCACTGAACGGTAACAATACAAATATAGTGCGGTGATGGTTTGATGGACTTTATCCATCGTCCGAAGAGTAAAAAATTAAAAATTAAAAATTAAAATCACGTCGTTTCGGAAGCTGGCTCTGCTTCCGTCCTCAGGTGAATGGAGGGGGAGAAGAGAAGAACACCTACTCAGTTGGTCCCCTTAGACAGAGCTAGCCTCCATCACTGGATGTGGACGACGGAAGCAGAGCCAGCTTCCGAAACGTCGTGATTGTAATTTTTAATGTTTTACCTTTCGGACGATGGATACAGTCCCTAAGACTATCACCGCACAATATTATACACCATAGTCAAAACCTTCTAGAATTGATCTAATAAATACCGTCTTCACAACAATTATATGTGTACTTCAGTATCACAACGATATGCACTATGAAGTTTCGAAAGGTAACAAATTAACAGAACGTTTCAGCGAAAGTAATAAAATCCATTCTTGCATTTCGTTTGGAGCCCTGCTTATTGAGTCACGCATCCTTTACATGTTCTTCCTAGGACTAAATGTGTAACCTCGAGGGTATGAATTGTTTATATGATAAAACTCCTAAATGTGTTGAATGCTTTCACTTTGACTATTTTATTTCATAGGTATATGACTTTTGTTAAATTACGTGTAAAATAAAGCTAAGGTTGTCACTGTGCACGACATGAAGGCATAAGGATGAGTAGTGGTATAGTTCCACATACTCTTAAACTGGGAACGTGATGAAGGTGAGTGGTGAGCTTCACGTCCCGGCCGCTTTTCCCCCAAGGAATTAACCCCCGTTGCCCATTGAAAAGGAGGCTGGTTGGGCCGGAGGGCCTGTCTGAAGGGCAGATGAAGCTCTTACTTCAGAGGGGAGGAGAAATACCAATATCGGGACTCCAGCCCTTAGCCTATTCATATGCCGACTACGTTATTTCGACTATTAACCTTTTAAAGCCTAGCGGTAACTTTACATACCACCAGGTTTATCATTAAAAAACTCTGCGTGGTGGCCACGTTGCGTTTATGTGTTTTGTACGGATCTCAGAACAAACAGAAACTTTTGCCTTATAACACATTAAGAGACTGGTTTTTATAACCGAAGTGGAGAGTGTTTACAGCGCGGGACGCACTGAGTCCTTATATAAAACAGATACGCTTCGTCTTTAAAGGGTTAATGTTCTTATATTTCAGGGGCATACTCAAGGGGGGGGGACTGTGGGACTGCAGCCCCTCAAATCCCCCAAAACCGAAATTTAAAAACACAGATTTTGGAGATATTATGATATCAAACGTTTCACGTGATATAGCCTTCAGCCGCAAGCAGCTGCTGAAATCAGCTGGTGACTAGTACATTAGAATTTTGAAAAATAAATTAATAACATAAAAAAAACAAGAAGACAGGAAACTGTGATTGAGTCATGGAACATGTGTTATAATCGTATGTGTATAAATGCAGTTGCAGGCAGCGTTATGTTACACTTGCGACATTGTTTTTAAAACATTATTTTTAAAATCAAACATAAATTAGGTATAGGCCTAGAATCAGGGTCAGCCTCCCCCCCCCCATTGAAAAAATTCTGGGTGCGCACCTGTTATTTTTTATTTATTTATTCCCCCCCCCCCCTTGCTAGCCGCATGTCCGCTCTTCATAGAGGCTGGCATCATGTCACAATTTGCCTACAAACACAACGCCTGACAAATCCATTCCTGGATACGTAGTACCAACAGACTACTCATTCTGCCTTCTTTTTCAGTATCATCTCCTGCCTCACAGAGAACACACTCTATTATACGGTTGATGTTCTACTGAACACGCTCTGTATTATATACTCGATGCTCAACTGCTTCTTTTATCTGTCTGTACCTCACTGAGAACACGCTTTGTTGCTACGATAACCACTCTGGATGTTCAGGTTTTCTTCCCCCTCAGTGAGCACCACCCTGAGAACTCACCCGTTAACTGTGGCAACTATTCTCGATGCTCAACTCTTTCTTCGCTCTCAGCGCCTATCTCACAGGGACACAGCCGGTAACCCTGGCAACCTTGGTGATCGTTAAAGAATGTCCATAGGATAGAAACCCCTTGGTCTGACCCCGTTCCCGTAGACCGATACTGTTTACGCTGGCACGACACATGCCATAATCATACTAAACTATTGCCAATGTTTCGAACGTCTGTCTCTGTTTAGTGATGAGTTGTGGCTGCCACAGACAAACATACAAACACAGAAAGACATCTCCTTTTATTATATACTTTGAATGACGTTAACTTTCATTATTTTTCTACGCCAAGTAAACCTGGTCTTAGTAATTAAACCTGCGTTAAATAAGGGAAGAATGAATAAATAATTAAATTTATAACACTGGTAACACTTGCTTAGCCCCGTGTGGCTACCGGAGAAAAGAAGTCCCCACCTAGCTCATGCTTGTCGTAAGAGGCGAATAAAATGAGTAGCCAGTGTCTGGGGCTATAGCCGGACCATCCTGTCTCCGGGGGACATAAATGCGGAGACCTGGCCCTCCAAGTTGGAGGTTGGGCATGGGGCTAACAACCCGACTCTGTAGAACTTTTATTTTTGAGAATTCCCAAATTATGTTAGCCGGAGGGGAGACGGACCAGCAAGTGTAAGAGCTTACGAATTGGTTCATGGAATGTGGTTGTGATGTGGAAAGGGACATAAAAAGAGCAAATGTAGGCAAGTGGAAAATGAAAGCACAAGATAGGTTGGTATGGAGAAATATCATTGGGGCAGTCTTTGCCTAACGTGGCTGTGGTACCTAAGAAGAAAAAGAACACTTGCTTAAATTAAGAAAGTTCTTTACAAGTCATTGTTCAGAAAAGTTACAAAAGTGTGCTTCTGCTGCATTTAATGTATGCTTTTAATTTGACTAAAAGAACTAAAATTTAATTTTATTGACAACTGTTATTGCAATTTCTCAATACAAAATCATACGAAATAAGAATTTTAGTTATTAAAAATAAAGAGGAGGGTTGATAACAGGCAGTTAAGACCTCAGTATTGCGCATTTATTTTACGAACCATATCCAAAGAACACGTAATTGTGTGGCTACAGAAACACCTGTAGTGGTGTTGATGTTATTATACATTGCCATAAAGTTACTCACTGTTTTTAAAAGTTCTTAAAGGAACGAGGCGTGGCTTGCCTGCACCGGTCTATTTTGTTTATGTAAAGATTCTAAAACTGGACATTGGTCTACTGCTTTTAAATATTTAGAATCAATAACGTTCAAAGTTTTATGTAAACCCCATTAATGGGGGGCGTAAAGTTCACTAGGCTGCAAATTCCAATTCAGTTAAATTTGCTGAGCTGTGTAATCATATACCATGAATTACCAAACCTTGGATGACTCCCCACATCTGGGTCACGAGGGCTTTTTAATGGGTTACGTCGCAAAAGTCAATAATTAATGGAAAGAGATGCAAAACTTCGGTAACTCAGATAACTTGCCTGAGTTGACAAGTGAGATGCAACTGCCTTTGTAGATCTCAATGCATCTCCATTCACACAACAATTAGCAAAATATAATACTACAACATTAACAAGAAAAGTTTTTCATTTTAACTAACCGAAAGAGTATAGGTCATCAGGTGGAAAATCTTTTAACTGCTAGGTTGCTAACAAAACTTTTGCCAATTTATGCCCTGCAGTCTAAATATTGTGTGTCCAAGGACCTAAGGTCAGTACTTCAGGACCTCATTCCTCAAGTGATTCTGAGTGAGACATGTCCTGTAGACACGCACCTGATTCGCAGTGGTTACGAAGCTATGAGTATTTAGAACACATTGCGTGAAGTGTTAGTTTACTTTTAATTGTTGCATTCCGCTGTGTTATTTAAACAATGATGTGTCACAGTAACCCTGAATGTAACTTGTCTGAACTAAAGACGACTCACTGAAGCCGAAACATGTATTAAGTTGGTTGACTGTCTTTCATTAAAATAGCTGTGTTAAATGGATACCTTATTGTAATACTTTACTGAATAAAATGGAAAGAACGAAGTTCATTCTTTATTTATTGAGCAAAGCTGTTAAACTTACCCTTCCAGTTGCGTAGTTTACCGCGTATGCGTGTTATTCAAAGTGTCTTGGATACATTTTGTAACCCTTGTGACCAGGGAACATGTAAGCGTACGAAGCACTGCGGCGTCAGTTAGGCGTCTTACAACATTCAGAATTGACCGAAGTAGTTCTCTCGTATTCGTTTTGCGTCTATACTGCATGGGTTTCCAGAGATGGAAATATAAGAGGTCTAGATCCGGTTACCGTGAACAAACCGTCCGTTGCAGAATTACTGATGCAAATTCTGCTTGACAGCCGGACTGATATGAATGGGTGCTCCGTCCAGCTGGCAGTAGGCCGGCAACTGACGTCGTATTCGCAGAAAAACTTGCTCTAAGAGGGCTTACATTTTATTTTGCGAAGAGTTTGGTTAAATATCATCTGTCATACCATAGGCGTAACTTGGGGGGGGGGGGAAGGAAGGCAAGTGCCCCCCCCCAATATTTTTCAACCTAGGAATATTTTATTTGGTTACTGAATTTAATAATGACACATAAAAATAGGCAGAAAAATAAAATGATAATTGTGTGTTTTATGGGACCAATTTTACCCTCTTTCAAATTGGACTCCTTTGTAAAACAAAGTTCCTAATACCCATGGTCTTTTTTGCCCCCCCCCCCCCCCCCCCCGTGTTACTAGCCAAGTTATGCTTATGTGTCAGACGTTGCGGGAAAATGTTCAGTTCAATGAGCTGGTCACCAGTGACACCACACATGCAGAGAAAAGCATTGTTGGTAATTAATTTTGACTCTTCCATGTGGAATATGATAGTTCTGTAAGTAGGAGTTTTTGGTATTGTTGACTGCATCGCGGGTAAAATGAGCCTCATCAGTAAACAAACTGTAGTAATGTAAGATCCCCGTTGGCGTATCGATCATCAGTAGGTATACATTTTATTTAATTCTACGATCAGACCAAACAAGTCGTTTAACACGCGTTTTATTGGCAACTATTTTCGGCTCATAAAAGAGCCACCATCAGGCCATAACAAAAACATGGGTTCTACAGCTTGCAGTTTGCTCAGTAAATAAAGAATGCACTTTTTTTATTCCGCTTTATTCGACGGAGTATTACAATAAAATATCCATTTAACACAGCCATTATAATGATAGACAATCAACCAGTTAACTACATGTTTCGGCTTCAGTGAGCCATCATCAGGTTAGACAAGTTACATTCAGGGTTGTTGTAATACATCATTGTTTAAATAACACGGCGGAATGCAACATCTAAAAGTAAACAAGCACTGATGATGACTCTTTCATGAGAGGGAACTTGTTGCCAATAAAATGTGTATTAAACGACTTGTTGGGTCCGATTGTAGTAGAATCAAATAAGATACATACTTAAAAACTTGTTATTAATTACTTGGGTTTTGGCACTAATCCAGTGGCAAAATTCCAACCAGCTGCGCAGTATTGCAGGTTTAAGATGCTAAATGCGCCAAATATGATATGGATAAGTACTTCTGTGTGTCGCGTCCTCCAGACTCTGTAGCACAGCGTACTAAGACTGATGAAAATACTTCTTGTACTCGTACGCGGATTTCACTGGATCATATCTGCAATATTTTCCCCTTTCTCGCGCTTTGCTTTCAGCACGGTGTTTCTATACGAGGACAGGAATCTTTGGTGAACACGAATGAACACACGTCGAAGACTTTGTTGATGATATTCTTCAACCGCAAGCAGCGGCGTTACCGTTGCAAAACCGGTGAATAAAATTCACAATATCTGTGTATTCTTAATGGGAAAACGACATATCTGGAGTTACAGTATAGTTTCTGTAAGACGAATGACTGCACTGTATGCTACCGCACGTGCTGCATGATTTGTTATGATTTTATACACGAATACGTACACATCTGGGCCCAACACCCACATTTTAACTGAAATTAACTCAATAAACTTCGCGAATCAGACATTTATGACTCCGAATTACTTCTAAAACTTGATGCTGCATTATTGGTCCTAAGTCTTGAGACATCCTGTAGATCAGTGACTGCATAATACCAAGCTCCTGCAGCACGCATGGCCTTCATACCTGTAGCTAGATGTGTTGCTTCTAAGCTAACACAAACACTGTCTCTGTTATCACTGATATTGCTGATGGTGCTACAGTCATGACTCTTACTCTTGCTATCTAATCTTTTTACTCTACTATCGGCTTTCTTATATGCTCAGCTAGAGATGGTTTTCAACGTGAGAAATAGCTGTTGTTTGTTTTATACTACATATAAACAAATCAGAATAAAATATTTTCTTTTTCTTCATCTTACATTGAAATGTGTGTGTTAATTTCCACTTATAAAGAGATTAAAATTTTCAGACTGTGATTGAATTTAAATCTGTTGTCTTAAATGTGTTGTCAGTATACGGCCTGCCAGTTTTCTTTCGAAATACTCCATTTGTTTCAATAACCACGTCCTCAGTTTTTATACTTCATAAAAGGAATATCGTGTGTTATGCTACGTAATTTTTTTTCACGTACGAGAGTATAATTTTGTAGTAGATGATAAGAAAGGTGCTGCAAACACGGAAGGGATATCCATTATTGCCTAAAGCGTGTGCATCCGGTGTTTTAAAAATGTACGAAACCTTTAGAAAATTTACTTCAGAGAAACTGCCGAAATTGTGGTGGTGTTTTTGCTCACCCGAACTTACAAATAAATAATGTAGCGAAACACTCGTCTTGTGGCTTTTCAAAACGAGATCTTTGTTGAAGATTTTACACCGTACTAACGGAAACAAAGGAACCGTTTCTTCAGTGGGTTACGTCCCTTCTTGACAACGCTACAGCATATTAGTAATAAATTTAATGGAATCCTCCGGTCGTGTCTCATCATCATTCACATAGATACAGGTTATTCCGTCTAACGCAACATTTTTATTGTTATTTTCAAACGCTGACTGTTTCGATCGAAAACGGCTGTTTTCAGGCGTTCTTCTATAAAATATAAAAAATCAAGGTAAAACGTTTCTATTTGAGAGCTTTCTAAAATATTACAACGTATATGTTACAATAATATATTAGCTTTTGGTGGTATATCGTGTAAGTAGACGGTTGCGTGGGATTAAAAATTAAATTTAAAATTTGATTGGTAAATGTCTACATATTGGTTCGAGTAATTGGCTGGCCACTTGTCTTGCCTGCGTTACTGTGAATTTACTTTGTTGATGTGCTGCTTGGATTTTGTACATGTTATGTTTGGTTCCTTCGGTTCCTTGATCATGCTATTATCAGTTTTCAGTTTTACTTCCTTTCCTGTATTTTGTGCTATGCACCACCGATGTTTACTACGGAAGAGGCAGCTTAGTTAATAATAATAATAGTAATAATAATAATAATAATAATAATAATGCTTTGCGTAATTAGGCACCAAGTCATAAAGACTAATGGAGAAGTGCAGGCATGTGTACACGCATTATCAATCTCTTGGCTCTAGATGGAGGTCAGAAAAGAAGGAAAGCAAATCAAAGTTACTTCACGGAAGATGTGTAGCATATGTCGAGAATCGAATAGGTTCTATATGGCGAAATCCAGCACATTTTATCTCTGCTAGTGAAATCGTTACTTAAACGAACAGGAAGTGCTTACAAATAAATATGAAGGTGGAAACATAAATGGAAGTTAGGCATTAGTACTCCCGTGCGTGATCTCCATGAAGGCAATGAACTTGTGACACTAGACAAGTAAAGTTCTGACGTAGACATTTTGTGTGCAGACAAGATGGTTCCCACTCTTGGGTTGGGTGAGACTGTCGATGGGTTGGTAATATATGTTGACACCTTAAAAAAATATTAAATTAAGGGTTGAATTAATATTTTGGGGCGCCAAGATATTAGATTTACACTGAAATATGTTTCCCAGTAGTACACAATTAATAAATTAACATTGTGTCAGCTGTATAATAATTTATGGCCTGCAGGTGTTAAGAAATGGGACTGAGAATAATATTTTGTTCTAAGAGTAACTAACTGACAGGAGGCTGCAAAAAAGGAATGCGTAATGAAGAGCTTTATAATTTTCCGTCTTCACCAGACATTATTAAGTTCATTAAACCGAGGAAAATTGGCTGGGTGGGACATCTAGAAGGAAGAGAGAGGACAAATACGTACTACATTTCAGATAGAAGACATACGTTACGAGATCTCTTGTTATACCTGGGCAGAAACAGGAAGATAGTTTTAGACTATTTCTTAGAGGAATATGTTGTGACAATGTCGACTAAATTCATCTGGTTCGGGACCACCGGTCAACATGGTTTTAAATTTTTGATCCCTCAAAAGCTGTCATTTTGAACAGCTCTTCGCCACCAAATAAATGACTTTGCTTGAGGAAACTGGTGAATTTGATCTTTGGTCCATTGCAGATACTCTTTTGTTAGCAAGGGCACTGAAACTTCCGACAATGTTGCAGGCCTGCTTAGAAGTTAAGTTTCGAAATTTCCTTCGCTTCTCACAGACAAACATTCTTTCGTCTTAAATTTGATTTCACACGTTAGTATTTCAATTTCGATACGGAGAGTAGCGTGTCTAAATCATGCCGTCCAAACAGTGAGATATTTTGCTCAATTCCCTAGCAGAGGACATTTCTTTTAACATGTTTCTCGTGTTGTTCTTTGAAAGCACGTAAGATGGCCTCACCCACGTTGAAGGAGCTCTGCTGCCTTCGTGGTTATGGCGGAAGTGAGGGCTCAAATCGGTCTCTACAGTGTCAGTAAAGTTCGCTTTTGGCCTTCTGCTTCTCATGTACTAGATATACACAAGCAGTCAGAAAATAAGACGTATTACTACGCCACGTTTAAACCAATAAGTATTTTAAATGGACCAACACACTGGAACAAGGGACTGACGTCTATTGGGATTTTAGAATTCAATTTGTTAACCACATCAGTGCCGATGTTAACTGACGTCACATGGGAAGGTGCAACCAGACCAACTCGCACACACTGCCTAATCGCGACTGGCTTACTAATCGTGGGTTTTTTGTGTGTCAACTTCATGGGTTTTAGTATTCATAGACTGTGTCCAGATAAAACATCTGCAGACTAATGAAATTACCCGTATGGCTGTTACTAATCTAAAATATGGTAAAAAACAGGTGAAGGTTTTATAATATAAAGTTTAAAAGAGGTGAAAGGCCTTAGAAGTCGCAGGTATCTTGACTAGAATTTCGCATAAAGGTCTTCCAGGAATAACAAAGTATCTGTTAAAGCAATTATTATTGAATCATATCCCAACTTTTAAAGTCATATTTGTTAAATTTCTTAATTCTTCAACACAAAGGCATCCGCATATCTTTTGTACGCTGTCCTTAAATTTACGAAACGTTTACTACGTATTGCGGACACATTAAGTGGCATATAAATAACAGTCTATCAGCACGAGACAGCTAATTAACACAGACAGAACTGTAGCTTGTTTTGACTTCCCTGAAGAACGTAAAAAAATAACATTTGGCCTTGGGTCTTCCTTTTGCCTTTTCATGTAATGAGAAAAAAGTAATTTAACAACGTAACTATGTATGTGAAATACTGCGCAAATGTATGCCATAAAAATAGCTTCAAAACGAATGTGGCAAAGTTTCATGTGTTAGTAATTACAGATATCACGTTGGTGTCCCTCTTGGCACATTTAACGTAGTGAAACCCGTACTAAGTTGCCTACTATTATCGACAGAAATGGATTACTTAAACATTACTTCGCAGTTTTGGTGGCTTCAAGACATGGATCTAGCTTTCGAAGCAACACAGGTGTTACAATCAGACGATAATTACGCTAGAAATAATCTGTTTTTGTTAGTAGTCCAGAATTTAATTTCACAATGCTTTAATATTTTGTTTTTCCACAATATATTTATTCCTATTTTGTGCTCAGACTTGAATTTTATTTCTTCAGCTACAGCTCCTTAATTTGCCAGATTTACAGACAGTTGTAGGCGGATTTCTATTTAGTACCCTCATTAATTTGCTCCTGCACTTCCGGACACTTTTAGGGTTTGCATGAAAGCCATGCTGCGCTAGGTGTTTTGACAGCCCTATCGGCGGTTGGTACCGCCCTATTTGTGAGTTATTGGTAGATTAACAACTTAGGATCCTAAAATTCTGTGGCCTTGAAGGTATTAAAATATGATTTCTGTGTCTAATTTCGACTAAGTTTCAAATCAAGTTATTAAGCTGAACAAATGTAACTTATTCTTTTTCATGGAATTTTCCTTCAAACTGGGTGTAATAGTCGTAATAGTACGACTAAACCTCTATAACGTCGCTTGTGAAAATGGTCATTACTACGTGCAGTTGGTTTTGTAATTAATGCAACAGGGGCTAACTTGACGGTCAATCCACATCAGAATATGCGGTTTACAGGGCGAAAGGGTATTACCAGCTTCAGCCAGCAAAACTTGGCTTGCTGAATCTAGATTTACAGTACAGATTCACCCACGTTTTAACAAAAACCCTGATGAGCGTACTCGTTTCATCCGGGTCGCCCTTAAGCTCTGAGCCCGTGTGTGTGTGTGTGTGTGTGTGTGTGTGTGTGTGTGTGTGTGTGTGTCATGGGAGTGTGGTAACAGAATTGTACGCAGTGTTGCAGGCTGCATACATTGCAGCTGCTGCGTATTTAGTTATATGTTTGAATTTCCCTCTCAATAGAAGGAAGCCACAAAAGTGATCCTCATTCAGTGTGGCTGGAATCGAGAATAGAATTCATAACAACCCTGACAACGTCAATCAGGAGTGGAATTTCGGCAGCTCAGCACTTTTGGGCACTGTAGGTCATACGCTACCGGAACGTGTAACAAATTCATGATGGTGTATGAATGAAGTGTTGTATACTTCACGCATGTCAGCCTCCATTTCTCTCCCATGAAAAGGCACATAAAAGACGTCACAATTCAACGTATTGCATCAGCCACTGGGCTGCTCTGGAAACGGGTAGATTTAGCTGCAAGTTTGGAGTCTAATTACACAGCACAGGATAGTAATAATGTCACCCCGAAATCTGTGTATATTTGAGGCTAAAATGTGTCAATAATTTAAGCGTTTTGCAACTCCGATCTTACGTTGCCCTCCTTCTTCCTCAGTCCAAATCCTGAAATGTCAATGATAAAAATGCCGGCTTTCTTTCCTTCTTGGACTTTTGACCCATGAAGATGGGACCGATACGTTGTCCCGAACTGTCAGTAAACAATTACCACGCGATGCCGCAGAATATTCCAGAAGAGCGCAGATCTCAGGACCCTAATTACTTAGTGAAACAGAAGTTCCCATCAAGTACTTACAGAAGTCAGTAATAATGTGTAACACTGATATAAAAATACTCTTCCTCTTTTCCATTCTTTATTATATCTTCATATTCCTAGGAACTCTGCCTTATTCCTTATGGACGCGTCTGTATGTCTGTTCGTTACAGAAAACTGTACTTTCTTCACACAGAGCTCCACGCCACTTGCAACTGTAATACAAGTCAGTCTGGCCACCATTACATTAGTCAGCCATTTTATGTTCATACCTACCTAGTTCTTATTTTTCCTTTTGGCAATTCAGGCCGTTTCGAGGGTTGGGCACTTCAGTTCCAGCGTTTTTAGAGACAAACGGTAATAATTCTTCACCTGAAGGTAAGGCCGCCATAATGTATCTACCTAAACATGAAAATGGTGGGTAACAGCCAGGCTTCATGTGGGACTGAAATCCGAGTTCACAGGTTTCGTTCAAACGTAAACCGTCTGAATCTACAGCCCCTGGAGTCACTAATGTACCAGTAAGCCTGAAAATTATTTTTGGTTCATGTTTTCTTTATGTGCAATGTCATTGACATCCACTTACTCTGGAAGCAGCGTCTCCAATGTGGCCTAGTGCCATGACACTGAATTCCAACAGAACGAACACGTATCGTCCTTTTCTTTATAATTAGGCATATTGTATATAGATCAAATACATGTATGTGTGTATGTATGCATGTGTGAAATGTTTGTACATCCTTTCGTATCCTACGTGGCGCCACTTCTAGAAAATCACAACTAACGCGCAAATTTCGTCATGTTCTGTGTTCCGGTCCGTTTTCTAGCGCCGTACTAGAGCGGCAACTTTTCCACCTAAAGCTTGCGGCAGGTTGTCTACGTGCAGGCGTTACGAAGAGCCCTTCCTCAGCTAGGCTTCAGAACTCATGGCTGCTTCAGAAGGTCACATCTAAGGAAAGATTTCTGTCACCACTAAAACAATTACACAGGAGTGTAATTTAGTTGCGCTGCTGTTTGATGTTGTTGGATATTTTGTTACCCAGTCTGAAGATCATACCGTAGCCGAGAGCCCTTGCCAAGCAAAGCAGCTAGTAGCAGGATGGAAACAGTCTGCTGTATGGAGAAGGCTGACGGATTTCTTTCCAAGTCTTTAAGTTCCGAGTTCCTTCAGCGAGTAACAGCACAGTGAGTCAGGCCGCGACCTTTGCCCTCCCGGCTCGCTATTCGTAATTCAAGGTCACATAACTTCTGAAGGTGATAAAGGGTCATCAAATCATCAATGACACATACACCCACGTAATACGTAAATTATAAATGCATGCATTCGTAATACATGCACAATGTGCGCGTCTGCAGACAGGCCATCTCGCAGGGCGCAAATTACTGCGCTACATCACATGTGACCCAAAGACATCGCAGCGACCGGGTATGGAGATAAAGCAGAATATTTCTTTGTGAAAATGCAAATAGTTAAGCTATTTTCAAAATGTTTGATTCTTCTTTAGTTTGTTTAGTTAAGTTATGTGTACGGCCTTATTAAATCCGTGTGTGCCTGTAACTGCCTACGTTCCGTTTCCTAGACGACATAATGAATTCAGATTAAATTTTATATAGCTGATTCGGCTTGTCTATTAAAGTATATTAAAAACTTGAAACTTTTACGTTAGGCTTATATTTAACGAAAAACTAGGAAAATTGCGGTTCTAAACAGCGTAATATATTTACTAATAATTAGCTTCATCAATAGTAGAATTTATCGTTGTATGCAGTCTGATGTTTTCACTCTTCTTTAGGTACGTTTTGTCTGTAGTAACCCAGTTTTAGCGAATAAAAATAAACATGAATAACAATAAGGGAAGAAACATCTGCAAGATGTTGGAAAGTCTATGTGTTACAAAGTGGAGTCAGGAAAAATATTATAATAACCGCTAAATTGCAAGGTCTTTTTTGTATAAAATTAGTCAATACTGGGTCATAACGTGCGTTTTCATCCTTAGTGTTAAACGTGAATGTGAACGGTTCGAAAAGCGGCTTCGAGCAACAATAAAATTTTCTCTTTAATAGTTATGGTATGAGTTCTGAATATGGAATGAACAACAAGCACTGAGACTGGCTGCCAGCCAAGATGCAAACCGTGGCGCCTGTAGGGTGATATTCCGAGAGGTCGTAACCTCGAAACACCGCGCGATTGTTTGGGACGGAGTTCAGGGGGAAGTCACCAGTCATCTGCCTAAACTGTAGCCCACATTCAACTGCCTAATCCCTCATGGTGTGGAAAAGTTCATGCTTGTGTGGAAACAAAATGTCAGGTCATTGTCATTATTGAGTTTCTTTATCACAGTTCGGAGAAATGCAGTGACCTGATCTAACTATAACATCAGCAATAAACTTGTATTTCTATGTGATAAAGTTCTGCAAAGTCATTAATAGGTAAAACGTCTTTTTCTTTTTGTAACAAGGTTCGAAAAACTTGGTTCCGAAGTGCATTCGAATATGAAATTTCTTATTTTGCCCTGTCCCCGGAAACGCGTAGTAACAATATGGGATGATAAAGACTGGATGCCTTTCTTATCTCACGGGTCAGCTATCATATCGTCATAAAAATATCACTCAACCTCAATCCATCTTTGTTCGACTGCCAGTTAGGCCCATCACTAATGATTCTGCTGCTCGATATTTCTATATTTCGTCTGTAAAACACGACCAGTGAATGGAACAAGGCTAATGTAGTCTTGAAATACGGGCGGTGTGTCTGAGGAATACCAGAAGTGGTTCGATTGCCCGCAAGGGTAAGAAATTTCTATCTTCTCCAAAGCGTCCAAACCATCTCTGTTTTCCACGCAGCCTCCTTCCCAGTGCGTATCAAGAGCTCTTTCCGTTGGGTGAGTCGGCCGAGGCGTGAAGCTAACCACTCATCTCCATCTGCTGCCGAGATTAAAAGAGACCAGAATTATAGCTTTACTCCCCCATATACCTTCATGGCCTACACACGGATAACTTTAGCTTTATAGCCAGTAAATAAATCATACTTGCGAAGTATGCCCTATTTTAAAAATTTAACATTCATAGTTTTAAAATTCAATTTGAATTATTGGCGGGATATTGTGAACACTGTAACGAAATCTGAGTTCCATAAAGGCTGGAACTTTCTTCATTAATCCGATACACAGGAGTTTAAAGATAGAGTCTTTGATGGGCATAGTATTTGCATTAACTACACTCTTCACTTTCGAAACTAACTTCCAGTTTGGGTTGCCGGAACTGAAAGCGTTTATTTACAGGGAAGAGTAAGAAATGGACACACCTTAATGAACTACAGAAGCTTTACCAATGCGTTCTTTACTTTCAGAATGTCGTTCGGTTTCACGATATATGCGTGAGTGTGTATTACGCCTATGCGCATAAGAAACGTATGGCCTTCCCTGCACCGATTCGCACGAAAGTCGCAAATACGTAACAGTATTTTATGCAGACCTCTGATAGAGGTTTTTATCCAAATTGGATAATTTTAATTTTAATTTTAATTCTAATTTATTTTACATATTCGATAGATCCCTGCAGGGTACAGCCCATTGGATGTAGAAACAATCCGTATAGAAAGGTTCAAATTCATGCAATTGATATACAAAGTAAGAAATATAAACATGTTTGCATGCTAACAACGCATTTGTCAAGTTAAAATAGTAACACGGTTAACAGAAGTATGGAATAGACAACAGCACCATACAGCATTTACAACAGGAATGTGATTCGTTATAGAATAAAATCTTTACAGTATTATGCTAACAGGAAGCTATAAACCTTATAAAACTTACAAGGTATAGTAGAGACATAATCTGTATTCAACTTTGCGCTGTTTAATTATGCCTAAAAACAAAACGTTTACGTTAAAATATCAATGTGCGGGAAGTACATACAGAAATTTGTTTACTACCTAAGTAAAGTGTGGCTTTCTGTACACCGATTTCCGCGAAAAAGTCATTCGATAATTTTGTCGACATCTCCTTTACTGACTTTTATCCATATCGGTCGAGAACGAGTGAAAATAAGGAAAAGTTTTATTTATGCCCTTAAGGACAGTAGGGCTTTTACGACACCGATTTTCACGAAACGTATGAATAATTAACGGCATTACATGGAGATTTTCTGTATCGAATTGTTATCCCTATTGTCAAGAAGTGTGGGAAGTATGGGTAAAAATTCATTTACACCCTTAGGTAAATTATGACTCTTAACTGATCCGGTTTTCACAATACTAATTCTTACTCAATGACTTTTCTTACAAAACTCCTGTGCCAAATTTCATAAAAATCCAGCAAGCGGTTTGGTTGCTGACATTAGGTCATAGACAGAGGGACATGGCGATGAACAGATGCGGTCTCCACATAAGGCCTCCTTCATTTTCAATCCATGAAGGGGTCTAAATCTTGGAACAAAAGTTAAAGTTGTTTTCTGAGGAGTCTCCATCTTTTTCATACACACACACACACCCCTCCATCCCTCTCACACACATCTCTGTCCCTTCCACATACATCCTTCTCATCTTTACCCACTGTTTATGTTACATGATTCAGGTCTCAGTCAAGAAAAGGGGAATGTTTTAGAATATGAATCCTGCTTGCTGAGAAATTCATAATTTCTCACACCAAAATACAAATTTTATTTTGGTTTGAGAATACTGTAATTCGTGCTTTCTTGAAGGAACTGTTAAAGCTGTTATTACTTCATTAAGGCCACTTTTTCAAAAATTTCTCTATTAGTATTTTAGTATTTAAGCTTGGAAGTAAATATTTCAGATTATACCTGCATAACCATTTTACCTGCCCTCTGTGGTTGGAATAATGAAGTAATTTATTGTGGCTTGTCTTAACAAGCGTTGTAATACAGTCTGTTCCTCACAGAATATTGATAACGTCCATGAAGTTACGAGAGCCCTAAGCGACTTTGATTCACTTGTAGGTACTGGTTGAAACTGGATTCATGACATAGGCCATGATTCAGCGTGAAAGTGCAAAGAGTTTAATTCTTCCTGCTTTCAAGAATGTATTCCATTACTTCTTATTTGCATGCAGTTTTATGTAAAATAACATGAAATTTTTCAGATCTAAACCATCTTCAATAATTAACATGTTATAAAGCACATGCCCATATTTCCATTACCCTACTTTACAGCTCCTTGCCTGAGTCTGTATTTGCTGGACTGGGGCATACAGAGTACCTCAGTTTGGCAGACAACTCCCTGCTTCAAGTACCGTATCACGTTCTAAGGCAGATGCCTGCTCTTAAGACACTCGATATTGGACGCAGTAGGCTCAAAACAATCACGGACATGGATTTCCAGGTGAGTAAAAGAGTCATCAAGGATTTTCTAAAGCTTCTGTAACCCTATTTGGAATGATGGAACTTCTTGCAAACTCATAAGTGTTTACACACACCTCTGTACACAGAGGAAACCCTTAAATGTTGGTATGTATAGCAATAATTGCCTGAAGCAATACTGAATGTAAAGAAGATGAAATAATGGGAGAAATGAAAACACTAAGGGTTTAGTAATTTGCAGGCTTCATCTAATGTAGTAAGGTGATTAACCTGAGAAGGGTCAATGAATAAGGATACACAGCCCGCATTTGGGATAAAAGAAATACTTACACTATTTTGGTTCAAAAATCTCATGGGGTGACATCACTTTGGAAATACAAGCACAGGCAGGAGGATGGCAATTAAATTGAGTTTATGAAAATATGTTGTGAGGACAAGAATTGGAATGCGTAATTGCCTTAATTATATAATAATATCAAGCAAAGTTTAATAATATGTTCAAGTTTAAGAATGTATAATGTTTTGTTCCAAATGCCATAATTGCGATCAGCTCGATGGTCTGAATTTTGATTAGTCCCTCCCAACACTATCCTACAATTGATAACTTTCATTTGCCTCCCAATAGAGTAGCAATGGCAGGCTTGTGTACATGCTCAAAGGCTCTTCATCCTTGGCAAATGTTAAATACTTTTCTGCTTGTATCCCTATACTTTGTATTGCATACATTAATGGTAGTACTTTAGTGGCCAAACCTTTTGAGATATTCCACTCATATTTAAATTACATACCCAGATAATTAATTTCTGACAAGTATCTTTGTTCCTTTGTCTCAGATTTTAAGGCTATAAATATTTGTTTTACTATTTAGGAATGTTTAGCTTCTGGACACTGTACTGTCTCATGTTCTCAAAGTATAATGAAGTAAATACAAAGTTCCAGAAACTGGATTTGTTTCTGCCCACAGGTAAAAATGTTGTACACAACTGAGAGAAGCTCTGCCTAATGGGCCCACCTGAGAAGGTGTCATCCCACCTTCTTACCTGAGGATGGAAATATTTCCAGCTTGTCAAAAGATTTGTTTCTTTTGTGCTTTTGAAACACTGGACCATGGCCAAAAACCAGAAACTGAGTAGTCCTAAGAAAAATACACCATCATCTAAGCCTTATGGAACTGAATTCGTTTTAATACTTTTGCAGAATATGACAGACTTACAACATCTAGTGCTTGCAGGGAATAATATTTCTGAACTGCACCATTCTTCCATACCTCACACATTACGACATCTTCATCTTGGCCGCAACAATATCACACACTTGAATGGCACACTCAGGTAAATATCTCAATATTGTAAGAAACTACAATGTTTTACATCATAGATACTCTATGCCTTACTGAACTTGTAACAAATGATGGCGTAGAACAGCTAAGTCCATGCCTAGGGGTCTTCCTTGAGAAATTACTAATTATTCAGCTCAGCACTCAATTCCATGTTTATACTGAATTGAAACATATATCAACACTTCAAAACCCTGCCATTGGACTAATTATTTAACACATCCTTCTCAGCATTTACTGACTGTGAAAAGTGGTTTTGATGTGATTTTTATTTTTACAATGATGTGATATAGTATTCATTATTAGTCTATCTGTCTCACAAAACATTTCAGATGATAAAAATAATTTCTCATTATGGCCTACACATGCAAGTAATTACTGTAGGTGTCTGAAGGAGCTAGAGTGGTTGTTTCTAAATGGCAACCAGCTGGCTACCCTCGATGAACAACTTCCCCAAGAAGGGAACAAACTGGCTCTGCTCCATGGTGGTAACAATCGGCTGCAGAAACTGCCACAAGAACTACAAAACTTCAACCTACTTGAGTCTCTGTTCTTCCAACACAACGAGCTGCAGAACCTGGGAGGAACAATTCAGAGAGCACGGAAGCTGAAACGACTCCATCTGCACAACAATAACATCCATGAAGTGAGTATGGTTGTCAAGTCTGCAGAAACAATACATTCCTGGCTTATTTATTAAGAGTGTCTCAATTACAATTGCTGGCAGCCAGTGGTGTTGATAAGGCCCCTGCAGGCACCACAGCATGGGAGTCCCTGAGCCTCAGGGGGAGCCCCCTTACATAGCAAATACCAAAACTTGTTGTGGCTTCTTTCAAACTTAATTTCATTCTTCATACATAAGGCAGTATTCTGAATCCCTGTAATAACTCTGGGGAGTAAATTCACTAATAATTATCCTGTGGCACCAATTATCGAATTGTAGGGGGCACCTCACTGGTTTTCCACACCACTGCTGGTAGCTGTATAGCATCAAATGGAAGGATGTTTGTAAATATTAAATTGGAAGAATGTGTAAAGATGTGGTAGTTGCTTACTTTGCAGCAATATTGTAACACACACCTGCAAGGACTGTGAAACACCATGAAAACCCTATCAGTGTAACCAGCCACCAGGTCCAGATTTGAATGCATGACATCCCTGGTATGAAGCAGAAGTGCTAACAATCACATTGCAGTATTTGGTAATATGCAGAGGTATCAGCAGTCTTTTACATAACGAAGTATATATACTTTAGTAGTGCAAAACTGTACAACATGGGTGGAGAAACGGTAGTGTGTTTTATCTTAATGGTATTGACAAAAAAAACTACTGATCACTACACCAGGTATGCTATCCCAGCTCTCTAATTAGCTAACATGTATGAATTACGTCACTTTAACATTGTAAAAGGACTACGACAATAAGAATTTTACCCTATTGGAAGAGAACAGTTGTCTGAATTTTTAAACTGTTTTTTTCTGTGTGGTATATAGCCAAAAGTTTTGTTGTTGATGCTATGATGGTGTCACGCAGTCATTAAATGGGCTTCAACAACTTAGCATGAAGAATTTGGCAGTGTATCTTGAGCATGATAACCAAAACTGGATATCAGTAAGTTGGAGTTTGCAAGAATGGGAGAGTAAATAATGTGAATTTTGAATTTATGTAGGCCTAAGTTTACTTTTGTCAGATATGATAGTTGGCTAATAAGCATCTGGTCAGTAAGACTGATAATTGTCACTGTTCTTACAAGGTGTCTGAGTGTATAAACAGCACTGAAAGAAACGCCACCTGCATTTTTCCTACAACTTATAAATTATAATTTGTTTATATTAACATGTTTATCCTTGCCTTCAGAAGAATTCTCCATTTCAGTATGTTGAAATTAGGGCTGTGCTGTGACCAGAATGTATTTCTTTGTAGGATAATTTTTTCAGTGTTTTATTGCCAGTATAAAGTATTTCTCATTGCTTCTACCCTGCTACTTGTCATAATGTTTGATTTTCTGACACAATTTTATATGTACTTATGGTTTTACAGTGAAGTATCATTATCCATGATTAATAATATTGCACCTCTCAATTGCTTGTTGACAGTTGTCACCAGATGAATTTACCGAACTAGACTCGTTAGAAGATCTCCAGCTTGGACATAACCAGCTGACATCACTGAACAGATCTCTCACACCACTGCGCTCTCTCCGCTGCCTGAACCTCACCAATAATCTCCTTCAGGAATTTTCCTTTCAAGAAATTCAGGGCTTGAGAAGACTGAGGATAATTGACCTCTCATACAACAAGATTTCTCATCTTAGTGGGAGAATGGAGGTATAGTACCTTATTTTGAACCTATATTTTCTTTTCTTTTTCTTTTATTTTTTTTAATTTTAAACAAGCAAGGGAAAATAAACTGTACATATATTTCCCATTGTCATAATTATTACAAGAATCATTAAGATTTAAATTTGACTATACTATGTACAGTGGTTGTACGTGATTGTCAACATATTAAACAAATCAGAACTTTTTACATTAATCTCAATTTTCAAACCCAAATTTTGGTACTGACATTTCGTTCACAGCCAATATAATAGTTATGATATATGTCTAAGAATTGATTTCCAGAATTTTGTGCTTGAATTTTGGTACATCTCATGAAGGTTTTAAGAATAAGCCAAACTCTATAAGGTGCAACCTGTCATCTGTCTGGCTGTAGAATCATGACATATGGTTCAGAAAATCTCTTCAGCACAATTTATGTTACAATTTTTTGTCACAGTATTTTATGAAGCTGATATTTATACATCAGTAATGCAGCCGAGGCATATCTGAACACCTGACTCCATAGTACTAGGATCACTGATCCACCGACTGAGTATAGCTCTTGGACCCAGCTATATGCGTCTGTGGCCTTTGTCCTCAAGCTGGGAACATATCCAGTTCTCGAAATATGTTATTTTTAATACAAGCTATTTGAAAATATTCAGAAACCAAAAACACTGTGTATAATATAACATCATCACAACTGTTTAGAATCTAATCTAAACTCTTCTTTAATTAGTCTCTACATTATATGCTTGTTGAGAGTGAGGAAGTCACTGAAGGTCTTGGTGTGGATGACTGGGCCCAGAAGAATAAAATTCCACAAACTTTCGAAAAACAACTCACATGTGTTACAATTTGGTTCTTTTAATAATGCTGTAAGCAACTGCAGAAAAGACCCAGGATTTCAAACTCACTATATGCCTTACATCATTGTCAGTGTATCATTTTACAGATTAGTATGAAATGTCAACATATTGTTCTAGAATTTGGTAGAGCCAGAAACTAGGATTGTAGAATTGCGTCTGGACCATAACCTGCTGGAAACTTTGGATGGAGCTTTGATGGGTGTTCATGGCCTTCAGAAGCTGAACCTCAGCAACAATCTTCTGGAAAAAATTTCTCCAGATGATCTGATTGGTTTGGAAGACCTACGTATTCTTGATGTTTCTTTCAATCGCCTGACAACACTAGAAGAGACATCAAAGGTACAACCAAGAATAAAAGCTATGCATAGTTTGCTGGACTGGATTGATCTGGCTCAGGGTAGGAGTAGGTGGCAGACTCTTGTGAATGTGGTAATGAACCTTCAGGTTCCATAAAATGTGGGGAATTTCTTGACTAGCAAAGACCTGTTAGCTTCTCAAGAAGGACTCTGCTCCATGGAGTTAGTTAGTTAGTTAGTTAGTTAGTTAGTTAGTTAGTTAGTTAGTTAGTCAGTCAGTCAGTCAGTCAGTCAGTCAGTTAGTCAGCTTACTTGTTAGCTATATAGAAATGCTGTATTTAAAAGACTTGAAGTGTTTGAAATAATTACAAAACCTACATGAACCACCTACTGTACAAGAGAAAAACAATATTGAATTTCATTTGCTAATATTTCACACCGGTCACACTAAGGAATTTACTTACTGAGTGGCTATCCTGCAGATATTGAAGCATGTCAAAGACTTCATGTGACGCTTACCATTGGCCAGTGTTTCACAAAGTGCTGAGTTTTGAACTTACCATAAAGACTTTTAATAGCTATCATGGTATCCTGTCTTGTCACTCTTTGAAGAATATGGAAGAGTCTTATGTCTCCTACATTTATGAAATTACTTTTGTGGCAGGTGTATGTAAGACTAGATGATTTACATTAATAGTGACATTATGAATTTTTTCAGACATTTTTACCATCTCTGGAGCAGTTGTATGCATCTCACAACGCTTTGACTGCTCTGAAGCAAGATTTCCATGGACTGCCTAGCCTCTGCTGGGCTGACCTATCACACAATAAAATCCAAAGTGTAGGACGTGACCTTGCATCTAAAACACGCTGTAGAATGCACCGAATGCTAGGCATACTACGAATCTACCTGACAGGTAAACATGGTTTGAACTTGTAGATGAAATGCTTATATTTTTGGTTTATAAACATATCCAGGACAGCAGAATAAACCTATCACATCACAAATATTTTAAAATAAGTACTTTATAAGGTACACTTTTCTAACATAGTAACTTTAAAAAATGAACATTAAAATTACTGAACACTTAACTGTGTCCATCATTTTAACTACAGTATGTAAATTTGTTACTCTTTTACAACATCAACTATAGGAGAAATTTTGTGTTTATGTAACAGCTCATAGTATTGCACCCTCTCTGTCAGACTGCCACATTTTTGTCTCCTGAATGACCAAAGGCCTTTCATGAAACGTGAACCACATGACCTCTACTAAATCTTATCAAGCAAGCTATATCTAAAAGTTAAGACTTTATGGCCTAGACAGACTTCATCATTTACATTTGTCTCAAATATTTAGCATAAAACACACACTTACATATGCTTCAATTGTACAAAATTGCCTGTTTTTATGTATCAGCCAAAATACACATTACATTTTTTTAATACTTTGGTGAAATACATCAAATTAGTAATTTGGACATCAAATGTATTTATAGGATGACTGGACATAAAAAATGTTGAAGCGTTAACAGAACATACAGAAATGTTTCATATTTCTCATCATGATGGTTTGCATGTGGAAACAGGAAAACTATTGAGGCACACCAGAATTCATGTATGTAGTATTGTGACTCAATTAAATATTCATTCAGTGATATTCACAGGAATATACATATGACATGCAGTTGGAGGAACAAGGTTTGTATCCCAAATGGGTTTCACAAATAGTGGCCAGGAACGTTAACGTGTCTCTTCAGTAGCTGTTGGTGAATGAATGCCAGTATCACAGTCTGCAGTAGACCTGATACAATGTCTCATGTACAGAATGAAGGACAACTGAACAAACCTGTTCAGCTCCATCTTCTGCAGTTTTTAACAAGGACTGGCAGTTTTGTAGTTTTCACTGGAAACAGTGGTATGACCAAATCAAAGTGACTGAGCTAGGCACAGTATGCAGCATACAAAATTTTAGTCTGAAAGCCTACTCAGAACAGACCACCATGGAGAAGTAGATTTAGAAAGGAGAATGATATTAAAATGGATCTTGAGGAGGATGTGAGGACCTGAGCTGAATTTATGTGAGTCAGAATAATATGCAGCAGTCATGAGCTGCTGCAAACATGGTAAACAGCAGTCAGTTTCCATAAAAGAGCAAGAATTTCTAGAATTTCTGAGTGACTGCTAACTTATCAAGGAAGTTGATTAGTTACAGGTTATAGTGGGCTGATAAACATCAAAATTAAATTTATCACATGCCCAATACCACATTTTATTTAAATAAATAATTTATAGGATAAAAAATTGAAGAATAAACTCATCCCCCTCCTTATAGTCACATACATACTTCAAGCAAAAAATGTTTAAATTATCAACATTTCTACACACCTGAGGAGTCATATATCCATGCCTAGCAGAGCTCTGCTCTGCAGAGGTAAGACATGTTCTTCTTCAAAGCATCCAGAGCAGCTCTGAGGTGCACCTAGCCTCCTATTTAGTGGGTAGATTTGGCTCTGCATCCAGAGATAAAGTGGCAGGAGTGTGAAGCTGACCACTCACTTTCATCTAGAGTCAAGGTTAAGAATGGGTGGAGCTATACATCCACTCCTCCATATGACTTCATGGCATGTGCAGGGAAAAATAATATTATGCTAATTTTGATATCTGTGTGTCTGCAACAGGAAATCCAGTGCAGTGTGATGCTCAGCTTGTGGAAACAAATGCTGTAATGGAGGTCAACTATACCAAGCTATATGGCCTCGGACATTGCCTGACTGTGAACCACACAGCCCCAACAGCAGCTCTTTCAGCCTAGAGAAGAGCAGCGACATAATTCTTAGAGCAATTAACTTGCTGCCATCCAGTCAAATATAAACCACATTTAGCTTACAGTTCACAACATACAAACTGCTAGGTTTACACTATTAAACACATCATACTTTTCATGCAAAGGTTATAGTTCTTTTCACAACGATTGTACATACTTCTTTTTTCATTACTCATTTCATATAGTACATCAGAAACATGTAAAAGTTAATGCAGCGTGAAATATGATACACATGAACATGGTAACAAATGGTGGTATTTTTGATAAAATTAAATAATTTTCTTTGTTTATGGATCAGAAAAGAAGAGACATAATATTTGTCAACAAAATATAGCTCACTTTGTGGCACATCATGCTAAATGAAACATCTTATCTGTATGAATGACTGTGTCACTGGTATCACACTGAAATTATATTAAAATTCATCACTGCAGGTTCATTAAAATCCAAGTTCAAAGTATAATATGTATGGTTAATAATAAATATAAGGTCTTCTAACATATTACTTGAGGAAGTTCTAAAGAGCAAGTATGACAATGAATACTTGAATTTTCATAAAATTCTTACTGTATTCATAATGAAAATTCAAAGAAACTAGTGATGTTAGTATATCTTCAACATGTATTGTAAGATACTAAAGCTGAGATTGAGAACCATGCAGGCAATATAAGGCCAACATACATGTATATAAAGTACCAAACATTCATTGAATATCAATTATTGAGAAACTTCGGCACTTAGAAGAGCAAAAGGGATTCATTTGGATGGTTATTGCTGACTTTCTACATTTTTCAGATGTGTAGATGAATATATTAATTTGGCATATATTCTTCTAAGCAATCAATCCTATTTCGACTTCTTGATCATAGTTTTAGACGACCAACAAGAAGACATCCAAGGGTGACAGAGTAGTGCCTGTGAGAATCTCAGTAGGTCATGCTAGACCAGTGCTTTTCAACTGCTTTTTCTTGCACCATTGGTGGTATACGGAGGGTTGTCTGGTGGTATGCAAAAATACTTGCAAATTTTCATTCCTTCATAATTAATTTTTAAAAATGTGAACTGAATTATTCAGATCATCTCAAGGTGTACTGAAACCAGAGAAAAATACTGTATTTATACACTCTATGCCCAAAATACTTTGCTATTTAAGATCTGGGGTCTTCTGGGATATGATGTTGCATCACTGTGTGAGTATTTCCTGATCTTCAAGGGTCCAGCTCAACTATGAATGCAGGTTATTGTTTGTTGCCCAACTGCGTCTGATGACTGCATATCATAACATGTTCAAACACCAAACAGTGTGTCAGAACAGAGGAACTGAGCATCCTAGGATGTCCTGGTTACTTTTATTTGCTGTTCAGTTACATCTCTAACTGTGGCTAGTATTCAGTAAAAACTGCAGTCTTAAATCCTTACAAATGCACTAACCCTCAACATCTGGTTGCAATATTTTAAGTGTGGAAAAGGAATCTGCAAGCAGGATGTTAGTAAGCATTTCATAAGAAAGAAAAAAGCCAAATTTTTAATCCCAAATCCCCCCAACTGTGGGCTGTAGCAAGCAACAGAACCTAGCACTACTTACACATATTTGCTATGGAATTTTACTGTTAGTTGTTACTAATAGGCACAGGGCAGCTTTAACAGAAGAGCCAGCTGAATTATTTGAATTCATAAGTTGTATTTGAATTACTGACATCAACTGTGAGTATTTGTCTTTGATTTGCATTGCTGCAGGTCAGTTCAGATAAAAAGTGTGCTAGCTGTAGTATTGTGACTGCTCAATTTCCTGCTTCTACTGTTTAATTTTAATATTTCACTAGTATATTAAAGTGTTATACAATTAATGTTAACTGTACTAAAACCTAGCTAACTAACTCCCTGAGAAGCTAGAGGTCCTCAGTTAGTCAAGAAATTCCCCACATTTTATGGAACCTGAAGATACATTACCGCTTTCACAAGAGCCTGCTACCTGTCCGCATGCTGAACCAGATCAATCCAGTACATGCCTCTCCATCCCACTTCTTGAAGATCCACTTTAATATTATCTTCCCATCTATGCCTGTGTCTTTCAAGTTGTCTCCTTCCCTCGGGTCTCCCCACCAGAACCCTGTATGCATCTCTCCTGACCCCTTATGCATCATGTGCCCAGCCCATCCTGTTGCTCTTGACTTGATCACCCAAATGATATCTGGTGAGGAGTACAGAGCATAAAGCTCCTCGCTATGTAGTCTTCTGTATTCCCCTGCCACCTCGTCCCTCTTAGGCCTAAATATCTTCCTCAGTACCCTATTCTCGAACACTCTCAGCCTGTGTTCCCCCCTCAGTGTGAGTGACCAAGCCTTACACCCATAAAAAACAGGCAAAATTATAGATCTGTTTATCTCAGTCTTCATATTTTTGGGTAGCAAACTGGAAGACAAAAGATTCTGCACTGAATGATAGCAAGCATTCTCTGGGTCCAGTCTGCTCTTAATTTATTTATGAATGGAATTTTGATTTCGTAGGGTTTTTCCCAAATATCTGAACTGTTCCACTCTTTCAAAGGATTTATTACCTGTCTTTATGTTGTGATTTTTCGTGCATGCCGGCCTTGAGACATGACCATATACTTAGTTTTCTCTGCACTTACTGCTCAACCGGTCTCCTTACTAGTGACTACTAAGGCTTCTGTGTTTTTCTTCATGGCACATATGCTTCCACCCAATATGTTAACGTCATCAGCATAAACCAGAAGCTGATGGATGTGTACCATTTAATTTGAAGTCCTCCTGGTTTGCCAGAGCCTTCCTAATGGCATATTCTAAAGCAAAGTTGAAAAGCAATGGTGATGGAGCACCTCCTTTTAAACCATTCTTAACAGGAAACGTCAGACAAATTTTTCATTTAGACACATTTTTATTAGTCCTACTAGTTTCATACGGATACCAAACTCAATAAGAATATCATACAAGACCTCCCTCCTAACTGACTGATAGGCTTACTTGAAGCCTATAAGGAGATGATGCACTGCATCTTTTATTCCCATTTTTTCTCAAGTATTTGACTAATGCACAGTAATGATTGATAGTTAACCTGTTTCATCGAAATCCACACTGATGATGCCCAATAATTTCCTCTGCATGTGGGTTTAACCTTGACAGAAGGATATTGAATAGAATTTTGTATGTAGCTGACAAAAGTGATATGCCTCAATAATTACTACAATCTGTTTTATCGCACTTCTTATAAGTAGGTACAATGATCGACTCCTTTCCACTGTTCAGGCAATTCCTCATTATTCCAAACAGAATTAATGAGCTTATGAATCTGAAAACACATTTTTCTACTTCCTGCTTTAATCAATGCTGCTGGAATTTAATCAATACCTGGTGATTTATGTCATTTTAGTTTTTCAATGGCCATCTCAACCACAGAGGCACTGGGCTCAAGCACTGCTAACTGTACAGCAAGTTAAATTGATAAAGTAGAAACTAAATGTCATTAATATTTTCATAACCTAGTGGCGCATGTAAATGTTTTGTGATAGTGGTACATCAGAAATAAAGATTGAAAAAGCACTTTTCTCAACAACTGGCAGTACATCAGTCAGAGCTACTTACCTCAGTAGATCATATGCCAAGCAGTAACTCAGCACTTACGTATGTGATTTGTATTCAGGAGGAACCATGCTCATGTCCTGGACAGTTAGTCTGGAACTAAAGTCTATGTTTCTATGTTCCTACCTTACAACATGTCAGAGCTGCTTACTCCACAGTCCTTTTCCATCCACCATGCAGTCTTCTTCTCAAGCTCTTCTATGTTATTGTTAACTCTGCAGATGATACAGCAATGTTAAATAATCTATTAACCTGTTGTTAGTGCACCATATTCCAAACAACTGAGAGGCATGTAGTGACACGATTGCAGCATTCAGTGTATCTCACACACTTCCTTCGAAGTCATATCATCCATCTCTATCCTGAATGAGAATTTAAATATATTTTTACATCTCTTATTACTTTAAATTTAAGTCTTTATATCTGTCCCACATCTTTGCCATTATTTTCAACACGTACACTGTTTACTATCAATGTTGTATTATGTGTTTACAAGCTCAGGCATTTCATTGCTTTCAAAGAATGTAGTTAAGACAGGTAGAAGTGGTCAGAAGAGATGAAGTGTTTATGTCAGGGCTAGATTATTTCTGAATCAACATCATACTAAAATACAGTTTGTTATCTGTTGAAAAGCACCCCCTCCCTCTTAAGATTAAATTTGACATACTTTACTAGCTACTGTGTCTGTGTTATACCTCCTTTGCTTTGTGCCTCATTAAATTCACTGTGAAACAACATAATATGAAGCCCTTATAGAGTTGATTGGTGCATATTTTATCAAACTGGAATAAAAGAAATATGCATTTTTCAATTAGCAGTCTAGTTACACTTACTGTTTTTCATCTAGCAAAATGAAAAGCATTCTGCTGTTTCTTGTTTTATTAGCATACAAAATGTTTATTTTTCTGGGATTACATATTAAAATTTGCACATTATTTAACTATCCTAATAGCAGTGCTCATAATATTTGGATTCTTGAGAAACTCAATTTGTGCTTTTCTTTAATCACAAATTATAAAATCAAGAAATGCAGCCAATGCTTACATCCATTACAAAATATGTGGAATCACATTGGAAGACATTTTTGGTCTTGTAGGCTCAATAACAATGTCTTTGTGTAGTACAAAATAATTCATACAAAAATTGGATAGGTCTTCCAAAAATGGTATTAGCATATGTGTTACACATCTATGTCAATTTATGGTCATGGAAAAAAAAATGAGCCCAGTACTCCTACTTCCTCTCAACACACCACATATTGACCTTATCACATAATGGCACTTTGTGGATTAATGTGGTAATACTGTTTCTACGACAGTTGACATATCCACTGATATGAAGCCAAACTTTACCACTCAATGGATGAAGTGTGTGATATAGTTCTCCTTTATGCACTCTGTGACGGTACCAATTCACAAAATTCAGTCTTACTTCATGATCTGTGTTGTTTAGTGTGCAAACAATAGCAATCATATAGGGATGCTCATGCAGTAGTTGTATTGCAGTCTTGGTTTATGACATACATGCCTGTTTACTGTGGAATTAGGTCCAATGATTTTCTTGGAGTTGTCTAAACTTAGCACCATTTTCACCCAGCTTTTCCTCAGTATGTCTTTTGCGTATTATCTCAGTGTATAGAACGGAACCTGTTGCTCAAACCGTTTTCATGTAGTACTTACAACTTGTTTTCGTGTTTGGAGCAGGCACATTGGGAAATGTTTAACTGAATATGTAGCAACACTTCTTGTAGGAACTGTATTTGGCATATGTGTGTTACATACACATGAAACGCTCTAATAGAACCTGCATAATGACTGCAGATGAGCTATAGGTTGAGTGGTCTAGGTGTGTAACATTAAGTGACCTGCATGGATGTGACTAGTGATACTCGGCATTTAATGTAACGGCTCTGTGTAATTAAAATGGGCTGGTTACTCTTTTAATTCTGTAAATTTAATTTGTAGTATATTGGTTTAGTAAGAGTGATGAAAATACAAAATCCTGTGTTGAAGAACAATATTAGAACTGAAGGGATCCAACCCTTCTCATCCACTTGCTTTATTTGTGTGTGTGTGTGTGTGTTTGTGTGTGTGTGTACACAAAAATTTTTCCAATAAATAATACAAATTAACGTTTAATTGGGATTCTCATTGGGAGCTTGGATAGTGCAGTCTCTGTAGGATCTGGAGTTCAATTCCCAGCAGCTGCAAGAGATTTTTGTCTTCTTCAAAACATCCAGACTGGCTTTATGCCCACCCAGTGTCTTATGAAAAGGGTAATGGTGGCTGTTCCCCCGCTGTTAAAACAGACAGAAAGGAAGTTTGTGCATGATCCTTCTTCACACAGGAACCGGACACTGTTCATTCATTGGTAACAGCATTTCCTTCACCAGTGTTATTCCAGGACTGTCAAGAAATAGTAACCATCAGAATCACTAATCCACAGTCATATAACACTACACAGAATCAACAATCCCCCTATCAGACTAAGGCCAGTAAAAGAATGAACACATGTGGTGTCAGTTTAAGTTGTCTGCTAACCCACCCTGCCTACACTGCATACCTCCCCTCTGTAAACAGCAGCAGCAAACCAAGAATGCCCAGACTTGGAACAGTAGCCAAAATGCAAGTGATAAATGATAGGGGTGGAGGAAGGTATTTGCCAGGGAGTTGTGGTGGGGCAGAGGGTGTTCCTTTCTTTTTCCAGACTCAACATTAATATCTGTAACAACTTACAGTATGTATCAAGCAAGGCACTGAAATAAAAGTGCCTTTCTTGAAGGTGTATTACCCAAAGTGTATGCCAATTCAAGCTGGCATTATTTAAGACTTCCAAACAATGCAGATCTACCCCCTTATTTTGATGTGACATTACGCGTAAGTTTACTACAGGAGGCCCTTGTAATTGGTACATAGTGATGTGAAAAGACAATAAACCTTAAGTCTGACCTGATGAGTTCTGTGAAGACAGTATACTGAGAAAGGTGTCTCCTTGTCCCCTTCTTTCTACTCCAAATTTGACAGTCATTCTTTGCCATTTGCAACTGCAGCTCTTTTTCTGATACCTCTACTGAATTCTCAGCAAAGAGGAACAGTTACTGTATAAGCTCATAATATGGCAAGTGTTGATTATTACTGTGTCTCAGATGTATAAGACAAACCATATATACAGAGCTTTTAATGATCACTGTAATTTTTTTGTTATTATACTGTGTTCTTGTTTTTTATTTGTTAAATTTTGGTATTTTTCCCTTACTTTATGTTACTGTTACTCTTTTGGTTTGATCCTTTTTCCTGTGTAGTCCCAAACAAAATTATTCAAAAATAAACACAAAAGCTTAAGTTATATAACTCTCTAAGTGATAAAACTCTCTTAAATGAACATTTATTTATTATTGCTAGCTTTTATATGCAAAGACTGTATACCACCAAATGATATTTGGGCATAACAAAAACCAAAGGATGAGTGGCCTAATCTGAGGTATGATCTCAACATTTGTCGGTGGTAATAAGGAACACCACGGAGAACCTGTCAGGATCACCCACCTCCACTGAGATTTGAACTCAGAATCTTGTGAATAAAAAGCAGGAACAGTACCCATTACATCATGACATTCAGTCCTGAACAGCATCAAAGTGCAGTTCATTTATTTAAAGAGAGAAACTTTATGAGCATAGACATTCCTTCAAGTCAGCAAAAAGACTGGCCAGCATCTTCTGATCGTTTGAAGACAACCATAATGATCAGCCTTATGGTTTGTGTACAGTGTAATCTCTACTTAACAAATCACCAAGCAATACTAAACTGAGGTCTTCAGTGTTTAAGGATTATGCAAAATTACATCAAGAAGCTGTTCAGGTTATTATAAGACTACTGCATAAAATTCTAATAAAGTAATTTATTTACAAAGCAGTGTTTATGTGCCTCACCAACTGTGCCATAATGATCTGTGGCACAAAGACACAACACTGTTGTTTCAACCACAACTGTACTAAGTCAAGGTACAAGTTCTGGAAGGTCAAAAATTTTTTACACTAAATGTGTCTTATTTACTAAATTCAAATTCACTAAATATGGGCAAATATATTTACATGACTGGCTGGTGCACTGGCCACAAGGCACACACCGGTGCAAGTCGGGGGGGCGGGGGGGGGGGGCACTGGCTGCCCGGAGTGAAGTGGGAAAGGATTTGATTTGTCTTCCCATATGAGTATGATGCTTTAGCCATACTTTGATATTTCTCTCTGGGCTCAGGTACGCTGGACCCAGAGGTTATTAGGAAAACTCATCCAAGATAAATCCTGGCCTTTGGTAAGGCTATAGGACTTGGATAAGGATCCTTCCTAGCAGGGCTGTGGAGTCAGTACACAAAAGCTCCAACTCCGACTCCCCGATTTGTAAAACTTCCGACTCCGACTCCAACTCTGACTCCTCGATTTTTAAAACTCTGACTCTGACTCCTTCATAAAAGATCAATATGTATTAATAATGGTAAACCCATAAGACATTTCATCGCCACCATTTGAATCATCAAGCTACTTTTTTGACTTATAACCTATATTTACGTAGAAGTCTAATGGTTACTGTAGTTATCAGGGCTCTGGAGTTGGAGTATCTAGTTAAGATTTTAGACTGAGGTCGGAGTCGGTACATTTTTACCGACTCCAACTCCACCTAAAAATTCCTTCCGACTCCCAACTCCACCTAAAATTCCTTCCGACTCCGACTCCACAGCACTGCTTCCTAGAAAGAAAAGGCTAGAGAATAAGGTGGCACACCCAGCCTGTTAATAAAAGGCCTACCTACATCAGGTCTTTAAGGGCTCGAAACCATTATGTATTTTATTCTTCTACTCTTGGCTGGGAAACAACGTATTCACTAAACATGAGATTTCACTGTACACAGTCAACTTTCTATTTTGGTACCATTATATTCACCCTTGTACCCCAATCCAGTGGTATGGTGTCATAGTTCACTGCATAAGTGACACCATCACATACTTCATACACGTTCATTGTAACATTACGAAAATAATATATCTCATGTGTTTTAAAAGTCTCACCCTGAAGTCTGAAAACTGGTCATCATATGAGAAACATGACACACAATCAGTGTACAAGATGCTAGGTTATGCACGAGTGTGATGGTGCTAACATGAAACTTGTCTGTGACTTTGATGTTTCACTTTCTTGATAACTTACTATTTATGGTGTTTAACAAGAGGCATGTTATAGAATACAGTATAATGAAACTTGGTAAGTACAAGAAATGCTTGAACTGGCAATACATTCCACGTAGGGTCAACACGTATCTTAACACATTTGCTCCCATATCAGACAACAGCCAGGTACAATGATCTCGTCGAAGCTACTATACCCAACCACAGTCAGAACATGGTGCAATAAAATGTGGTATGACCACATAGTTTCTGCTTTAGTCACAAGATGTTGTATGCAATACCCTTTTGAAATTACTTTCTTTACTGCTGAGCTATCCTGTGGTTTTCAGAGTGCTCTGAGACAGTCAGAATGGTGATAGGCAGGTGTATTGGTTGCCTACTAGCACAAACAAGACACATGGTTTCAAGTGATACATTTTGGAGGACAATGCTGTTGTCAAAATTTTTTGTTCAAGAATTCTGAAAATGATTTGATTCCTTCAGACTGTGGCTCGAGTGAAAGGCAGGCTACAAGTAATATCAACAAATGCAAAAAAATCAAAGTGGTTTTGCCAAGAATGTGGTCTGGTGGTAAACAACTGTTATCCATGCAGGCAGCGCCCCCCCCCCCCCCAGCAGAACCTGACAGCAAAGTCATACAGATCCCATGTTTGCATCTGTATTTATTTGTGCACTTTCCCATGTTAGAAACAAACAAGATGATACACTGTGTGTCAGTTCACTAGCAACACAAACTGCAACTTAACATGACACACACGTTTACTATGAGCCCTCTGTGGATGATGTGCATCATGGAGGGAACTTCTGCATCTTGTGACACCTGACGTTCTCCTGAAGCTTACTGTCTTCTGGTTTGTGACACCATGTAGTCTGGTAGAACAGTACCAGTGTTTCAGGGAAACCTTCTGCCTCCCTCAAGGTCTGTCTCTACCAGACTACAATGTGCTACAGGCCACAAGACAGTAATCCTCCCTCGTCTTCTTCCTCAGTCTGGTCATCGAGGTCCCAGAAGATGGTGTGTACAAGCAACGGCCACATTCTCAATCTTTGTCACTTGGGACAGCATTTTGCCACTGCTGCCTGCCAACAACAAGTACATTATTTTAAATTATAATATACCTCCTAGAGTTCACAACAGTGTGTGCTGCAAACAATACAACTCAGTAACATCAAAACGTTTCACGTAAGGGACCAATGCCCCCATGGTTAATTAAGCACCACATCGTGGAGGTAGAGGGGGAGTGAAGGTACAGTTCCACACATTCGTAATGCTGGCACTTTACACACAAGTGGTTGTTTCATGGCCCAGCCACTTTACCTGAAGCACCAAATGAACCGGAGGCTGGGATGGCCTCACAGGTGGTCTGGATACTCTGCAGAAGAGAGAACTCTCCCTCACCTGCTACAGGATGAACCACAACTTCTTGCTCATGCAGCCTATAGCCCAGTCAGTAATCTCATTGAGCAGTTCCAGTTCCCTTTCAGGAAAGTTATGTTGTGCAACACACAGCGCAGCCCTTTTGTAAAGCAAATAGTAGCAACCTGAGGACCCCAGCAGATTTAATGGTACCCCATCGCATGCAGGGTAAAAGCTAGTTTTCTCAAAACTAATGCCATAAAGCAGGCTCCTCCTTACAAAAGCCAATTCTTCCTCAGCCAGTCAAAAAAATTCCCCACATTTTATAGAACATGGCATGTTCATCACAGGGTTTACTTCAATTTCTTGATTCTGATTTACTGATAGCACAGCTTGCAGTGTCAAATGGTACAATAATTGTCATGATCAGCAATAAGGTATAAGCCATTTTCTGGCTTGTCCACCTTCTTACGTGTTGGTCTTTCCATTTTTGCCTTGGTTGGCCTAGATTTCTTCTGCTGCATGATTTGTATTCATACACTAACTTGGGAATGTATCATTCTTAATAAGTGCTATGTCCACCTACACAGTGATTTCATTCAAGCTATACATAATGCTGCCCAGAGAAAAGAGATTTTACACTTCTCCAAAATGTCCAGACTAGCTCTGGGGCACACCCAGCCACCTATTCAATGGGTGCTTTCCCAGGGGTAATGCTCCCAAGGTGTGAAGCTCATTACTCGCCTCCATCTAGTACTGTGGTTAATAAGTGGAGCTATACCTCTACTCCCTATATATGCCTTCATGGCATGGATAAGGAAAATATATTTGCAATGCTTTTATCAAATACAGATGTTCTGTTGAAGAGGGAGACACACTATTCTTCTGGTGTCCTTTGTTGACTCCTTCACTGTCAAATGATGGACATCAAACAGTAAACCTTACTGGCAACCAAGCAATGTCTACCACCAATGTACCCATCCATTATGGATAGATGGCAGCACAAGGTATGACACTACATTGTCAACCACAGATAAAGCTAATTCTCATCTATGTAATTAATTGCTAACAAATGTCAGCAGCTTATGTTTGCATACTTGCAGCTGAAATTTACAATCATATCATACTTCTATACCAAAGATGAATGCAACAGGTTCCTCCATGATGCTGGTAAACATCTACCAGACTACATGAGGTGACACCCCAAGAGACAGTCTTTTTCATAGTCACCACCATCAGAACCTCAAATCTCTCATACAACAGTGGTTTGAGAACTAATGGCTATTTCATGCTCAAACAACTTGTCTTAAACCACCATTTTCTTCTCACTACCTACAGTATGGTATATATATTAGCCACAGCTCTTCAGCTACCCTGCATTTAATGTGCTGGGCCTTGCTTGACACCATCATACAAACAATCTGCAGAGATGTGTGATTTAGATGGTTAGCAGCGCTAGTATTGTTTCTGTGAGATTCTGGGAACAGGGTTTGAAGGACATGGAAAACCATTTCACTTACAAGAACTACTTCATACCAAAGCTGTTTTTATTATTTATTATACCTACAAGTTCATGGCACAGGCACACAGATTGTCCCCAATCTCATATAAAACTCTCTCTTAAATGTACATAATACTTAATCTTTCAACTTTCACCTTATCTGTGTCATGTACAGTAAAACCTTGATTATACGGACTAATTTCACACACTTCAGATTTTATGTACAATGTCTGATGGCATTCCCTCATCACATCAAACTGTGACTGCAAATTACACTGTTCTGTTATTGCTTGACTGCTGTTTGCAATGTTGGTGTTGCTGCATTATGCATGTAAATTGACTTCTGTCCAAAAACTTCCCTTTTAATTAACAGTTTCTGTGTGCTTACAATAGCTTTAAGAAGATGTGATGAAAAAAAAACACACATCAGTCAGTATGTGATAAAGTACAGATAAATGAGAAGTTTTGGCTTAGTACATAGCTGCTAAGAGCAGAGGTGAAGTTCACGTTGCTGAACAAACTGTGTCTGATATAAAGAAAAACAGACAGCTGTCTTAAATTTGATTTTGAACCTTCTACAAGTTAAAATGCTGGTTAAGTACAGCAGACATTGGATGATGTACATGAGACTGAATTTCAGGTGGTTACTGAAAAGCTTATGAGACATATGGATGCTGCCAAGTTACTGCTAGTAATGGATGACTGTAGCACTTCTGTAGGAGACATAACATCTGTAACTGGCAAACCTGTGGTGCTATTCTGAAAGCTGATGCTGAGAGAATAAAATTATGCAGAAACTGTATGACATCTATGAATCAGGACTGAGCTTGGATGAACAGTACAATGCTGATAAAAGCCTTACCTGAGTACACTCACACATTTAAACACAAGTAAGGAGAAATTTTCAGCTCTTGTGTGTCAACACAGATAGAAGTCATCAGTTGAAATGTTGTTGTGGGCAAATCATGATGACCTTGTGCACTTAAGGTCATTATAAATGATCTCAATGTCCTGTGTTATAATTCTAAAAAAGCCTGGCACACATACAAAATCACCAGTGACTGGTTTCATTTGTCACTTTGATCCTGAAGTAATTTCAGACTGCAGTTCTCAACATCAATCCCACAGATTTCTGGCTCTAAAGCTCCTAGACAACATTCTGTCTTATCTTAATATCAAGACATTTTGCAACTGTGATAGTAAGATCAAATGCTGGACATTCCGCACAGTACATCTATAACGAGGCTCTTGGATGATGTAATGGTTGTTGAGGAGCGGCCTGATGATGAACTGGTGAATACCAAAAGGAAGAGGGCAATGGATAATATCAGAAGCTAGACCATTAAGCCTGCTGTTTTTAACATGCTCAGTGCTTGGCAAAGCACACAGAAGACAATCCCTGCCAATGGATAGATGAAGCCCATTTTTGACAGAGATATGTACCTTGACTCGTTGGGTATGGCAATAACAGATTTCTGCAAGACTACACTGATGGCAAGAGAATATGGTGCTACAGAAGAAAATGTTGTAGAATGGAATCTGGGTATCAGACAACTGATGAGGAGCTTAACCACAACATTTCGGCTCATGGCTATGAAGAACAAGATACTGATAAAGAGAAGAAAGCAGAAACAGCAAATACGCGTAAACTGCCGAAGTCAAAATGTGCTGGATGAAGTTTCTAACTTCACAACTGTCACAGCAGACAAGGAAATGGAGCCTTATTATCAGCATTTGCAGACACTTAGGAGATCATAATTTGCAAACAACAGCATGAATTTACCCACCTGAAATTGGGTATGTTCCTCAAGACAGCATCTGCACCAGGATCAACATTTATGAGAAAAATCAGGTTGCAAACTACCACAGCAGGTATTTGAGAACAATTCAGAATTACTGGTGCTGTACAAATTTATTGTTATGAATTATCATGATTACTGTGCATTCAATGTAAACAGTTTTCCATAACTTTTATCACCAATATATCAATATACTTTTCACTTTGATCTCATAGACTAACACAGACAGCCCTTCCTCCCTATAGTCCGTAGAACTGAGGTTTTACTAGGTACACTACATACTTTAACTTGACAGAAAAGGTATGTTGTACTCCCAAATATATGCACCTGCAATTACCAGTTCTGTTCAAATACAAACTGGAATATATGCGTACTACCAAGCACAGGTGTGATAACATTCAAATGTTCAGTCTTGCCTTATGTATGGCTTCAGTTTCAGAAGAAAACTTCAGTGTTTCAGCCATGTACCTTGAAAAAAGTGTACTTTTGTCACATAAGTCACATCTGCTTCACATTACTGCCACTAGAGGAAATCACTGTCTTCCCTGCAAATCCACTTTAAAAAACAGCTCTGCATAACAACATGCCATACAGTTTGACAGACGTGTCTACCTGACTATATATCACATCCTGTAAGACTAATATTTATCCAAACTGCTTATCGGCCTGACTGATTGATACTGAATAAAAATTTACAATGATACACAGCACTCTTCACACACCCCTGTATTACAACAGAAACTTAAAAGTTCCATACACATTCCTTTATTCTGTTTACATGAAGTTGCTGCAGCCACTGTGCCATCATGACTGCAACAAGATGTTTTTAAAAAATATTGCACCCTTCACTATCTTGGGTAAGTGAAATTTCCTTTATGATGCTACATTGTTTTCACATTATAAGGCAAACAGAGTAAGAGTTCCAGCATAAGCACCACGTGAAATACACTTAAACAAAAGTGGAAAGCTATATTTCAACTTGGGGGTACACACACATGTTCCACATGCATTCTTTGATTTTGAATACCTCATTGGTCTTATGTTTATTTACTGTGCACACACATCTGCCATCAACAAAACCAATCAACAATAGACATATTACACTGCATAGTTATAAAACATTTCTTCCCCAATTCTAAGACGTTAAAGGCCATTATGATATTGGTCGTTCCATCATCATCATCATCATCATCATTCGTTACTGTTGTGGCAGTGGCGGTGGCGGCGGCAGCACCAACAGCAGCAGCAGTAATAGTAGTAGTAGTATGGAAGTGCACACAATGTGCGTTAAAATACACAGTGTGCCATGTAAGAAGTTAGTCACGTTTATCGCTGTAGTATATATCACTATTTACAAGCTTTCATTGCCACTGTCATGCCAGTGATCATTATGTAGTTGCAACAACTGTTGAAACATCAAAGCTCAATGGTCTGGGGTTCAAATCCCAGCAGGTGTAGGAAAGATTTCTCTTCTCCAACTCATCCAGACCAGCAATGAGGCTCACCCAGCCTCCTATTCAATGGGTACCAGGATTCTTTCCTGGGGGTAAACTGGTCAGGGCATGATGTTCACCTCTCATCTTCAACTCATGCCAACTTTAGGAATGTGTGTGGAGCTATACCTGTACTGCCCCTATATTCCTTCATAGTGTGGACAGGGAAAAAGTCCACCTCTTTCATTGTATGTAATTTTTAAATTAATAATTCACTGCTTACATTTGTTGCAACCATATATCACTGTGTGATGTACAGATGTTTAGACAGACGAATGATGTACTGCACCCACTCATGGCTGGAAATGGGGGGATATGCACATACAGACAACATTTACAGTAATTTCAAAATATTGAGCTCTGCAGTGCAGTAAAACTGGCTTTCAACATAATCACCTGGCAGACCTAAGCAATGACACATTTTGTGAACACATTTATTTTATGGTTATTTGCAAAAGGTACTGTACACACTAACCTGGCAGTCATTAACCCATATTCACATTACTTACTACTGGCTCAAATTCTCTACCGAAAGCATACATGCTTGTGGCATATTTCCAGTCCCAATTCACCATGGATAACAAGAACCCCATCCAGCATCATTGTTGTTGTCACCACCAACATCAACATCACCGCTGCTGCTGCTGCCGCCGCCACCACCACCAACACCAGAGTTTAAGCCTCATGATGTGACAGTGTGCTAACTGGAGACGGTTACACATTAGGAAGCAGGTTATGGAGCAATACTGGAATGACAATTACCAGGGGAAAACCAAAGGAACTTGGAGAAAAATCTGCTAGTGCCACTTTATCCACCACGAATCTCACACAAAGTTATACAGGACTGAACCCAAGGCTCTGCATCTGACTGTCTGAGGTATATGTCATTTTGTTGTCATCACCATTACCATCATTATTGTACTTTCTATCCATCAGAGAGAGAGAGTGTGTGTGTGTGTGCACGTGCGTGCGAAGGATATTGAATCAATTTTTAAATACATCACATGGAAGACCAGTTTCATTATGTAGTGCTAACACAAAGACACCACACACACATCACTCTGGTGCATGCTGAAACCCTTCCTGTCTTATCTCACAGTGATTTATATTATATTATATTATATTATATTATACTATATTATATATTTCTCTTACATTTCTGTGTATCCAAAGAGTTCAAAGTTGTGATCTTTTCCTTACAGCCATTGTGTCATTACAAACAAAGATAAAGTAAAAACTTTAGGTACCAGACTTGAAATTATTAACAGAATCATGTGGGAAACTTCTGATGTGGCACTATTCTTTTAGTTTATGTAACAATTGGTAGATGGCTCTCACACAAACATGGTACTGAATATAACAGTTTAGACTACATGTAAAAAGAAAGCAATGGAATAAAGTGTACTGAAAATCCAAGAATTTATATACTTGCATTATAATAAAGAACAGCACTTGATAAACAAATGTCAACCTTCTGTAATTATAAGCACATAAACTGTAATGAAGAAGACGTACGTAAAATACACACTAAGACACTTCCTTTCTCTAACAAGATATAAGCTCCTTGCACACACACACACAGCTAGGCTGCAAGGACAGTCTGATTAATTCTCCAGCCATGTGTCTGAACATATTAAGTATCATGGCTGACAAAAAACTTTCACAAGAATACCTGAAACATCATGAGAAACACAGCAATATATCTCAATAATATAAAACTGTGATGATCATTTCAACTGTGTCTCCTGAGCACCAGACTCTTAAAAAAATATATTGACCTCGCACAGGAACTTATCTTGGCACCTGTCTTCGGCTCACCGCACTGCTACGGCTGTTGCTGTTGCATCTGTGCCTGCATTTGAGCCAACATCTCCTGCATCCTGCGTAGCTCTGCTTCTTTCTCTTGAAGGATGCGATCCTTTTCCACTGCACCCTTTTCCTCCCCACCCAACAGTCTGCAAATGTAGTCAAAAGGATTCATAGACACACAATCAGCTGTGTGTTAACAAGTTTAAATGAAACCTATAATCAGGTCTGTACACTTGATATATTTCCTATCCACAATGGGCTCAGAAAAGGAGTTTGTACCACCACTGCTTTTCAGCTTTGTTCTTCAACTCCTCTTAAAATACATCACCATGAACACTCAAGGAAAACAGCTTATGGTCTATGGTAATGATGTTAATTTTTTCAGAGAAAATACATGTGTTAATGCTGAATATATATAAAACTAATGTCATTCATTTTAAGAGTTCTGATCTTAAAATGTTTACAAGACTGTACATATCAAGTCATGTGGAAGAAAGACACTCATGATATATAGAGTCCTTCACTCTCTCCAATGGTAGATAATGCCAGTCTTAAATTTATGTTTATCAGGCATACTTAAAAGACCAATACTGTGGCAGAAAATACAGTTATCCTGCAGCCAATGTGATAGAATGTGATAAAATGCACAACAGGCAACTATGAAGAATTACAGGGGGAAAGTGTGTCTACTGGAAACTCTTCAAAAGTTTTATGTGAACAAGTCACAAAATTATTTTTATTTAAAATTTTGAGCTCTCATGGGGTCACTTTGTGTAGTCAAACATATGTGACTAAAATTTTACATAAGTCAAGACAACTGATTCCAACAACAATATGATCTTCAGTTTGTAACAGGCTTCCTCTGTGGACCATACCAGCCCAGAATAATTTTTATCATGTTCTGTGGTGGGTCAGCTGAACACACTTGCAGGGCAGCCTCATTCGACACCTAGCCATAAGTTGGCGAAGTGCTGAGATGACATGTACTTAGGGAAAAGTACGTATGTGGCACAGCACCAACTTAACTGGCTAAGTTGAATGGGTGTGTAACCTGTTCCCACTGTGACTTATCTTACACACATTGTTATGAGACTGCTACTGCTTAAGAATCATCTGTAAAAACCACACTAGGCATGACCACTAACTACTGATGCAGGAACCAGTCTCTGTGACCTGGATATGAGGGTGGGGGGGTTTTGGATAGACCTGTGCCCACAGAAAATTTATTCAGCCAGTAATCACTCATGTGTGAAATCACTTGTAAGTTGTTCAACCTCCTAGATTTGGCCTGCAGTGGGGTTCACTACAAACTTTAAGCTTAGCGGTTCCTATGATTTTGATAAGGAGTTATGCACTATGTTCATCCTCATACCCACCAAATCACAAAAAAACATTTGTAACTTGTGGGATGATAAATTACTTTCATCTTTATTAAAAATTCAATTCCAGGCAAGTGACTTGTATTCAGGTGCAGTACCAGAACTGTCAGTTCCAAACAAGTGTGGCTTTCTAAAAACAATGATTCTTCAATTGGCATTGGTTAGTCCTAGACCACAGGAGCACTGGGATCGACTTACAAATCCCACAGGGAAAGCTTGCCCTTGTAAACTCTCAGACCCAGCCCACCTCAACCAAGGCAAGGAAATCCGGTTGAAGTTGTTGAAACACTATGAATGATGGTGAAAATCCTGTTTAGGGCACAGATGTTTGTCCACATTTTATCCTATGCTGTACTTTGAAAGTACAAACCTTGTGATGATACGATGTCCATCTTCCTGCTAGCCTTAATTTAGGTTTTGAAAAATAAAAAGAAAAGGCCAAAACACAACAATAATTGCTTCCAGTTCACCAATCCCAGCCTCATTATAATAAATCACAATGTTCAATGAAAATAATGTTGGTAACCAGACACTATAAGGAGCCAAAACAGCACAGATTATGAGCTGGAGTTTTCATACAGATGTAAGTTTCAACTAGTCTCTTGTAAATACACATTTCTTCATGTGAAATTAGATCTCTGATACTGATAACTGGAGTGGTGTTTGTACTTACGTCTGCCTCTTGGGTACAGGAGCGCCTTTGGCGAGTCGTTCAGAACGATAGTTTTCATAATGCACCTCTTGTGTTACTTCTTGCAGATCCTGCATATGTGTGCTACAAGAGACAAGGCTTCTGTAGTATAAACTTAAATTAGGCCCACCCTGGCACAACAGTTCATACAAGCTACTTGACTAATCTCTCCTAACAGAAAATGAAAATTCAATGTTACTCTTACTAACGCCTGCCAGTTTAAAGCCAGTTCATTCCTACCCATATCCTATGTTACATAATGGACAAAATCAAGGATTTTATATCAGAAGAATGTGGCTACTCTTAAGTTAAAATATGGAATATATGTTCCAGTGGAGTATTTACAACATTAAATTTAGTATCATGCGGAACCAGTAACGTGATTTCTGATTTAGAGGTTTTTGAAATACTCTGCAGGTACAGATCACTTGGAAACTGTAGTGGAGTTACAATTACAGCCAATGAAAGGGAATGTCAGTTTGTTGTGTAAATGGCCCTTGTCCTTAAAAAATGTTTATCACTATTCCAGCCTCTCCAGTTCACAACTCAATTATCATAGCAGTAAGTCTCACAGATAATAGCCCAGGAAATGTTAAAAAGCAGACACTCACATAAGCATGGTGCGCAGTTTGATAAAGTCACAGTGGTCAGGATTTTCAACCTCAACAACACCCCACGGGTACAGTCGCCCACGGACCTTTCGTCCTCGTACTTCCAACAACGTGTTGGCTCCACACACTGCAAATGGGACGGCTTCCTTGAGCTGTCTCACCTGGAAATACAATAATATTAAGTGTATAGTTCTACAGGTCTTCTTATTGTGACGCTACACACACGATAAAAAATGCTGCATGTACAGCAGACTCAGAGAGTTTGTATCAACTTCCTGTCTGACTGCAGTTCTCTAAAAAAGAGATACCTCAATTTTCCATTCCCCAGGCCTGACTAACTCTACAAAAATGCCCACAACAGCAGCAAGAAGATAAGAAAGCATGGGCAAGATGAGCAGGTAAGAAAGAGACTGCCCTCTGCATATTCTCAATCCAAATACTCTTGGTTACTGGTTTTCCTATTCACAAAGACACAATGATCTGTAGATCCACAATCATAAGCAGGAGTGTCTCTTGATATACCTGTTCCTTATAATCTTCATCCTCATCACTGTCACAATCTGGAAGTGGATATATCTTGATCCCATTGCTCTCGATCTCCTCCATCACCTACAACAGTGTACATTACAATCTGTACCATGGTAAGTAAATCCTAGAATATCCCAACAATCACAAGAAACATGGTACGTTATATTCTTACTCTTTTCTTTAGCCTCAGGACCTCCTTTTTAGTCAAGACATCTGCTTTTGCTATGACTGGGACAATGTTCACTTTGTTATGCAACTGCTTCATGAACTCTATATCAAGAGGCTTCAAGCTGTAACAAGATAGTAAATACTAGAAATTTTGACTTTAACAGCTTCAAACTAAAATTAATCTTAAACAAAGAGGACATAAGGGTATCAAAGGAAGTCTCTTGGCTCGGGGTAGGATGTAAACATGCCAATCAACCTTTGTATTCCATTAAATATGAGAAATTTCTCAACTATCTGGGGAACTACTATTTCTCAGGAACAGTTGTGTTATATAGAGCAAGACACTTAATACTTTTCAATTCACATGTTCCACAGACAGATGAAGTACAAAACAGCAGTAAATTCTATCATTAGTCATGTTTCTTCTGTGACAAAATTCTTACCCATGTCCAAATGGGGATATGAAGTAAAAACAGCAATGAATTCTGTTATCAACAATGTTTCTTCTGTTTAACCCACTTTCATCCCGCAGAAATCTTTCAAACTGATCATCTATGTACTGAATGATTGCCCGAAAACTGAAAGAAAGAGACCATTGTTACATGGGATATAATAAAGCACCCTATTACTACACACAGGCTACACCACTACAAGTTCTTCACCTGTCAGTGTTGTCAATAGAATCCCCGTATCCCGGCGTATCCACGACCGTCAGTCTTAGTTTCACACCTCGTTCCTCTATCTCCACTGTCGATGCATCCAACTTCACAGTTTGGTGCGTCTTCTCTGTACAAAAGAAAAAAACAAGCAGACTCACCACTTCAAGTTACGAAGTAACCAAATGCCGGCACATAAGATTATAAGAACTTACCAGCAGCATCTGGAACCACACGCTCCGGATATAGATCAGTCAGAAAAAGACTATTTACTAGAGTTGATTTCCCTAGTCCTGACTCCCCGACAACCATTAGTGTAAATTCGAAGCCTTTCTTCACTGATTTCCGATGAACTTGGTTGGGTAAATTTGCAAAGCCAACATAACCTGGAGTCTCCAGACTAGCGAACTAGAAACAAACACATATATGTATTACAGTGTTTCTGCACCTGTAACTAATAATTATAACAGCCGACACTGAACAACAGATATGCTAATCACGAACATTTTCTAATATCCTAAAAACATTTTAGTTTTACGTATTCCAACTACAAAAAACCAATACTACACACTATTATTTTTTCGGCACACTCACAGTTTTCACAGATTCACTAGACATGTTAACTTTACTGCCCGCGCACCCAGTGCTCAAAAATTAATATCCTACAAACTACTGCAAATTAACTTCCTAACTAAAACCAAAGATAACCACATCACCCAAACAACACAGCAGAATAACTGACAGCTATTGGATATTACGCGTACTAATCAACATCCGGTGCCAGTGCCGGATCACCCATCGGGCAAAATTGCCACGTGCTTAGAGTCCCTTCGTCCCCATGGGTTAACTTTTACAGGCCGTTTAGATAGTATTTGTTGTCATCAATATATTGAGGTCAGTATCTACTTTACCCGTTCAGTGCATTTTCTGAATGACCTGAGGTTCGAGTAGTGATGTTTTCAAGCATGGCTTCTTGTAAACACAGCGCACTGCATGGTGCCTGTCGCGAGATTGACAATATTGACAGTGTTGACCATACACTGCTAATATTTACTGATATTTCAGAAGCATTTTGAGAAACGCCAAACCACTTTCATCACTATGTGATCACACAAATATTACCGTAATGGTAAATATTACTCACAATAAATACTGATTGTTCATATAGCCCTTCATGTAAGCAATGTTCTTGAGTGAAAAAGAGTAAATAATGAAGTAAAAATACCACATGTATTATCCTAAGAAACTGAAGTACATGCAGTACTTAAGAACGCTGGGTTTTCATCGTGATACCGTAGTTTTTATGGCAATACAGACTACGACGAATTAATCCGCCACTGTCCGTTACGGAAGGGGTAGGTGACACCAGCGCTACACGGCAATAATTCCTCTAGCTTCTTAACCACCAAATTTTATTCTTACGAGGTACGTTACTATAATACAATTACACTGACTACCTATTCCAGCAAGACACTTGTATCTTTCACATCTACCGCCAGATAGTACAAGCAACGTAGTAACTAATTCGCGGAGCACAGCCCATCTCGAGGAGCTTAGTACCTCAGGTAGTCAACAAATTCCCCGCATTTTATGGGACCGGAAGGTTCACTACCGCGTACTCAGCAGTCCCTACTTTTCTCTATCGTGAGCCAGATCAATCCAGTCCATGACCCCCTAACCAATTTCTTTTAGATCCATTCTGATAGTATGTTCCCATCTACACCTATGTCTTCCAAGTGGTCTCTTTCCCTGTATGCACCACTCCCTTCCCCCAGACATGGCACATGCTCCATGCAGTTCTTTCTTCCAGGTTCTATCACCCGGTTAATATTTGATGAGGAGTACAAATCATGAAAATCGTCACTGTGCTATTCCCTGGAGTCCCCGGTTACTTCGTCCCTCTTAGGCCGAAATATCTTCCTCAGCATTCTATTCTCGATCACCCTCAGCCTATGTTCCTCCCTCAATGTGAGAGACCAAGTTTCACACCCATACTATATCAAACAATAAGCAAAAATATATTTCTGTATATTTTAATCGGTATAGGCATGTGAAGCAAACGGGAAGACAAAATATCCTGGACCGAATAGTAGCAGGTATCTCCCCGAGTTAATTTGCTCTTAATTTCTTCGTGAACGCAATTTTGATGGTTTGGGTTGTTCAATAATACGAGTATATGAACTTTGTAAAAATTTCAAAGGATTTGTTGTCTGTACTTCATTAATTAATAAAATATTTCAAAGTTACGATGATCGAAATATGTACCGGTTGCTTGAACGAATTAATAAATTTTATAATCTTCATAGTCTCGTAACATTCTTAACATTTTGTAGGACAAAGCCTGTGTTAGGTCACGCACATTTTGATGCTTCTATTCCCCCACGTTCTACTTCCACGAAGTACTCATCATCGTACAATAGCCGTCAGCAAGTTAACAGGCGTAAACGTGTGGCGTGATAATATTTTTGTGGACAATTTTAAAACTGTGCTGTGTGGTTTTGAGTTTTTTAAAAGTGTTTTTTAGTGTTTTAAACATAGTACACCTCGAAAACGATGCTTTAAGCATTGAAACATGTTGGAGTGTGTGGAAAAAACGTGAATATTGGACTTTAGTACGCGTGTACCGAGTTGGTTGTTTTATACATATCATTGTATGCAAGTACGTAAACGGTATGGACAATGTCAAAAAAAAAAAGAGAGAGAGAGTGAGAGAGGGAGAACGTGATTTTGGGAAATCGACGGGTCACTCAGCTGCGTCGAAGTTGTCCGTCGGAGCTGTGTGCCGCTGTCTGAGAATAGGTGCGAATGCAAGAACCCGATTTTTACCGTGACGGAATATTTCGCCTCACAGGATGAAACAAATGCATCACTGTGCTCGGGGGTTTTGGTGAAAAACAGTGACACCTGTGGAATAAATGAGCTACATTTAACGCTGTGAAGACTCCCCGTGTGATTTTAATGACGTATGGAACAGAAGTGCACCCAAAAGGGGGGGGGGGTTGCTGGGCTGCAGCCCCCTCAAAACTCCAAAACCGAAACTTAAAAAACACAGATTTTGTACACACGGTGACTGCAAAAATTTCACGTGACTTACCCTTGAGCCGAAATCAGCCACTGAAATCGGCTGAGGGCTAGTACATTAGAACTTTGAAAAATAAATGAAATTAAAAAAAACAAGATCCGACACTGTGTTCTGTTACAGTTATACTTAAAACATGATTTTTACAACACAAAATTTAAAATCAAACATATTATATGTAGGCTCAGGGTCAGACCCCCCCCTCCGGTACCCCCGCCAATGAAAAATTCTGGGTGCGCATCTGCTCTCGAGCCTTCCGTACTGAGTATCCTACGAATACAGGCATTCCTCGTCCAGCACAGGGGTTAAGGGGCATGATCATGGCATGTTGTACAAAACTGCCTTATGTGAACTTCTGGGAGAAAATGGGATTACTCAAACACGGTAACTTTTTAAGTTTTTGAGCGTTTGGCAGTTTTTTCCACCACATATTTATCTGCGACAGCATACAGTCAAAATCACACTGGACAAGGGGTCACTGTTCATATTATGCCTTGCTGTTTGGGTTACCATGTTTGTTGCAGCAAAAAATATATTTTCCAGCAATTATTTTTGTAAAAATATCCCCCATAGCAGGCAGATGCCATGTTGGAAGTGGCCAGTCCCGAGATACAGCAACAATTGACTGTGCTCATATTCCTCTCTGTACCAAAAACAGAACATTGGCAGATAGAAGGCAAGTGGTGGAGAAAGGAATACGTTTATAGCCTATGACATTCCGCTGTAACTCTAGGCGAAAAATACCTTGCCAGTCATTAATAATGACTTCTTCAGAACAAATCTGTCCACCCAGGGGTGCTCCGCAGGGGGCAGGGCTGCATCCCCCCCAATCCCCAAAACCGAAATTTAAAAAACACAGATTTTGTAGACACTATAATATCAAACGTTTTACATGATTTACCCTGCAGGTGAAATCAGCCACTGAAATCGGCTGATGACTAGTACATTAGAACTTTGAAAAGTAAAGTAATAAAATTTTAAAAAACAAGAAGATAGGGCACTGTGATGAGTCATGGAACATGCAGTTATATTCATATACATATATATATTGTTGCGAACAGTGTTATGTTATACTTATGTGATTGTTATAACATAATTTTTAAAACCAAACCCAAATTCTATGTAGCCTCACAGTCAGCCCGCCTCCAATGAAAAATTCTGGGTGCACACCTGTGTCTGAGTGTTATCATAAGATTCTTTACCATGAGACTGACTGAAGTGGATCAGCATTTAATTATTAATTATTAAGACATAATTTCCACACCAACTAAACGAGGTTTCTACAACACTGACCTAGCAGGACAGCAGCACTGATATTTTGAGATTGAACTCAAAATCATAGGCTTCCATATGTGGTGAGCTGGGTGTGCCCAAGCACACCCTATTGTCTCAAAATTTGGTATTTTGTGTCTCATTTTTCAAGTTTGCATTTTAAGTAGACTTTTCCTGTTAATTGAAAAGAGGTTAGTTAAGCTCTAGTTTCTTTAGTTTGTTTTGTGAGCAAAATCATGACCTTTATGATTGTTTCATAAAAGTTTGCCTTTAAAACATTAAAAATAAAGGATGCACACCCTAACAAAATGTGCTGTGCATGCTTATTTCAAAACCCATCCTCTTAACATAACGACGTACAGGGACAACTAAGAGTGTTGCCTTCCAAAATATGACAACATATTATTTTGCAAAGCATGAAGAGGATGACGTTTGCTTTAGTATTCATTCAACTGCCCAGCGTAACTGTCATTGGCCTTTGTGAATTTCTCCCTCCTCCTGCAGTTGTGAATTCACCACCTATCTGCAATTACACGCCCCTCACTGTTCACTTTCCTTACAGTAATACTAATGCTCAGTGACTGGAGGGTGTTCAAAAATGGGGAAGAATCATGGTAACATTACTGGAGAGCACTAAGAGACACGGACTGAAAAGTAAAATGGTAAGAACTAATTATATTTAATCCCATTGCACACTTTTCATGCAAATTCAAATCTTCTGCTCCACATATATGAAACCTAGGCAGAACAGTACCTCTTTGCTCATCAGCCTTAAACTTTTATAGCCTAGCGGTCACTTTATTTACCACCAGGTTTAACATTAAAAAATTCTACATGGTGCTTACACTGCGTTTGTGTGTTTTGTACGGATCTCAGAACACACAGCGGCTTTTGCCTTATACAACATTAACAGAGTGGTTTTGTATAACCTAGGTGGAGAGTGTTACTGCGTAGTACACACTGAGTCCCTATGTAAAACAGATACTTTTGTCTTCAAAGGTTAATCAATCTGAATTACTTTCCTTTGTAGCAAGATGGATGACTATAAAACCCAGAAAATCTTGCCTGTGAACAAATCTGCCCAGACAAATTTTGTCTCAAAAGAGGACAGATGGTAATTCTGCACATTGCGTATCCTTGTACTATAAAGGACCTATGGAATGCAAATAAATTCTAATTTTAACAGTAATCCCTTGACATCTTACCATATTAGACATACCCCTTGATTGTTATGGTAGTTGTATGTAGGGTTCAACATCTTACACTGCAGGCATTATGAGAGAAAAATATCTGCACAGGCAAAATATTATAACCTATTAAAATGTATGCACCCCTGCTTAAATTAAGTGAATAGCTTCAGGGATATAAACATAATTCCTTTTCACTGACATGTTCTACAGTCTTGATGTATTTCCATGACTCACTCACTCACTCACTCACTCACTCACACACACACACACACACACACACACACACACACACACACACACACTCCACAGAGCAGAATCCTTCCTAACAAGCGAAAACGTCTTCAGCTGGTCAAGAAATTCCTCATACTTTATGGAACCCAAACATTCATTACCACATTCACAATTGCCTGCCACCTGTCCCTACCTAAGCCACATCAATCCAGTCCAAGCCCCTGCATCTCACATCTTGAAGATTCATTTTAATAACATCCTTCCATCTACACCTAAGTCTGCCAAGTAGTGTCCTTCCCTCAGGTCTCCCTACCAAAATCCTGCATGCACCTCTCCTGTCTCCATGACTAGGAAATGAAGAAATGATTAATGATTATAATCATGAATATAACATAGCACTGTGCATGCACGTGTGTGTGTGCAGTTATGTTGTGTTTTGATGTTGCACCATGACCACTTATTTACAACTTATGTAATTACACTATCAGAAGCTAAGACTATGTAAAATTTAAGTTTACTTAAACCTACAGAATAATTAAGAGCTTTGTTTCAAAGATTTCTCATATCTTTAGCCTATCAAAAATTATCAGCCCTAATTTCAGATTATGATAAAATCATGACGTTAACAGTAATTTCCTTGCAGTGCTGAAACTTATTATCCACCTTATCTGCACACATATGACATATACAATGCTGCAGACTTCCTTGAGCTCAAGTACACCACGTTTCATTTGTATGAGGAGAATACGGTGATGAGTATGACAGCTTGGATGTGATGAAAAACAAGCACACAACATTCATGACTTAATCAGAAACTGAACCTGCAATCTCAGTATAACTTGGCCTATGAATGAAAACAATGTATTTTAACCTTTCTCATATGAATTTTACAATCTGCTGCAATTATTCACAACTACAGCAACTTTCTATTTAAATGACCAATTCTGCAGTTGGGAACAGTGGCATTGCTAGGATTGGTGCCCAGGGCCAGTAATCATAATGGCTACCCCTAACAAATTATGAACTTCCAAAAATCACAAGTAGTTACTTTATTTCCTCATATTCAAATCAGTAATTCCAAATTTGAGCCCAGAAAATCAAAGTTTTTGTTTAAAATATTCATTTTGCCATCCAATATTCTGCCCCTTTGACTCTACCGCCCTGGGCACCTGCACCACTCCCCCCCTCCTCCACAGCGATGCCGCTGGTTGGGCATACATTTTTAAACCAAATAACTAAGTCCATGGCACACAGTCCTTCAAGAGTTCCTCAGCTAGTCATGAATTTCACGGTATTTTATGGAATTTCAGGTTCACAACAGCCTGCCACTTGTCCTTACCTTCATCCAGATTAATCCAGTCAATACCCTCCAATCCTATTTCTTTAAGATCCATTTTAATATTCTCCCATCTATGTATAGGTCTTCCAAGAGCTCTCACAAACACAACATGCTCTAGTCCTCTCATCTACATTTTGATCATCCTAATAATATTTAGTGAGGATTACACTTTGTGCATCTTCTCATTATGCAATTTTCTCAAACTTCCTGTTATTTCCTGCTCTTAGACCCACATATCTTCATCAGCACCCTATTCTCAAATACCCTCAGCTCACTTTTCTTCCTGCAGTATGACAGACAACGTTTCACACCCACGCGAAATGACAGGCAAAATTATAGCTCTACATATTTTACTCGTTTTTATGTTTCTAGATCACAAACACGAAGACAGACGGTTCTAGATCAAATGGTAGTAGGTATTCCCCAAATATAACATATTCTTAACTTCTTTATACAAGCAATTTTGATGTGTTACTAATGTTCCCAAATATCTGAACATTCCTACACTTTCAAAGAAACTACCACCCACCTGTGTGTTCTGATTTTGTCCTGCATTCTGATCACAAGACATGGACATCCACTTGGTTACATTTTTAAACCAGGAAGTAAAAAAAAAAAGTAGTGCTAAAAATGAATCCGTTCAGTAGTGTATGAAGTTTTCAAACAGCTGACCTCTTTATATTCCTATATATTTGTTTCATTTTCATTTGACATTACATTTTCTTGAAAATATTCATTAGGGAAATGTGTCTAGCACAGCTGCATTGCAGGATCTGATGAGCAGGTATATTAGCATGCCAGACTAACATGCAATAAATGTTGACAAACACTCTCTTAGTTCTTAGCATTCACAGCTTAATACATAGTCTGCTCTACCCACACCTGCCAGCAGTTCCCGAATCACTTTTGGGCGCAAAAAAAAAACCAAATTCCCGACTCCCACCTCCTCTCCTCCTCCCCCACTGTACATGATATCATCATACAGAAAAAAGGAAACACTTAAGGATTTAGAGAAAATAATGGAACTGAAACATAGCGATATAAACTGTAAAGAGCATTTTGACAGCCATAGGATGGAAAAGAAATGTAAACATGCTGACCAACATGTACCATCCTCCAGTGAAGAGTAAATTCTGTGACGAGCATGGGCACACTCTGAAACCATACAAGACAATACTAGACACGAGGTGTGCAGGCAAATGTGATTTCCATTAGCAAGCAGTTCTGCAAATGTATGAAACAGCTACTGTGGTACTTCCCAGTCCTTTCAATTCTAAGTACTTTTATCCTCCTCACATCTTGTAGCTCCATATCAACACAGGACATTGGCATATTTACAAACACAATGTAATTTCAGAGTTGCAGGCACATAACACAAGACAGGCAAGGATGTCTTGACCTCACACCAACCTAGAGGAAGACAAACATCTTCCACCAGCCAGTGGACCCCAGTTTGACAAACAAAATGGCAACTCCTGGCTCTCTGAAGGAAGTTAATTTGGTGTTGACATGTTCCCACAAGAAATAAATGAGAACAGAGCTCATACGTCTGTAGTGCAGTATGGGACTATGTGTTTCAAGCTATGGCATGCCACACCATATATCTGGAGAACGTCTGATACTGCATTAGAAAAAGCGGAATACAAATGCAAGTCATCTTTAATAACTGATACTTTTCAAAAGAAATAGCTTGACAAAATAAAGATGCAAAGGAAGGTGTGATTTTTATGAAAGGTTTGATCAGATAAATACAGGAATTTCTGAAGTATCTATAGACATTTGTCCCATTTTGATGTTGCACAAAATAAAGAACAGCTGCTTGGAGACAACTGTCAACATCCCATAATTCTTTTAATGCCTGTCATGGGAATATTACTGTAATTAATTACACAAAATCATCCTTCAGAAGTACACAACCCAATTACAAAGAAATCTGTGACAATATTTACAGCCTATAGAAGCACATTAGATGGACACAGTGAATAAGAATTCTGTTCTTGAAAACATAAACAATTCTAACAGCATCACTGTGTAAAGGGCAGTGTATTCCCACTAACAAACACATATCACAGGATAAAGGGTAAACCAGGCAACTAGTAACATCAGTCCAACTGTGAATGCTGAACCAAACAGATGTTATGGTAGCTCTTCTGGGATGTTATGCAGTGTAGATTGGTAGTTAGTTACCACCATTTTGGGGCAACCTATTGGTCCCATCTTCAAGGGTTACGCTTCTTGGACTGCTTGACCCTAGAAGGTAGGACAAACAGGTTGTCCTGAAATGTTGGTAACTAACTAACAATCTACACTGTGTAACATTCCACAAGAGTGAAGATCTCATTTACACTGCAGTGGAAGCCTGAATTCACATTGGTGTTATGGCAGTATGAAGTTTTGGAACATATGACATTTCAGCTCATGTAAGTTTACCTGAGCCAAAACAAAACAAAAAAAAAATTCTGTATGCAGTGATAAAAAAGAGTATAGTGTTGGTAATTGCTTGTAATTTCACCTCATTATACATGATCAACAGCATTAGGCTAAACAACCTAAAATATTTATGGTACACTTCCAGGAGTTTACAACATTTACACTTGTTTCCCTCTGGTGTTATCTATGCATTTCAAGGTCTCACCCTACTCCAGTGAAAGTGGGCTGCAAATCCCAGTAACTCTCCAGATTCTAATATGACTGGTACAGATCATGAAATCAATGTGCATAAAAAAAATGGAAAACTCTTTCAAATGAATGACTTACAGGACGAGAAAAATCTGTATGTATAAAAACTGTATCCACTTTCAGAAGATTCAGAATGCCGAAATCTAAATGAAAACACAGGTGTCACCTAATGATTAGGGATTAAACAGATCAACTGTACATGGATAGCTGATAAATGTTAATAAATTACATTGCAAGATTCGGCCACCACAACCATCATCATCATGAGATCAAGGAACTTACCAGTTTGTATCACTTGAGTATATGACACAAGCAGTGAGCAATGCCTAGGACCTGCATCTCTTTCACGAACAGCAATATCAATCTGCATATGAATAAGGCCCAGAACAATAAATTCAGTACTGGGATGAGTTTCATACAACAGCAGCGCTCCAGTTTTCAAACTATGGATAATATGAAACTTTCTCATAAACACACTACTTATTCAACTTCTCCATACATCCATGCTAAACACCTGCATATGTAAAATCAGAAATAAAAATAATTTAATAAATGACCTGTTTTCAGGAACAATAAATAAGCCAATAATGTAAATAAATCCTTTGACAGCTTGAAGGAATGATAAATAAGCTCCATCATTAATGTTAGTTCTTCACTCACATCATAACACAGTTCTTTGCTACATAAGTGTCAGAACTGGAACACCTCACGTATTAGAATTTTATCTGTAACTTGTAAATTTCTGAAGCACATGAATTACATGCACAGTAAGATCTAAATATCAGTAGTTTGCAGGAGGCACTTCTATGACACTATGAACATCATCACTCATTGGGCATGTTATGATGTCTGATTTAAGGTTTAAGAAATATTTATAGTTTATTAATGAATAATCCCAATCTGAAAAAAATCAATTAAGAACTATACAGCGCAGCATTGTACTGAGTAACAACGTCTCTAATATGTTGCATACAACATGTAGAATAGAATATAAGATTTCACTAGGTGCAGAAGGAAGCAGACAGAATATGCCAATCCTACAGCTTAGGAGACAAAACAATCATCCAACAGATCTGATATTTATTCCAGAGGAACATACTGCCTCCATTTTCAAGTTTAAAACGTCAAATAAACAGGTGAGAAGGTAGGCAAGTTAATATAAGGCAGGGTAACACATTCCTCCAAATGGTGGTATCAACCAACAAAACTTACAGTGACACAACCTACAAGACTGCAATCTCAGTACTCACCACTACGACAACCTCAATTTTATGTCATACTAAAATGTGACTCTTGATATCTCTACTGCAATTCCACATTACTCTTATTTCATTTCACCATTCCCTCACAAATCAGCAAAGATGTACAAACTGACAAATATGTACTGTTTTGGTTACAAATGAAGTGTATGTACTATGATTTGAAGCGCTGAAATTCAAACAATGGTTAAAGATTATAAAAGGAAAGAATAAATGCATGAAATTATGCATGTGACAAGTTTACTGCTGTCACACTGTTCATGACCAACTAATACAAATATCACTTGCTTTGTGTTGCTTTTAATAATATTATTTCTGACCTTCCACAACACCATTATGTGATTAGTATGCAAATATATACGCTACTCTTTAACAAAATGAGTGTTCATTGTACCACCATGTCCTTGATGATAAGTTCTTGTGTTTGTCACTTAAAAACAACAACATGGCAATGTTTATGTAACCTGTAGCATTAAGCGATTCTTCAGCAGGCCCGCTCAACCTTTAATGTGGGAAAGGCAACTTCAGCAAAATTTGGTCTGCATGAGGACAACACGAACTTCAGTATACAGAATGAAGAATGAATAAGTATACCTACAAACATATGTCTAATTTTACCTGCATATTTTTCTGAACCTTGTGTACAATAAAAATAGGCTGATAAAATGTGATACATTAACAAAAAATGTAATTCGTAAGCTAGGCTAGGGTGTCACCATTTTTAAGCACAATTTTACAAAATGTGAGTAACACAATGTATGTTTCTATAAATAAACAGTTCATAAGTGTTCACAACTGCTTGGGCATTCCATCTCAGCTTTGCCAGGGAAAGGTGTAAAAGACGTTTTCTCATTATGTCTCTGCAAGCAGCGTAAGGCTGTGTCATGGCAGCAACTTGCCTGTGAGCTACAGGGTGAGCAAGCCTGTTCTACAGGATGATGCACATTGTAACAGAACTATGGTAAAATACTGGCAAGTGAAAGACTACAGACGTTCCCACACATGAAACAGATTTATAATTAAATAATATTCCACTTGGAACTAATTAATCATGTACAATAATAGACAACTGCTGAACTGGAAGGCCTCCACAAAATCTAAATCAATAATAATTACATTTATGAGATGTACTTGTGCAGATTGCATTTTATTCATGCTGCAAGGATCTTATGTAAATGTAATCTGTAGGTTTGTTGTTGGTTCACAAAAAATTACACAGCCTTCCTGGAATGCCCCTAAGACATGAATTACCACAACAGCATAAGCTAATAAACTGTGGAATGCTGCTGTGGTCTAATAAAGCTCTACATGCAGATAAAATCCTCTTATGATGCACAATGTATTTGGTGGATAAAAAGAATATCAGAGATACAAGAACCTCATATGATATCCATTGTCCAGACTTCATATCACAGAGACAAAACTCCCATTACACATCTGTCAATGTTTGAGTAACAAATCCAAACATACAGTGCTGATCACAAAATGCTATTTATCAGTGCCACTGAATTGGGTCATACTGTTTATTAAAACATATTGTACAGTATTGTTAACACATTCACAGTGAGGAAGTTAAATGACTGTTCGACACTTTTCACTGGAGAAGCAGATCCTCCTACATGTCCCCCCACCTCCCAAAATTGCACTTAATATGTCACTTCCTCAGATCTTACAGGTTTAATGGCAACTGAATGATATACTGCAATAAAAATTACCCGTTTTGAAAACAGCCTTGAGTCATTGCGCAGTTGACACAGAACTGTTAGCATTTCAATAATATTACACACATTCCCAACAAGCTGTTTCCTGAAACCCTTCAGCTTCAGTATTTTGCAGGATATAATACAAAAACCTTAGAAAACACAAGTGAATGGGTATGTTGGGTTTAACACATTACTGTCATGTGAGTAAATCTGGATTAATGTGTTCTATGAAAACAGGTGAACAGGGTGTGTAATGTGAATGAGCATATGCCAACTCAAGATTTGCAGGTTTTAAATTCAACCCTTCAGCAGGGCAGAGTCTGCATGCATCAATATACTGTCTGTCATAGAGCAACATGTTCTGTGTGCCATCAGTTTTTGCTTGATGATGCTCTCATGTCATGTCTGTAATTTAAGGACATGCAAAAAATCGTTACCAGATAGTGGATCAAATTCCAGGCCAGTCATTTAAATACTGGCACATAACCAAATTAAAATTAAATCCTTCACACTGAAATAGTTTCTTTCTTCCTCTCTCTCTCTCTCCCTCTCTTTTCAGATAAACACCAAATTACGACACACACTGAAAAAATAAATTTTTATCTACAAACTGTTCTTCAGAATAAAAGCGCCAGTCTTTTCTAATTTTTCAACTTCTTAGTCTGTCACAAAGAGTTAACATTTTACAATTTGGGCACCAGTTCTGGCACACAACCCATCCTGTTCTATGCAATTTTGATATCTACATTTTTTATTCTTGTAGACAAATCACTTTGGCAGTCATAAATCTCATATCTTCATGCCAGCAAAGATGGTGACCAGCCCCATATGCGGTAAAATTTTAATGTATTTTTTTCTTTCAAACGCTGCTATTTTGGATCACTGCTCAGCCAAGAAATAAACCAAGCTAAGTACTTAGTCTCTGACATTACACACAATGGCAATAAGACTTAAAGACAGCTTTATTCCAGACCTTCACTAAATATCCCAGTGTTTTGGTTCCATTCCACAATGTCTGTGGAGATCTAAAAGCATGTAAAGTGTTGTAATACTATACAAGTGTGTAAAATACTGTGGGAAATTCAAAGAAGTCCGTGGACCTGAGCAATTCTTGAGATGCTACAGTCAACCAACCATCCAGCAACTGCCTGCATTTTATCAAGCCTGAAGATTCATTACATTGTTCACAAGTGCCAGCAAATGGTCCCCATCTTACGCCAGAAAAACCAGTCCTCACCTTTTGATCTGTCTCTTTAAGACCCATTACATATTACCTTCTACTACACCAAGTGGTACCTGTACTTAGGGTTTTCTGACAAAACATGGTCTATGCATACTTCATGCTCCCTGATTTGGTCATCCTAATACATACCATTATATATCACTGTTACCCTAACACCATATCCCACTAACACACTGTCATGCATGATTCTTCTTTGGATATTGGGCAGCAAGACAAACACAACAAAGGAGGCAATGATTGTGACTATTTGAAAATGAAAAGTAAGGGCTTCTTTTTGTATTGGGTGACTTATACCAAGTTCTTTAAAATTATGTTTAAATAAGCGGTATACCAACAGTCTTTACCTGATGTCCATATTATGATCAAAGTCTTAAGAATGAGCAAAGGTATCCTATGGGGTGATGTGAAAGTTTGTTGTACGGTATACTTTCAGTTGTTCTACCCCACCTGCCTCCTGCAACAAAACAAACTACTGATCATATTATGTCTTACGAACAGTGCACAATTTGTTAGCTTCCGACTCATAGCTTATGTAACAACAGCTGGTAATGAAAAGCTTAAGTCCATAATCATAAATCTGAGTTACTGCCAAGGCACTGAGGTGTTACGTATAAACGATTAACACGGAATACATATTCTTCTTGAGAAGGTGATACTCACTCAGTTGATCCAGGAACTGCACACCTTTTTCCTCTGTAAGATCTATTTTAACAGTATCCTATTGATGCCAGTCTCTCACCTTTTATATTTTTTCCTCAAAATTTTGTATCAACATCTTACACATTGACATAAATATGTAAAGGGTTGACTTTCATACATTAAACTACACGTCATGAGAATTATGACACAGAAAGTCTTTAAAAACAGATCTATATGGTCATGCCATCTCTTTAACTTATACAATAGACAAGTAGAAGACAACACCAGACTCCACTGACCAAATCACGAGAGGCCTTGCACAACCTTTATCATTTATTGAGTGGGAGTGAAGGGATTAAAGCACCTTATCCCTTCCACGCCGAACATCAACCACAGTAGATGTGCAGTATGTGACTTAAAAAACCAAAGCTGGCTAAAGTCATCACCAATAACAAGCAAAGTAATGGCAGCCCTCATGTCTTTTTCAGAGAACCCCCTAGCACACAATCCCAGCAAAGAAGGGTAATGCAGTTTAAGCTTACAGCAAGCCACAGATGGTCCAGCACATCTTCTGCAGAGAACCTGAGTTCTGGCTGAACTTGCAGCATGTGCGCTATCAGATCTTTGGCAGATAATGAAACCTCATCCCAATATGGTGAACTGAACTCATAGTGGCCAGTCAGGATGTGGTCGAATAGCTCCTCCTGGTCATTATTTGTACTCACAAATGGTGGAAAGCCACACAAAAGGATGTACAAGATAACACCAGCTGCCCATACATCAATCTGTGAACAGTAGATACCATTATCTCCTGCCACTTTCAGTTTGGGTTGAAAATACTGTAGCAAAGGTCAGTTGCTACTGTCAGTACATATAAGAACTAATATTGACTTTAAAAAACTAGACAATGCCAACTACTTACTGCTTAAATGAAACTGAAGCTGTCATTTGATGCTATGTTATGCTCACTAATTGTCATGAACCTGGGACTTCTCAAAAACTGTGTTTATTTAAAAGTGTTGTTAGTCTAACCTACAAAGTGGCACAAATCTAAACACACAGAATTCAAATACAAAATATTTCACATCATAATGAGCAATACGTGCTTCCTTTGTGCTTGCTTAAATACGTTCTCAGTCAGTCAACCTACGAAGTGGCAGAAATCTGAACCAGGAATATTCTCATATCAGTGTGTAAATTCCTGGGCTCACAATAACTTTTACCACATATTATGCAAAGTCACTTATTTTTAAAAACCAACAAAACCACACCTAAAATATAAACTACAAAGCTATTTGCCAATATGTTTTTTTAATATAAAACTGATGGTACTTAACTATTAAACAATGTAATTTACTACCAATCTTCTAAGGCCAGAATTTGCAGATTATGTGCTAATTTCTTAACAAGCTTTACGACTTGCCTTAAGCCCATAGCCAGTCTCAGCTAGGATCTCAGGAGCAACGTATGTAGGAGTGCCACACACAGTATAAAGTGGCTCAGTTACCACTTGAGCAAGTCCAAAGTCCGCAAGTTTCAACAACTTGGTACCATGCCTGTTGATTTGAACCTGCAGAAGCATAATATAAAACCACAAACAAAGTTCTTAAACAGTCCATGGTCTTAACTCAGTATTACTGTTCCAACGCATGTAGAAAATTTTATTCATTCCAATTAAGGGCAATGTCTACATACATACATCGTGAAGACTTTCCTAATAGCTTCAGTATTGGACACAAAATGTAAAGCCTGACAGATTTCAAGCAACCAAGTGCTTCTGATCTACATAATAATTTCAAGAATTCGTACATAATGTAAAAACGTAATGTTTACACAGTGCTGTGTTATGACACTCATAATACAAAAAACAACTATACTTCACCAGAAGCAGAGGTCATCTGAGAGGGAAATAAGTTACTAAACTCTTCTGTTAATTCAATAATTAAAGATATCAGAACTTACTTCTGAAGCATACAGATTTATTTCAGTACATTAAAAAAGCTGCATAGATATGGTATTGATGTAGCAGATAGAATACAACCCCTTTTTGACTAGTATAGTGTCATTGCCCATTATTTTAGTTGATACAACCCAATAAACCTCAACAGTAGACAACTATGAAAAGTGAACAGGACAAAGTGGATAATCATTCACTATGGCTGGATTTATTCAAAGCATCTGTTTGAAGTTCCAAGGACATGTTTATACATGACAGAGTTTATACCTTCTTTATTACTTAATCTGCCACGACTTTGAAATAATACTGACTTAGAAAGTAATACAGGAAGCTGCTTTAGGGTTTTTAAATGTTGCATCCCTGAAGTACAATATTCCACTTGTGTGGGAACATGCCACTTCTCATCTGCACGGCACATGATGGCTGCCTTCAGTGTCCGATGGAAGCATTCCACAAGTCCATTGGTGGCAGGATGATGGGCCGGGCAGACAAGAAGTGGTATGTTCCCACACTTGCAACACTGTACAGACACCTGAAAAATGGGTCTACTGAGAAAGGTCAGGATGATTTATGACCATTTTAGTAAGAAGCAAAAGGAACAAGTTGTTGAACTGTTAAATTTACTGAACACTTCTTTAATGGACTGATGAGGAAGAACTCAAGAAACCTGCATGTGACCTTCTGGAGAAGAAAGAAATGCCATGCCCTTCTCAAAATGGAGCAGCAGGAGATGATTGGATAAAGGAATTTCATTATGAAAACACCCAGGGATAGATCTTCATTTGCCAGAACCCATTTCAGTTGCCAGGTATAGGGGATTCAGTCATCCAAATATGATTTGATTCTATATTACCCTATGCGAACATACAGAAAATAACAAAACATGTACTTCAGATCTTTACAGTGTGGATGAGACAAGTAGAGACTTCAACTAAACGGACCACCTCAAACTCTTTCCACAACAGCAAAGAAATAAGTGGGCATAACTGCAACTGCAGGCGCATGGGACAATATCCAACTGCAATAGACTGCTGCAATATAGCTGGTTTGTTCATTCTAGCTTTACTCAAGTTTGTGCAAAAATGCATGCAGTAACAGTTGCCTAATGGGAGTTCCTACAAGTTGCCAAGCTTCTTGTACACACAATAGATGTATAAACGAGAAACACTTCTTCAGTGGCTGCAATTATTTGTTGAACAAGTTTGTCCAACTGCAGCCCAAACAGACCTATTAGTTCTGGTCAATCCTGAATCCCCTACATACATTTCAAATCATGCTACAGACAGAAAAAAAGTGTTGTTCCTCTCACTTGTGCCTCACAGAACACACCAAATGCAGTCCTTAGATACTGCTGTACGTGGTCTGTTAAAACTATGTTCAATAAAACTTTCTTGGACTAGCAGACATGTCAAGTAGTTGAATGGCTATGTTTTGAGAATCATTTCTGTCCTCATCACCAGCAACAATGAGGACAGAAATGGTTCTCAAAATGTCTGTTTACTCACTGTTCAACCACCTGACGTGGCTGTTAGCCTGAGAAATTTTTACTGATTTCAGTCACCACGAAACTTTGGATTTAATAAAACTATGTCTTCAACAAGAAGGCTGCACTTACCAAAAAAATCATGCTAGCCATACAGTGAATCATGATTATGCTGTCAAACTGTTTGCATGTGCATTTCTAGGAATGGCAATTCCTCAAAATGCAGAAGTGGATTTTAATCTACAGAAATTGACCTTACGACCCTGACAGTTTCTGATATTGAATATGCCTCAGCTTCTGTCACAGATAGTCCATATCCTGAATGTACTCCAGCTTCTCTCACCCATCACCCAGAATCTGAGCTTCTGCAGTTATGTGCCAATTTTCACATCCCAGAGCTTCAACAGTTCTGTCCACTGATTCGAAAACTTACTGTGTTCCGCTAAAACCAGGGCCATTCATCAGATACAGTCCACTTCATATTCAACCATGTCCAAGTGCTCAGTGAAATAATCACATCAGATGGAAAAGGAAATGCCAGAGTGTAAAAATCCTGACTGGTACTCCAACAGAGAAACAACAAAGGGACAAATCTAACAAGAAAGGGACAAATCTAACAACAAAAACAAAAACTGCCTAAGTCTGCCACAAACCTTCACATGAACCACCCAAGGAGGACTGGATACATTACTCAGAGAGAGAGAGAGAGAGAGAGAGAGAGAGAGCGCGCGCGCGTGCGTGTGTGTGTAAGTTACAGTGGATAAAGATCCTTTTTTGTGATGAATGTTTCACCGAAACTTTTGTTGATTTATGTCCATACTTTATTAAGTGATTGGTTTTCAGGACAGTAGGTACAATTCAGTAATTTGTTCATTAAAACTGCGATATATCAGTCTAATATATCCAATAAAACATTCATATTTGTTCGTCTATAAATCAGGGCACTACTGTCATTAAGATGTCCACTTTGCCCAGCCTTCCCTCCAGAACTTGAAATACTACTGGAAATCAAATAACTCTCACACAAAGTCTACACATACAACTTAATTGTACCATACCTGAATGAATGAAGAAAGAAAGAAAGAAAGAAAGAAAGAAAGAAAGAAAGAAAGAAAGAAAGAAAGAAAGAAAGAAAGAAAGAAAGAAAGAAAGAAAGACTGTGTGTTAACAAATAATGCACAGGTCTTGAACCAGATGAAGAGTGGATCATAACAAATAATGCACAGGTATTGAACCAGACAAAGAGTGGATCATACAGTGTTATCTATGGATGAGTTTTCATAACCCTCAGCAACAATGAGTGCAAATTTACAAGGAAAAAATCACACTTTCTCATAGCAGTAAACTATAAAATGTTACAGCCATCTGCTAAAAGATTTGATGAATGGATTAAATACAAGGGAGTTTCAAAAATAAGGTAATGGCAGGTCTCATGTGAAATTGTCATCCAACCTACAGATTTACATGTAACAGAAAAGTGCTGATTGTGCCATCATCCAGCCACAAGCGGGCACTGTAAGCATGTCATATTGCCATACTGCAGGCCTGCTAGAAACATGGTCCAATGTCCAGGTACACAGTGTGATTCTATTTCTTTGTGTGAAGGATGTTGCACATGTGAAAATTCATTACCAGTGGACTAAGGCATACGCAGCATGCATAATGTCATGGAAACAGATGTGAATATGGTGAGGTGCTTGTAATAACAGCATGACAGATGTTGCTAACAAGCAACGATCCAGATGCCTAGGCACGTCTAGTACAGATGCCAATGTGTGCCATCCACATGGCCTTATCAAAGGGGACTGATGCTTTACGCTATCACCCAAATGCTAGATATTCCATTGGGTAAAGTGCTCAGTACTGTCCACACCCAACTGGATTACAGAAGAGTGTGTGCATGCTAGGTGCCAGTGAACCTCACAGACAATCACAAAGCTCACTGTAGGGCACTGTCTTTCATATGTGACACAATACACCCATGAAGGAGTGCAGTTTCTGCAATGCATTGTTAACAGGGCATGAAACATGGGTTAATCATGCAACACCTGAAACCGGAAGGCATCCACAATTTGGGAACACCCAACATCTCCCACAGGAAAGAAAATAAAAGCAACACCAAAAGTTAGGAAGATCATGGCAACTGTCTTTTGGGACCATAAAGGTGTGCTTCTTGTGGATTTCTTCGACTTTGGTGATACTGTAACCGCTGAGCATTACTGTGATATAACTGACAGGTTACAGCAGGCCATTCATCACAAACAGCTGCTGCAGCAGTGTCATTCACCATTTTGCACACTGCCAGGTCCCATACTGGCAACCAGACGTGTGAATAGTTACAGCACTGCAGCTAGGGGGTTACGGACCATCCTCTTTGCACTCCCTATCTTCTGCCCTGCGATTTCCGAAACTTTTGGACCACTTAACACGCACCTGACTGGCAAGCTTCAAGATGAAGCATGCTGTCACCTCCTGACTAAAGACACCTGACAGTGATTTTTCCTACACTGGGATACAAGCCTTGGTGCCATAGAGGGCAAATGCTTATTTTTCAGTAGTGACTATGTGGAGGTCCTATGTGCACTGCCTGCTACACATGTGCCATGTACTCAGGTTAAAGTTCGTAAAATTATAATGTTTGTCACCTTATTTTTTTGAAACTCCTTTGTATACCAGTACATGCTGTATCTCTGGAGGAAGATCACAGTACTACTACCTGAAGAGCTAGTAAAATACAACTTGAACAGCAAAACCTATTAGCCTCTGAACAAAACCCACTATACCAGCGTCTCACAGTATCCTTCAAAGCTTATGTATTACATGTTAAGTTCTGGGAATGAAAGTAGAGGTTCTCATACTAGTGACTGATGTGATGCCATATAGTTTGGTAGACAGGTACAACAATTCAGAGAAACATGCCGTCTGCATGCCAGGGGTAGAAGACTAACTCTTTTATCCAAAACATAAAGCACATTTCAATGAAATATTAGTACCTGTCTACCAAACAACATGATATAACATCCCAGAAGAGACTAATATTCACATGACATTCATCATAATTCTTTCGTCTCAAACAAGATGATAGATCATTTATTACATCTTTAATACATTCAGACACACTAAAAATATACTCACCATGGGTCTCAGTTCATTTGCCTCTGGTGAGGTGGCAAGCATTTTTACAGCCCTGATTACAAATCTCAACAAACTTTTTACATAAAAAAGTCACTTACCAGCAAATTTTCAGGCTTAATATCACGGTGAACAACATTCAAACTATGCAAGTAGAATAATGCAGAAGCCAGGTTTCGTATCATCATACTGGCTTCCTTCTCTGAAAACTTCGTAGCTGCTGCTATGGCATCAAACAAGTCTCCACCCTACAAGATAAAAATGTTACAAAACTGTTTCTTCCTTTCACACATTCCTACACATACTTCACTGTTGCTGAATTATGTTTAAATATACTTCATTTCCATGCAAAAGCTGACCACAGCAAAAAACAAGACAAAATTTGTTGCACAAAATATCTCAGCATATTTTTAATCTCATGGATATAGCCTTTATGGACATTTTCAACCAAATAACATTAACCATGGACCAACAGAGCACAACTTGTTGGACTGACATAGTCTGCAGCCATAACTGACAATAAAATACACATCTCCTTACCTTAGAAATATTTACATGGCTGGCAGACCCCTGCTGTACTTAATTTTCAAAGGTTCCCCGCTGCTCCCCCACAAAGACTTCAAATGCTTTCTTCAGAACAAAATAAGACAAAAGTGGATTCAAATTAAACAACAGAACAATCTACCGCTTTTATTTCTCTGGTATAAAAGTTCTTCTTAAACCAAAAATGTAGGATCTCCCCTGGCAGTCAAATAACCAACAATGATTCCTACCCTTTGTCAGATTAATCCAGTACACTCCCCCTTCCACACAATTTCTTTACTTCACACCTTGTAAACTACCCTCTGCAGTTAGCTATGATCATCTTGCACTTGGTTTTAATACTGTACTTGAATATTAAGCCAACAGCGACTACAAAATGCAGATGTGATCATACTGACCTTGATCAGTTCCATGACTAGATACAGCTCTGAATGTGTGTCATACTCTGCAACAAGCTGTACAACGTTTGGATGATGAACCCGCCTCAAGATGGATACCTCACTTTCAATCATGTGTTCTTTTCCACGACATTTTGACTTGTCAATTACCTTCAGAGCATACTCTGTTCCTGTTGACCTGATAATGAATTATAAATGTTCAGTATATGCAGCATAACACCATCCTGTCCCAATTCCATTCACTTCCCATTCTCATGATCACCTGCCTTCTTATAGCCTATTACGAACTAGAAATGCATAATCAGAGGTTTATATAAACTCTACCATATATCTCATGCATACAAATTTTATTTAACCTTTTAAAGCCTAGCGGTAACTTTATGTACCACCAAGTTTAACTTTAATCAATCCTCCATGGTGCTCACATTGCTTTTATGTGTTTGTACTTACCTGAGAACAATCTGCACCTGTTACCTTACACGTCACCAAATCATCGGTTTTTTAAACTGAGGTGGAGAGTGTTTACTGCGCGGTACGCCCCAAGTCTTTACATTAAACAGAATGTGTTTTGTCTTTAAAGGGTTAATCTGACAAGTTTCAACATGTACTCTGAATTCAAATAAAATGACATATCTTGCAACTTTATCCTGAATTAATCAAAGGTATCTTAAATTCTGCAAGCAGGTGGAACACTGTTCTAATAAAATCCCACTGTGTCTCCAATTCTTTCCATTGCTATGTATCAGAGCACTAGTCAAAGTGTTACAACAGAATCTGCATTCATGATCACAGTTTCATTTACAGATGGTACTAACTATGCCGAAAGAGTATTCAACCGAAGTTTGAATAAAACTGACTGGAAGGAGATTCCTTGGACAAAGACAACTGCAGCAACCTTCATCTCTTTCCACGGTTCTGATAAGTACTTATTACTTCAACCACAAGTTTATAAATCCCTTAAAATGGTGTCCTAGCACCATGGATTACTTCTCCTGGAATTAAAAGATTTATAATGTTTATAATGTTTCAGTTTTACAGCGGCAGTTTCAACTTCACTAAAGTTGATTTCCAGACCAACAGTGTGAGAGTACTTCACAATTTCTGAACTCGTAAGCCACATTAAACTTTGAGGAATGGTCAGAAAGTGAGAATAAACAGTAAATATTTACTTATTCAAGAACTTTTTACTCAAAATAACATTTCTCACTAGAAAATAGAAAAATGTCTACTTTTACACACTCTCACCTTGGAGGTTCATGCATGTGTCACAAGTGTTTACCAGTTAATGCATGCCTTCAGCACAGAATTCTGGGCTTTGCAAACAAACCACTGTGAGACAGGTTCTTCTTTGGCTTCCACATCAGTATGGCATCTGTGATCACCAAGATGCTTCTTCAGAGGGCCAAACAGACAGAAAGTTACTTGGTGCCAAGACCCCACACAGCCCGACAGATGGCAGCCCTGCTGTAGCAACTTGGATGGGAGTGTCACAAACATTCACCATACAGTCCTAACTTGGCATCTAGTGACTATCATCTTTTCGGTCCTCTGAAGAAGCAACAGATGCCAAAATGTCGTGGAAGTGCAAGAAGCTGTCTCTGTGGTCCCGTCACAAACACCAGAATTCTATGCTGAAGGCACACAATCACTGATAACACACTGTCAGAAATGCTTAAACCTCCAGTCTGACTATGTTGGAAAGCAGGTCATTGTTCTCTTGTGAGAAATGTGATTTTGAACAAAAAGTTGCTGGATAAGCAAATATTCCCTACGTATTCATACTTTCCTACCGATCTACGTAGCAGCTTTCTAAACTAATCTTCCCATGTACCTAAAATACGAGGGCTATCCTGAAATCAACCTGTGGTGGGCTGTTAAAAAAAACAAGAAAGAAGGAAAAATACATTATTATATGCAAAAGTTAGCTACATATGTAGGCTACTTCTCGACATAATCACCCTCTGAACTGAGGCACTTGTCATAGCGTGACACGAGTTTCTGTATCCCCACATCAAAGAAGTTGCCGCCTGGGAGATAAGCACCCATCTGGCATAAAACTTGTGGTAGCCAAATTTTTTTGTGACAATTTCATACAAAACCGTTCAAGAAACTTGACGGAATTCCAGTGAAAGTTCAGAGATAGTGAATCGACGTCACTCACAAACCAGTTTGTCAACGTGTTGCACAAGGCCATCAGTCACTAGAGAAAATAACCCCCCTCATCATGCATGTCTATTCTTCCATCATGAAATTTTCTGCACCACTCCGTATCATATGTGTCACTCATAAAGTTTGGTTCACACACCACACTCATTTGGCAATGAATTTCAGCCGCACTGTGGCCCTCAGCTTGCAAAAAACGGATCACTACGTGGATCTCGCACTTGGTGGCAACTTTCTTTGGTGGGGATACAGAAACTTGTGTCACGCTCTGACAAGTGCCTCAATTCAGAGGGTGATTACGTTGATAAGTAGCCTACATAAGTAGCTAACTTTTGTATATAATAAAATATTTTTCCTTCTTTTTTTTTAACAGCCCACTGGAGGTTGATTTCAGAATAGCCTATGTATTATGGAGATCTAAAAGCAAATAAGATTCCCGTCTTTCACATGCAGGCCTTCTAAAATTCTCTCATGGCTCTAATTAATTCTGACATATTTGTTTTGTTACTTCCATCTCACTGGCTTTGTCTTTTAGATCAATGTGGTCAAACTGCAGGCCACTGAGCTGATTGGTTTGTAGCCCATGAACACTCACACAAGAATCAGTTCTTCACTTTGGTGAATTACAATATGCATGACAGTTTCTGCAAATCTGAGTGTCCTCTATAAAAATGTAACAATAACATATGCATAATCCCCACTATTAGTCTCTATCACATAAATTATGGATTTTATATCACTCACTACCATGAGGTTGGCAGCATTATTTAAAATTGGTGGTACAATTTTATTGTCCAAGGACGGGGGATTTGGGTTGTAATGCAAAAGGTCCCAGGCTTCACAGTGTAACAACGTTTATACACAAACACCCTCATGTAAACTTACTTTGTCATCCATGGTAAAACTACCCTGTATGACACACAACTTTAGATTTGTGACTGTTCAGCCCGTGATATAAACAATATTGGCCCACTCTGTTTCGGATATCACCTTGCTACAGTCTGGACAATATTGGATTTAATTCCCTGCAAGGTCAAGAGACTTTTCCCTTCTCCAAAATGTCTAGACTGGCTCCAGGACTCAGCCAGTCTCATATTCAATGGATACCAGGGGTAAAGTCGCCAAGGCATAAAGTTGATCATTCACCTCCATCTACTGCCCAGGTTACGAATGAGTGAATTTATAGATCTACACCTCCTATATGCCTTCATGGGATGCAAAGGGACAACTGATATAGATAGCCATTGTGTTTATTGCACAAAGCTTGTCTAGGTTTGGACACAAAGGAGGCATACCTTTCTTCCTTTATTTGCTTCTGAACAAGTAATCACTGCATCGTAAATCTGCTCTCTTCATTATACTATTTACAACACTCTTGACCATGTTTAATCCATAAAATCTGTCCAAACAGGACCACACAGACAATGAAGAAACCCTAATTTTGGACTTCAAATCATATGACATAAATCAATGCAAACCCTTACTGCCAAGCACTTTCAAAATCCATGTACCAAGATCTGGATCAGCATCCAGGTAAACTCACAGACAGCATCATCCTGGCACAAGACAATGCTTATCCCCATGCGGCCCAGAGTTCAGGATCTACTCAATGCCATGCAGTGGAAGGTGTTTAACCCTCTGGCACTGAAAGACAACTTAAGTCAACACACAGGGTGCCTCTGAGAAAACTGGATGTCACCTAAACTCATCACCCAAGAATATGCACAATAAGGGGTGGCCATTTAAATCTCTATCTTCTGCAGAGTACACTGGGTATTAAATTCTTACAGATTTGTATTTTTCTTATGGATTGGTATTTGACCTGATGATATTAGTTTAGATGACCAAAACATGTTGTAATAAATATGGAAAAAAAGGATCTGTAACACACAACAGGATGGGAAATCAAAAAAATTACTTTTATGCTTCTGGACTGTTAAAAAAAAGCCCTCAACTGGCACATGTTCATGCTGGATGATGATGTGCTGGAGGCTGTGGTATGATGGTTTAGGCAGTGGCCCAAGGAATTCTTTGCAAATGGCATATACCACATAAATAAGACGCCCCTCTTCATGCCTGTGGTTACTTTTTATACATGTTACACTACCATTACCTGTCAGCAGCCTCAAATAGGTTTCAGTTTTACACGCCTCAGAGTAATGACTACTAAATAGCCTTTCTATAAGATCAGATATTACCTGTACCTGAATGTCACCCTTTATGAATTTAAAATTTTAAATAAGCCTGACAAAAAATGTAGACATTTTACATGTCAAGTTACACTAAACATGTCAACCCACTGACATATGCTGCAAGGTTGGCAGGATGTTATTCTGCATTTACCTAAACCTTATGATTGAAATGGGTGTGCTATTGAGGAATATATACCACTGGCTAGGTTAAAACAAGATCAGAAAATGGCAGCAATAAATAACACTGAGAGGTATCTACATATTCAGAGCTACAGTTTTGATCTCTGCCAAGATGGTCACATGGCACATATATTCAGAGAAATTGTGATTTAAGGTATCCCTCAAGAGGTATAATACATGACAGTGGGTCAGTGAGAGGTTACAAGTGTATTGTAGATGGGAACTGTCAAATGTTACTGCTGAATTACACAACAGAAATTTCACTAGCATTAAATAATTTCAAAATATCACACAGTGTTTTATTACTAAATAGAGGTTCACACCTTTCAAAGATGTCACTACACAAAAATTTCATGTCCCTAATACTGTTACTGTTCCTACCCAACAGATTCACAAAGTCACCATCTTAGTACTGATCATGATAAGGAATTTAAGAATGTTAATATGCATGAGTCTCCAATGGCATAATACACGCACTACATTCTATGAAAATTCATCATTTAGCATCTAGATACGTTTTGTTCTATCACACAAGCAGCATCCAAGTTTCAGTGTGCTGCACCCCCAGCAATTCTTAAATGACTCAGAGAAAAAGACATATACAAATGGAATAACAGAAGAACCAGCCAAAGGAAGGATGTGCATGTCTCATAACACTCACCTGTCTACACACTGCCTCACAACAGCAAAGTTCCCATCACCAATAACCTTCCCCACCTGATACTTTAGTCTGATTGCTGGAGGTATTGCAGGTATGTTTTCATGTGATTCTTGTAAACCAGAATACTGAGAGGTTTTTGTCTTCATAGGCATCTTTGGCATGTTTGCTGGTATTCTCAAATCTGCTAACATATAAACAAAGCTTGCTTGCAAAAAAAAAAAACCTGGGAAAAGAATGAGATATATCACACAACAGGAATAATGAAGATATCGCACAACAAGACAGGAATGATCATACTGTCTCTTCTAATTCAACACCTCTGCTTTACACTCTGGTTGTCATGGATTCAGAGTTTGGCCCAGAGACCAGCAATTTTGAGGTTTCATAATGTTCCTCAGTTACTCCACACAAGTGCTGGGATAGTACTTCAAAACAAGCCATAGCCACTTCTTTCCAATTTCTCATTCACAGTTATTCTACCATTCAAAATTACACAACATATGCAGTTAGAAAAGGGCTGCTGACTAACCCAAAAATAAATGTACTTCTGGTATATAGGAAGATATTGTCAAATTTATTTAAAAGAACAGACTATGTAAAATGGATTAAATTATCACAGGACAGGGTCATAGTGGGAGGCAATACAGTAATGAAATTAAGTTACTGTAAACCCTTTCGTGCTGAATGTTGACCACAGTCAACACACAGTCCGTGATATACGATGTCCAAGTCAGCTCAAGTTGTGATGAATAACATACACACTAATGGCAGCCATTTAAGTACGGTGCACAAGAGTTAAGCAACTTAAAATTACTCCTTATTTTATAATGAATCAGAGCAAATTAAACCATATTTATCCTCACCAACTCTTTCCTGAGAGCCCATCAATCGTTGTCCAACCTTGGAAGTATTTGGCATCCATGGGATGTTACGAAAACTTTTAGTGTGTGACTGGATTGCTTTATATTCTATTAAAAAAAAAAATATATTCAAAGAGATCAATGAATGTTGAAAATCTGACTTATATTTCTCATTTTGTAGTCTGCTGGGTTATGACACCATGTAGTCTAGTATGTGATATCAGTGTTTTGAGACAGCATACTGCTTCCATTTCAGGGCTGAAACCAGCAATGTTGCAAAAATTGCTGGTTATGCAAAAGGGGGAGAAAGAGGTCACACAGAAGTGCTCAATCCAAACCATGAATGTAAAAAAGGGGGAAGGGGGGGCTAACAGGGATCAATGGCAACAGTATGTTGTGAATAGGGAAAATACTCTATGGCAGAAAGCAACACATTCCTACTTTTATTTCATAAACAATGCACAAAAATGTAAAAGCCATAGTCACAGAATATACCAATACACCAAAAGGCAAAACTCCAGTTTACAGTGAACAGAAGTCATATGAGTGCACTTAAGTCATTTTTACCAGATCTTTTGCACAGCCATAATGTAAAAATTATGCACTGTGTTTAACAGCATGCTCATTTCCCCTGTGACAATGGGTGACAGCAATACAGTCAGAGCACACAATTTCAAACCGTAGCAACAATAAACAAAATAAATGGATATGTGATTGAATCAAGCAACCTAACTTGTTTTTTAGTTTCACTATGAACAAAATGGGACCCATCAGAACTTATTCCTACAGATGAAAATCTACATTATTCAAAATGCTTGAAAGCAGTAATATTACCAGGCTTTGAAACATCTGAGGTCTGATATCAAAGAAACAGTCCATTGAACTTCATAAAGTGAGGTCTACTTCTCATGCCCCAAGTGCTGTTACCGATTAAAAACTACCTGAACAGTATCAGAATATATTTTGAACATGTACTGTTGCACACACAGGTGATGTCACTGCCTAATACCCATTAGCACAGTGGTGCACAGCCTTTTGGGTACGAGAACCAAATCAAGAAAAAATAAATGTTTGCTGGCCACATTATAAATAACATAATGTATTTCTGAATAACATTTTTGTGTGAATGCAGATAAAATAATTCTATTTTGAATTTCACACCTGTTCATTTTGTTTCTGAAATCACATCATGGGTCATATTGCAAAGGTAGTAGGGCCACATTTTGTTCATCACTGCATTAGAATATAAGATTCTTTACCTTCTACATCCAAATCGAAATCATCTCTTGAATACCTCTCATTTCCGTATGCAAAAAATACATCTTCACTCCCAAAGAAGTCTTCGAGCTGTGTCACCTGCAACAAAACCACTAACGAATTCCACGTAGCACAATAATTAGCAAGCTGGATCAAGCTGTGATGCTTCTGACTTGTATCTAGGAGGTGCTCAGTTTGAATCTTACCTGTGACACCAATTATCTTCAGCTTTTCAGTTTTCAAAAATCTCCCAAGCAAATGCTGGGATGGTACCTCAAATCACATCATGACTGTTTCCTTTATTATCCTCTCCAGATCATTACTCAGTAATAAACATATCATATATTGTTATACAATGAGCTAGTATATTTAAGTCTACTGTCAACAAGTAAATAAATTCATTGAGCAGTCCTTCCTGAGAAACTAACAGTACTTAGTTACAAGAGTTCCCACATTTTATGGAACCTGAATGTTAAGCATGGTGTTCACAAGTGTTTATCAAAATACCCTATCTGCAGCTTATGTTTGAATCTGTCCAAGTCCAAGATCCTCCATAATGTTCAATAACACGCTTGTTCTTAAGGTGACAAGTTGTTTGCAAGGTTTGAGGTTCTCACAGCAGCATTCTGAAGATTCAGGTCTTCTGAAATGTGACAATGTGCTGCTGGCTGTGTATTTGCTCATGTTTAAAAGGATCAGACTGCCTTCATATTAAGGATGAAGCAAGCTAAGAGGAGTTTCAGACTTGTTGTTAGCCCCCTGCCCAACCCCCAAGCTGAAGGACCACCTCTTCTTCAATGTCTGAAATTATTTATTCAGTATATTCAGAGTTATTTTGGCCATCTAGAGGCCACCTGCTACACTTGTACTGAAGAAATTTTATGTCATGACAGAAATAACTGTGCTCCATTATTTGTCTTGTATTTTAACCATACAAAGCCTGGTAGTTACTTTATGTACCACCAAGTTTAACATTAAAAAATTCTATGTTCTGCCCATACAGTGCATTTATATGTTTTGCATTATTTTCAGGGATAAGCAGTGATTATTTTCCTACATTGGTTTTTGTAACTGAGATAGAGAACATTTATTCTGCAGTACAAACTGAATCTTTATATTTAACTTTGATCTTGAAAGGCTTAACCACGCTTAAAATTTACATCAAGAATCAGTCAGCACGCTTTCCTGCTAAGTTAAGTACTTCTGTCACTTCCCTACTCTTGACCAGAATAATTTTTTCATATGTGCAAGAGCAAGCATTTAAATTTGGTTTTGTCCCTTAATGAACAAAGTCCCAACAGAGTTGAACAGCACAATGGTTGTCGTCGTCGTCACTGTCATCATCATTGCCATCACTGCTGCTGTTGCTGCTGCTGCTGCTGCTACTACTACTACTACTACTACTACTACTACTACTACTACTAGCAGTACTGCTATAATAATACTATAGTGCTATTACTATAACAATACTACTAGTAATAGTACTGCTGCTATAGCAGTAGTAGCAGTAGCAGTAGCTGCAGTAGCAGCAGTATTACTAGTCTTGACAAAAAGGTACTGTAATTTTAGCAATTCTAATCTGAAGACATATACAAATGAAGATATTAACCACAAACTTTAAACAAAATATGTTCTTACAGATAGTGAGGTACTGACTCACCTGTGCTCCAGACAAAGTAAAAACTTTTCGCACAGCTCCAGTATCAAGTTTCACCGCTTCTGTGATGCTGGAAAATGCATGATCAAGAGAGGGAGCATTCCTCTTGTTGAGCAACAATCGTACAACTTTTCGTGGTCTTGTTCCATTCCTTACTAATGTAATCAATCGAGGATGGATAACATCAGACAAGTTGGTACGAGATGTAGGTGAACGAGTTGTTTCAGAAGCCTGATGCATCGATGGAAGTGATTTGCGATGCTTCAGCTTCCCAGTTTGCATGCCGGCTGCGTAATCCACCCTTTTGAAGGTTTCACCAAGACCTGAACATACATAACACTTGCCATCCTCCAGCTCATCAAGACCACCCACTTTCTGACCATCCATTGTGAACAGCGTCCGTACACCACTAGGAAGACTCACATTTTCAACAAGAGCACGTGTCAGATCAGCTACTAGGCTGTCGAACGAACGATACCTTTCAGGAGTCACAGCCATCATTACTCCTTTATAAAACCGATCACCATTTCGGTAGAAGCGAATACGTTTTGCTTTACGAGTTGGTGGTGTCCGTAATGCTGAACACTGACGTGATGTGAAATCTCCAAGACGTCCATTAAGATTCTCATCAGCTGGTAAGGAGGATGAGAAAGTTGAAGCAGAGGAGGCACTGCGACTCCGATGCTCCTCTCCAACAATTCCAGACATTTCACTGTAAAACAAATGCACATTAAAAGATTTGGGGTTCTCCGAGTGGTGATGCTATTGACTCAAGTCTTCTTGTGTCCTTGGGCAAGTTGTTCCTAATGTTTTGAAGGATCATTGTACCTTCATCCTCAGGGTTGAACAGTCCTAGAATAATGCTTGCCCTAAAGATAAAGGCACCATGACCCTTCAAAACATCAGGGATCATTCACCAAACAATATGGCATCATATTTCAGAAGACTTCAGTCTTCCAATTCAATTTACATTTGTTTACCACACTATCAATGAACGATTCACTCGTTTGTACTATATGGTAAATTAGACCAACTGTGGTAATGCTCCGAGCTACTGCATTCAGCAATAACTCCAAACTTTTAATACACACAAAAAAATCAAAATGGGTTATTACCAGCTCACTTTTTAACACATTGAATCAGTTAGATATATGTTTATTTCAACCTGTCATAACACATACCTCAATGCTAAAGTATCACTAGTGTCATGCCATGTTACAACATGCTGGTACCACATATAAAATTGTGCATTCAAATAAAGTGCATTAAGTTGTGTATGGCTGTGAAACATGGTTTTGTACTTTAAGAGAATACAAATAGCAAATACTGGATAACAATGTGTTCAGGAAAACATCTGGACCTGTGAGAGTGAACAGTGGAAGGCAGTACAGTATATTACATACCAAGGACTGCGTGACATAAGCAAGTCTGATACAGTTAGGGTACTAAAATCAAGGTAGTTCTGATGAGGTATAAAATAAAACTTTGCTGCTTAAGACAATACATGATTATAGGATTTTCATGGATAAACCTTCCGATTAACACCCACGTGGAAGATCAATCAGATACAAGGATAACCTTAGGACAAATCTTTGTGAGAAAGAAGTTGGGAAATGGATCATCAAGACTGCAAGGCTGACAAGCTTTGGTTTAAGTACTGCAGAATCTTCAAGTTCTTCTACCAAAGAGTTTATTAATTATAAGTACCGTAGTACTGGCTTTAAAGGTAAAATTCGCTACTCCAATTATTCGCACCCTTGCACATATCATATGTTGCACATGTCACAGTTTATACACAAATATCACAGATTAAATGCGTGTTATGCATGGACAATGAATGTGGCATGTACAACCAAATGGCTATAAAGATTAAGTTCCAAGTAACACTCACAAAGCCCATGTTCCTACACCACAGACTTTCTTCATAGACCTACCACATTACACTGCATACAGGTACCAGGTTTTGGAACTTGCTACTTGCATCTTCAGTATACTGTTCTTGGACGACCCTGAAAATGGAAGCAGCTAGCTCCGAAATGTTGCCACCTACATAGCACTACACGGCATCATATTCCAGAAGGCTGGAATAAACACCGCTTAAGAACCTCCAATCTCACTAGCAGTTTGGTTTTTCCAACAGTGCTGTGCATTTCCACCAGTAATAAACTATGAAGCTCTTAATACTCACATTTCCAGTACGTCCTTCCCACAAACATATATATTTTTCACGGCTCTGTTTGATGCCCATTAATAGGTGTCATTTAACATCCGTTACATTTCGCTCTAAAATATTTCAAACACATGTCATCTATAACTGTCTGCACCCAAACATCAGTACATTATTGCAATCATTTACAGCCTTCCACTTCCACATTACAGCATAAATATTCAACAAAAATTCAACGCGAACGAAAATAATTCTTTCGACCTGACACATGAGGATGAACGGTACTCAGCCCTGACACGGCATTCATTACAGAGCAAGCACACTGATAAGTTCTTTGCGCTAAGATACATTACGTATCAAGTTTACGCAAGTCGAGCAATGCTAGTCGGTCACGGATTACCTAGGAACACAGGCAAGAGGTCGTATGTATATGTCATTCAATGATAATTGTGCACTATATAAATCAGCTCGCTCTAGTGGACAGATTTTCATACTCCAAGACATTTGCCATCGCGGATTTTATCGTCGGAGGAAGGCGGAAAGTTGTCGGTTTGGAAAAGACCGCCCATCTCAAAGATAAGATATCAGTTGGATTACGCCGATGGTGAAAGTAGTAGTACTGTATTATTAAAAAAAATGGCGTTCAGAATGAAAGCGGTACGGAGCATTCTTCCAAAAGTGCCGACCGAATTTGTGACTTTTATTTTTGTAATTTTCATAATGCCGACAATATACTGCTTTGAACTGTTTGTTGTTATTCCAACGTTTTATCCCTTATGGTCGTTATGGTACACGATACATTTCTTATGCGGTACATTTCTAATGTGTAATATAACAAGTAACTTCGTAGCGATTATCTGCACAGATACAAGTGTCAAAGGCCTCGTGCTGCAATCGACTTTACAGCCTAAGTGGCATTTCTGCTCTGTTTGTGAATCAGTTTCACCACCTCGATCGTGGCACTGTGACACGTGTAATACGTGTATTATTAGGAGAGATCATCATTGTATGTTTACTGGGTGTTGTATTGGGCATTACAATTACAGATACTTTTTAGCATTTACGATTCACTTGCTGATAGCAACAGTATATGCCACATATTTCAATGGTTATTTTATGTGGGACAGGATTAATTTTGAAGCACCAATGACACTGCTTAAAATAATTTTTCCCTTGGCGATGGTGGCATTTGGTATTGATGTTTCAGAAACGCAGTTGTATTTAGTGCTGTTCTTGGTTACCATAATGGGTATGCTGTTTATGGTGACTTTGCTGATTGTTCATATAAACTTAATATGGCATGGAACAACTACATATGAAAAGAACCATAAAATAAGAGATTATGATTTCGGTTGGAAACAGAACTTCAAGGATGTGATTGGAGAAAACTGGATTTTGGCATGTATCTTCCCATTTGCACAGCTAAAATTAAAAGGTGATGGAATTCACTGGAATACCAGAGATAGTTGGCAGCTAGAAGCATCAAAAAGCAGATGATTTTTTTTGTTCGGTGTATACACAAACTATTGATGTACAGAGTACTTACATTCATCACTTCGTGTTTTTTACAATTTTTACGTAAAATTCTAAATATTTTACAGTGTGTGTTCATATTCAGGAGTTGTTTGTAAGTTTAGCTATATAATCTGATGATGTGTTGTATCCACATATTTCAGCATTTCAGATTTGTTGTATTTCTTATAACCATAAACCACCTGAGCACTTAAATATAAAATTGGGACCAGGGATGAGATTTCACTTCTTTTCGACTTCCTGGAGTTCCACTTTTCTTTTTTGTATTCTTGTACTACCACTTCATTAAATTAAACATGCATGTAGAAACCAAAGTTTGCTAGACCTGCCAACATTATTCTGCAAGCATTCAACAACTCTTACATTGTAATGCCTCCAAAATTTTGTGACTTGAAACTCAATGAGAAAGTAAGTGACAAGTTCATACAGTTGAAAGGAATCCAGTTATTTTGTGATGCCTTTGAAGGGTAGTTATTTTATTCTTCCTGTGATACTAGTATATTTATTTCAATAAAATGTACTTCGGGGATGTATAAAAACAGGTAGTTCAGGACAGTGGATGAGACACTGGAAAAAAGTTTTGGTCAGTAATGACTAATTAATGAGTATGTGATGTACATATGGAATAAGCTAACCAAATGAATTCACATATACAAGTTTGAGGTTTTCACAGCAGTGAAATTGAATAATAACTAGTCATAGAACATACATAAGTATTACTAAACAATTTTAAAATGTCAAAATTAAGGGTAATGTAACCAAAACTTACCTGTGATTGAAAACTGAGTGTAGTAAAATAAAATCAAAACAAGTTAAATCAAGGCAAGATGTATGGAGACTAACACTGATTAAATGTTGATGTGATACTGGGTAGTTGTTGTCCACTGTTGACAGAGTGAATAGTAAACTGCTATTCAGATGATTTGATACCTGAGCTCCCTCACACTGCACACAGCTGTGTAGTCAGCACAGTCAAGCCACTGCTTTGCTCACATCAGCATGGCCAGATAATGTTATACCTGTTCCAGAAACATCAGTTCTGTTGGGAGTAGGGGTACGTTGTCTGTCATCATCGCAATGCTCAATTACCCTGCTGATAATGTCTCTCTTTGCTATGAGTTACTTTGTTAGAAATGTCTGACACTCCACTTTGCTCCATTGTGTAAATGAAACCGCAGAGTCATGCAAATTATCAGACAGTGTTTTTGAAACGGAGGGAAAAAGGTTGGAGCAGCGTGTGCTGTGCTTCCCCCGACCAGCTTGCCTTTTCACCCCAGCACTACTAGGGATCAAGTTATCTGACAAGGACGATACTTACCTTGTGAGCATCTTGCCGAAGAGGAAGAGCACGATGTGGATACAGTAACTTTTTCCACAACTGTGTCCCCCTCAGGATATGTATAATGTTAGCGGAACATGTATGGTATACTGTCTTATTCCACAGAAATTTTTGTTTGGTGTGAACATGTTTTGCGCATGAATACAAGAAGTTATAATGTGAATGGGAAACCAGGACCTTCATAGTTTTCGCTCATCATCTGATATTCAGGTGCTCAAATCAAGCATCAGAGTTGAGCGGGGGCAATGCTAAGCTGAACATTTCTGCAGTAGTGTGACAGTGAGCATAGACACTTAAATCGAGCATCAGATGAGCAGAACATGTGGAACACAGGTGAACCAAGAAATGAAAACAACATTGTGGTTGGATAATCTCAAAGGTGACCACTTCGGGTACCTACACGTAGCTGGGAGAATAATATTAAAGTAGGTGTTGGAGAAATAGGGTACAAACTGTCTCAGGATAGGAACCAGCAGCAGGTTTATGATGGTGAGCCCGTAGGTTCCATAACTTTGAACTTGTTACCAGTTAAATTGACCATCTGCTTTTGAGAAACAAACTGTCCTGTTAGTTGTGTAAGTGTCTGCATGATGGAAGTATAACCAATGTGGTTCTTACATAGCTTATATCAAAGAAAACCAGGTAACCCTGTGAAATGCACATTTATCTGAATTAATGTGTGTAAGATTTAGAAATTGAATGGAGCAATACTGTACTGAGGAGCTCAACCAGTGGTGTGGCTCAGAGGTTGGAATGGATTAGACTCCATGCAGGGTGTTTTGTATACCTTTATTTATAATTATCAAGGTGCTTCAGTTAGGGATCATATCACCACATTAAAACAGATATAGGGAAGAGCAGATTTAAAAAAAAATGCGTGGAACAATTGTGTACTTTTATCTTTAGAAACAGATTATGATTGCTTACTGTAACTTAAAAGACTTTACAATATGGTTTACAGGCAGCCCCCACCCCCTAAATCTAAATTTAACAAGAACACAGATTTTATAGACATGATGATATCAATAATTTTACATGATTTACCCTTCAGCCAAAATCAGCCACTGAAACTGTTTGATGAATAGTACAGTGGAATTTTGAAATATAAAATAAAAACTTACAAAGTGTTAGACGAAATTTAAGAAAAAAGCAAGAAGATTATTAGGCCTAGTAAAATTATGTGAGTGATGGAATATGTAGTTCTACCTATATGTATATTACATTTGCAAAGGGGGTTATATTACAGTTATATTTGTGACAGTTTTTATAACAGGTTTTTACAATCAAAGAATTGTAAATAGATTTGATATTTAACATCTCTGTCGGCATATGTTTCAATGTTTCAATCTCACATGCGCACAGTTATAAAGCATTGATCTCGTAAGTAATCATCTTTCACTCTGCAACATCAAATTCCAAAAGTTTTATATTTCTACAAGGTCTACCTTTTCTGATAACCTATACCACGTTTGTATATTTATAGATATGGAATACAGAAAAATGATTACAGCTTATACTCAATAGCCAAAAAATTGGAAGGTTAAAATGAAAACCTAAGAAGTAATTACACCACATACAGCACACAAGACCACGGATGGAAGTTCTGCTACGAATACAGAAGGCAGCTGCCAGCACTGAAAAGATGTATTATTGTATATATGTCTATCTTATGGTCAATGTTTGATATCTCTTCATCTTTTACACTTTTGTACATTTTGTATGTACTTTTTTTATGCTATATATGTGTATGTGTGTGTGTATATATACAAGGCTGTATAATTTTAACCCCATTGTGAAAGAGGAAGGCCTTTCCCTTCTGAAGAGTAGAGTTTTAACATTTCATGTTTTTAAGAAAAGCCTAATGATGGCCTACTAGGCCAAAACTGGTTGCTCGAAATCTCTGAATAAATAGATAAAAAAGTTGGTTGTGACTGATTCTTTTTTGTGAGAATTATAAATAGCCTGAGGGTCAGCCCTTTCTTCCCAGTGAAAAATTGTGGGTGCACACTTGTCTGCAGTTATTTATTTCTTAATCATAGCCAGAAAATGAAAGCGGATAACAGACTAAAATCTGCATCAGTGTTAAGTACACCTAAATTTATGTAGCTGTCCTTGTCCTCTAATAAGTTTACATATTAATTCATTACAGTTAGACTTTTAGTAACATTCTGTGCTGTGGATCATATATGCCAGTACTGTTGAATTTTGCCAACACTGTAATTGATGCATGCTCAAAAACACAAATTAATATTTGGAAAGGATGCATGGTACAGAGAAAGAGTATTTCGTGTTGCTACACGAAGTTGGGAGTTTTTTGGGATGTCTCTGTTTTCTGTGCATGGGTTATTTTGGCACTAAAGAAACCCCAAGCCAATACAAGAAGAAACAAATATAAGACAAGGTACAGGATGGGGTTTATATAATATACAAAGAAGAAAGCAAAAGAACTGCCCAGCTTGTTTTTAGTCTTTTGCAGCAGTGTAGTTGAGGTCTCTGTTCTTCTGGGACGTGACACTGCATCGTTGGGTAATCTGTTACCAACAACTTCTCAAAGTATCGGCAGACAATTACCCAGTGATATAGTGGCACATTCCAGAAGAAAGGAGACCTCACTTTCCTGTTGCTTATCTTGAAGAATTTTTTTCTTATTATATGTGTGTGTGTGTGTGTTTATGCACATGTGCTTTTATACATTATTGACATCATTGCTGTGCAGCTGGGTTTTCATCGTAGGTTTCAGTATTCAATTTGTTCCCTGAAATCAGTGCATAATGAAGGTGCGAATCCATGCACTATTCAGTTACACACCTTTACCTTGCATGAGAGGTGATATCTTCATTATCTGAGTGACTGTTTAGCCTGAAATTCTGAAAGGAAGAGGTCACTTCGAAAATGTGGGCAGGGTTTGGCTATGAAGTGAGATAAGGTGCTTACGAATAGTGAAATTAAACATGGTACAGTGAAATTGTTTAATCCTTTAAATCTCTGAAATTCTGTACAAAATTCTTACAAATATTTAACAAATTGCACTCACTGATACAAATTAAAATTAGTGTATTTAATAACAAGTGCTGAGTATTTTAAAACTTCCTGGAGCTCCAACACTTTCTAATAAACCATGTGCTCCTGGAGAGTAGCTAAACATTTTGGGACAATCTCCGATAGATTACAGTGAGTTATTTAGAAGTCAGTGTATCTGCACACGTGCAGCCTACGCTTGTTTTTATATAGACTGAATCCAGTGGTACGCAGTGTACACAAACTTGAGTAAATAAAAACTGTTTGACTCTGCAGTGCTTGAATGCAGGTACTGTTATACTGTCTGTTGACAAACAGAAACTGAAAAGTTTGGTATGTATTGGAAAAATTAGTAGTAAAGAAATGGAAGCCTACATGTCCTGATTATGTGCGAGTAATGCTACATGGCTGGAATACTGCGCATTCTGAGGACTTTATATTGCTACAGTCTGGTAATGTTCTGTGAGACCACTTGATCTTCACCACCATCATCCTTTCTAGTATGAGGCCAGGTATACATGTATGTATCACAGCTTACTATTTAAACAAATTCTTTCCAATTTTTTCCATTACTGTATAAAATGTGTTACAGATACAAATGAAGTTTACAGTTATGCTAAAGGTACAGTTCAAGCTCAAAAGTGTTAGTATTTGCACATCCCAAGTGTTTAAGGAACACAAATCTTCACTTTTTTCCACTGTTTTCATAGGAATTGGACATCTTTTTCCTAACTAATGCCAATGTCGTCAGGAACCTTATAATGAAACCACTTCTCATGTCGTATTTCACAAAGGGCTGAAAGACACAAATATAATTACCCACTTTCAGCAGTATTTTTTCTCCTTGATTTCTCAAATACTGCAGCAGTCTGTGTAACTGGTGGAAGACAGTGTGCTTTTCCATGTGATAGAATTGTACAACTCATTACAGTAAAATAGTTTACTTAAATAAAAAGCTGAATATTATATGTGTTACTTCACAGCTAATTTTAGAGATTCTCATAAGAAATCATTCTTAACATAGGTCATTCAGACATCTTCCCTCATATATGCTGATGAATACCAGGGATGGAATCGGGATATTTATACTCTTCAAAATAAATGTTTCTTTGTGAAGAAGTAAAATTGCAGTACGTATTCAGCATCAAATGCATGACTGAGAGGTTCGATGATATGACACCCTCCAATTTATATATCCCAATAAAATATATAAAAACTGCATCCAGGCATTAGTGTAATAACATTTCTTGTGTTTGTAAGTTGTTAATGATGAGAAAGCTGCAAGTCCATACATTCAATGTATCGACAGCTGGCAACTGATGGAAAGTACACATGTGATCATCTGTATCAGACTGATAAAATTTGAATAGCATTAAGTGGCAAATCTGAAAAAATATGAAGTCAGTAAGTGGGTGTTACCTTACTGGGGAGAAAGGTCAAGTAAAATCAAAAACTTATTCTTTGGTGAACTTTTAAGATGAGGGAGGCAATGTGAGGTGTAAAATGAAATCCAGGGCCAATGTATGTAGACAAAACACTGTGTAAGCGTAAAATGAAACATTTCAATTATACAAACATATACGCACAAATGGGCACACAGAAGTTCAAGGCACTTAATTAACTGCTCACCAACCAGAATATCTGTAAGGAGAACATGGAAACTACAATGCATATGAAGAATGCAAAAACAATGGAAGGAGCTGAAATGACTGAATTATGGAGTACCACAAAGGAAACTACAAAAACGGTAAAACCCCCACGAAGAAAACTGTGTGTAATCAACCAGGCACTTTGAAGGTTATTAACTGAAGTTCACTGCACCCTAACATCACAGAATACCAACTGAACTACACAATCTGATGATTAGTCCCTGCAGCATTTAATATTTATTTCACATCTCACATAAAAGCAGCATCATCCTGAGGTTCATTTGCTCTTCTGTTCTGAGATCGAGTCTGGAATAGTTCTCGAATAAGTGACGCCTTCTCTCTCTCTAAAGCTGTGATCCGCTCACTTTTTTTGCTCACCTCCTGCAACAGAATGTCACTAGTTTACATCAAAGATGTGCCTAAACACACTGTCACATCAAATTCCCTCTGTGCTTTTAACAGTTAAAAGAGTTCATATTAATTCCTCTTCTGCAAAAGCTGCAGAATTGGCAGTAGTTGATTCTAATTTATTTGGCCTGACTGTATTGTACAGTTATATACCATGAAGTACCAAGCTTGCATCATAAACAACAACAATTAGTATTTTTTTGTCTTACCGCACTGTTTGTGTCATCTCTGTAAGGAGACTGTTCTGTTGTTTCAGGCATGCTAATATATAAGGCATTGGACTTCAACATTAACAGCTATATCCACGGTGTTTTCTCTAATATTAATGTTGATGTTACCTCTGTCAGGAGATGGTTCTGTTGTTTAAGGCGTGTCAAAATATCATGAGGTGCTGGGCTTGCATGGTGAACAGCAAGATTCATGTGCAGGGGCAATCCTCCACGCTCCCAACTGTCTGTCAGGGTGGCAAGGTGCCTGTTCACTTCTAGAACTCTGGCTCTCTGTAATTCTAAGCGTTCCTGCTGTGCTTCAGTCCACTGCTCCTATATACAACATAAATGTTTTAATGGTGCTCTTACTGCTGAGATTACATGGTGGTAAAGTAAAAGATTAAGTTGTCGCTGTGTATATTAACCTTTAAATGACTGGGTTGGTATTTAAATTTCAGTGCATGGTTTATGAAAAACATGAGCATTATTTGAACAGAAAAAGATAAAACTATGAAATAAATGGCATTTTGTGGAAAATAAAACACAAATTATGCAGAATGTCTTAAAAATGCAGTAAATTTTCTTGTTGTCTAAATATATAAAATAAATTTCTAGGGGTGATTTTTACACGCATTCAGATATGCAAATGTAGGTCACTTAAAGATTAAGCACCAATAATTTTAACGTGATCCATCCTGTTGTGTTTCTAGTCAAGAAGGACCGAGATAAAATATAAAGTCCAGCTAATACAACTGTAGTGTAGGTAATAGTGCATTTGGGGGTTAGACTTCCCTTTTTCCCTTTCTATTGTTTTTAAACATGCAAGGCCTAGCCACTGCTGACTTCGTGCATGGCAACAGGGAAATGAATCGGCACTTTGGTTACTAGCCGGCTGTGTGAATGTGCAAAGTAGGGTAAATGTAGGGTAATGTGATTTTACTTCATTCTTACCATAGCTGCTGTGGGTGATGCTTGACTGGAAGACAGGAGACAGAGAAGGACAGAGGAGATGATTTACACTTTAATTTTGATTTTGTTTGCTTCAGGTAAGCGTTGCTATGTTATGAAATTCTAGCAAGATTTAGCAGCAGAGATTTCAGAATTATTTAAATAAGTTTTGTGTGTGTTAGTTGGGAAATTCGGATGGGAGAGTAGATGAGATTGGGCACTTTTTTCCCTGGCCCACCTGATGTTGGCAGTGGCTAGGAGCTTTCTATGGTGGCATATTTTGTTTATTGTAACCAAGCAGAATAAAGTACAGTAGTTATAGCATTTGAGTTGTGAGTATACACGCCAGGCAACGCAGCGGTGTGAATCCCCATGTCAGCAATTTCCATAGGCCTCCATATCCCAAGCATCATTAAGCAGTGTGCTAAATAATTTTGATAGTGGAATGCAAAGTACAGATTCCCTTATACTGCTCACAGGCCCTCTTCCCATAATCCATGTCCCAGGGAAGCACCCACTACTGGACTGCAGCTAGACTAGAGTGGAAAACAGTAAAAATCTGCCAGGAAAGCAGACTGTTATCTTGCACCTGCAATCCCATTGTTACACAGCCCTACAATTTCTTAATAATAATCCTTATCAGCGTTACACTACGTGTTTCGGTCTGAAAAGACCATCTGAAGATGTAATCATACACAGAACAATGTACAGGGCTTAAAATTGCATGTATACTTGTGAGATCTCAGCAAGTGTTACATTAAACATGATGTGCTAAAACTATTACGAACATAACCAATTCCTATGAGAAACCAGAATAACTTCCTAAAACTTCTTTAAACATTACAGTGAAACCCTGTTAAGAAAATTTTGAAAATTCCAAGAAAATCCTACTTCTTAAGTGGGAAATTTCTTAAAAGGGTAGGACCGAAAAGTTCTATTTTTTCAATTTTTTTGTGAACTTACTACATATGTATGCTGAATTTGTACAAACTGCAGCTGTCTTAACACATTCTCACTTGTATCTGACCATTTAACCATATTGTCTGTAACCTTTCATTCTTTTATTTACATCTTTAACTGTACTTCACTGACTCTTCATTCACAAGTTCACATTTTGTTCCAGATGTATACTTTTGCTTTAAATATTTGTCAAGTGTGGTCTGTCTTGCCCTTTTTTCGAAAAACATTTGCAGTATACATCTTCAGATTCGATAGGCTTTGAATTACGTGCTCTGAGACATCTGCATTGCTTCGCAGAATATGTTCGTACTGTTCCAAGTACTCCACGGCCTCAGAACATGTGGGAACAGATGGACAGTCATAAGCCACTGGACCGTCCGTTTCAAGTTCATCTGGGTTAGAACTGACATTATCACATGGCGGGTCTATACTGAACTCCCCATGTGATGGGAAGGCATCATCTGCTTACACAAACTTTTCAAAAGTGGACCTGATATTTAGTGTCTCCTGGAGTTTAGGCCATTCATCACAGCTTACTTTGTCATCACAACCTTCATTTTGTATTGCAGGTTCTGCATTTGTGATGAATCCTGCCTTCCTAAAGCAGTTGGCAATAATATGTTTTCCAACCAAATTCCAGGCCATAGCAAACATGGACACTGCATCAAGCAAAGACATTTCATAGCTATCTTTATTCGAGTTAAGTCTTTGCAGCAATCTCAGAACAAAGCTTCTATGGAACCCCTGTTTTAGGGCCTTGATGATACCCTGGTCCATAGGTTGCAACATTGATGTCATGTTTGCAGGAAAGAACTCCACTTGCACATTTTTAAAGTTCCTTACATCTTTTGGGTAAGCAGAACAGTGGTCTACAAATAGGAGTTTTTTTTACTCTTTGATGCCATTGTCCTGTCAAGAGACACCAGAAATTCTTGGAAGATCTCACATGTCATCCATGCAGTCTTGTTGTGACGGCAGATGCATGGCAAAAGCCTTGTGTTCCTGACACATTGTGGCTGTTTTGATGTTCCTATTACAAGGAGTGGCAATTTCTCTGTGCCATCGAAGTTCGCACATACAAGAACAGTGATCCTTTCCTTATCTGAAGATGTCCTTGGTAGAATAATTAGACATGAGATGCAGAAGAGTTGTGTCTTTCCAGGCTACCACTTCTTCTGGATTTACACTGTTTGCCTCACCATGAACTTTTCTGTACACAAGACCAGAACGTTTTTTAAACCTGTCTATCCAACCACTGGATGGTCTGAAGTCAATATTCAGTTTCGTTGCAATTTCTTCTGCCTTTCTTTTAAGAATGGGTCCATCAACTGTTCAGTTAAGTGCCCGTTTTTGTCGGAACCACTCCATAAGAATTTCTTCCACCTTTTCATATTTTGCTGTTGTTATTTTCTTTCTGTTCAGTTGTTGTTAGTGATTGTTTAAGAATTTTGTTTCTGTTGTACATGACTGTGTGAAGTGTTGCCACAGGAATGCCTAGTTCTTCAGCAATTTTGGTACGAGTTGCATTTGGAGTGCCATCCACTTTGCTTATGATGTTCAGCATTTCAGATATTGATAGTGGCTTGCGTTTTATACACATTGTTGATGTTGCCATGATCAAGGAAGGCCTAAGGAAAACGACAGGCAGGGTTCACTAATAGGAAGACCATGAGGGGTGGTCAGTACTTCGAGTCACTTTTAACTCTACAGTGTCTTGAATTTATTTTCTGGAATTGCTGATGTAACTTATCTGCACACAGTCACCACAAATGTTTCACAATCACACAACACAACGACACATTTATATTACCGCCGATAAATTACGTTTAAACAAGTTGTCGCAATCGATCACTCACTTATCTTGCGTCAAATCCCTGCCCTCAGCAACGGGTGACTCCTGCCAGTGTGTGCCTACACTTCTTCAAGTGTTATTGGCTGCCTTAGTTTCTGCCACATCCCAGGCTGTTGCCAAATGCAGGCTCATGCAGGTCACGAAACAGCTAGGATTGGCTTCCGGCCATCTGATACAGTTTTTTGGTTGTCGTGACAAGAGACCGCGTAGTGGGGAGTGACTCGCTGCAGTCTCTGCATCATGAAAGAAATATGACACCTCCATAATGGCCGTGAGGTTGCATCATTCTGCTGTGTGAAACGTGGCGGAAGTGACCTTGACCACGAGCCATTTGATTGCTGCATTTTGGAAACAGAACGAATGGAAACTCGGGGAAATTCCTTAAGATTTTGAAACAGAAAATGTATTAAACAGGGGAAAAAATTGTTTTGTCCCGAAATTTGTTATTTCTTAGGCAGGAAATTTTCTTATGTGGGGATGTATTAAAAGGGTAACCTGTAATGTTAATCAAATGGGAGAATTTTGGTGCTTTTTTATCCTGACTTTCTAGGCAGGAAATTTTCTTAACCGGGTTTTTCTTAAGTGAGTTTCACTGTATAAAGTTTAAAAACAATTAATATATGAAGCATAAAAGATGTTACTATGCTGCGCAACATCGCAAAGAAACCGTACATAGAACTGTTGTGATGCAGAATATTCCGGGAAGTGTATTTGATGTACTCTTCACTGATGTTACTAACCATATGAGATCCCATTCTTCCTAAATACTTCATTTTTTCTTGCACAGCTGCTACCTGTTTCAGGTACCACTCCCTGGCTCTTTCAACTGCCTGTAGTCCTTGCATCAAGACATCTTTCTCCTGCTCAATCTGCTTCATTCTTTTTAGCTGAAACACACACCATTCTATACACACATCTCGTTTCTAGTTTGTCACTGACTGCAGAGGCTATTGTAGCAGGCAATATGTCAATATAATTTCATACCTACTTCAAAACATACTCTGCTGCATGAAATGCGACTGAAATAACACTGCAGCAAATTGAAAGAGTCTAGGATCTTAACATCGTCCTGATTCTTCAGTCTCTAACTCAGAAAATTCTCGTGTAAGTATGCAAAATTTTAGGTTCTTACAGCAGTGACTATGAAGATTACTATCTTCTGAGATGACATTATATAAACTGGTAGCTAGTTACCAACATTTTGGAGGAACTTGGTGCCTCCATCTTAAAGGCTAAAGACTCTGCTGCTCATATGTACAGACTTTATGATATTCCACAGTTGGTATTTTGGCAGAAACTAATGGAAGATGGCATCCAAGCTAATAATTCAGGTGTAAAACCAATACAAGACACTGCAAGACTGCCCGCCAAATTAAAACACTTCTCCTTCATGGAAGTCAAACTGCTTGAGGCAAACAGTTACCTATTTATCACACAGACAGAAATGGGGTTTTATCTGCAAGTTCTCTGCAAAAGCCATAAATTCTCATCTTCTGTATCAAAATGGGAGGAGAAGACATAACTGCTGTTCCCAGACTGAAAGTAGGTGTTACAAACTAAGAATAAAACATTTCATGCAGTGAAAATTATACTTTACAAGTGGCTGCACACATGGAATCTAAACCAGAGCTACAGGAATTGTGTTTCTTATTGTCAAATTTTGAAGAACTTAAATTGAAAGCATGTCAT
>BLKM01000276.1:368962-437044 GCA_013340265.1 Coptotermes formosanus | reverse complement strand
TAGGGGCTCTGTAAGGGGAACCTGGAAAGGGGGGGGGGGGGACAGCCTAGTGAAGAAATCAAAGGATATTTGAGGGTGCCTATTACACTGTGTTCTTCTCAAGATTTTACCATAATTTGATCTTAATATATGGTTTAACCCTTTCATGCCGAATGTCTTACACAGTCAACATACGGTCTGTGTTTAAAGTGCCAAAGTCGCCAAAAATCATCTCCCAAGATCATGCAAAGTAATGGTGGCCATTTAAATGCTCATCACTTTCACAGCCCCTTGATGCTTAATTCCTGTGCAAAAGGGTTAAATGCGATTCTGTCGCCATTAAAGCTCCAGTTTCTACGTTACTTGATTTGTCTGAATCTACAATAATACTCTTGACACTGTACCATGTTATAATCAATTCCATTCTGCAGTGTATGACGCCTTGGCTCTCTTCTTCGCCCTGTAATCTTTTTGTGAGGAATTCCCACCTGATCTGGCTGACCTAAGGAATGATAAGAATATTCATATTATGAAGTTATGTATACTATGTTACATTGATCTTACAAAACTTAGAACAGGAATTCATTGTGATTAAATAAATATCTTAATCAGCTAGCTTTCAGTACTTGCATAAATATATCCTGCATTTTATAGAACTTGATGTTTATCACTATCAGGAAGCTTTCAACTTAAAAGAAATGGCTGGAGTTATGTGTTCAAAGCCATATTATAAACATAAAAAAGGCAGAAGTACTAATTTTTACGATACTTGATACTTGGAGTAACAAATATTAAAATGAAATTGGAACTTTGTACCAAGAGGGGACCATTGCGTATATGTGAGAGATAGTATTAAACTGTAAGAACATCTGGCACCATATTCATTGCATGAAAAGTTGTTTCAGGCAGAATTTATAAAACTTCAAGACAGGAACATTAGAATTGGTGTTTATGTGAGCTTCAAAATTCAGTCTTCCAACTATCTCTTACAGGGTGTGATCAATAAGTTCTGAGACTGGTACCATACTTGATCATATTACTTACTACCTGAATATGTTTAGTCTTCATTTCTGTGCTTTTCAGTTCATGACATATTACATTAAAATCATCTGTAATTCATGTGTTCACCTGCACACCAAGCCATGATTCACACACCTGAAGGTTTTCCATCTCCTGATCCCCGTCCACCCTGTGAGCTCCCTGGGTACCCCATTGCTTTAGTTACTTCATGGTCATTCATCATGATACCCATCTGCCAATTCTGGAGTGCTGTACGGATTTCAGCTTTATCCAGGTTCCTCTCTGTCCCCAGATTTCTTTCACTACTGGTGATTAGCATGGCTCTCTCCAGCCCTGCAGCTGTTCGGGGTGGTTTTGGAGGGCCATAAAGTATGCCTCCAGGCTTCAAGTTGGGCATTATAAGTTTTGCATCACTTGCATAGTTCCTCAGCTCAGTTGGTTCTGGCTGAATATTCTCCTTCCTCTCTCCAAGAAGCTGAGGCATGCTCAGAGTCCTCTGCTGTGACATGGCATTGTTGGGGTGCACAGTGGCAGTGTTGGCTGCATTCCAGGGCTGCTTTGATGATGACTCTATATCAAGCAGTGGAGCAGAGGGGGGACGGATTGGCTGAGGTGGACTGGAGCACTCAGCCTTGCGTGACTGGCCTCGTGTGCTGTCTACCTGGTTCCGAAGTAAACATATTTTCAGACCCGCACAGAACCGTTCAAAAGACAGTAAACCATTTGGTGGAGTAACTTTTTGCAGACTGTCAATTACTCCTTTGGGGAGACCTTTGGTTCCATCATCCTGCCAACGATTCTCAATTTCTGAAAAAGCAATACACAGATTAAAGCTGCAGGTCATTGTATACTAGACGTATATACCACAAACCACATTCTACATTAATCTCAGGTTCCACACACACATTATGTGACATACTTGTAGTCTTTTATGCAGTGGCTCAGTTAATGCATTGCCCAAAATTAAAACATCTTGAACAGCAGTACACAGTTTACTATTAACACTATGCCACAGCATACCGCACCATATTTTCTCTATGCTGTGAGATTCCAGATTTATAATTATTTTAATTACACCATTCTGAGGCTGAAGGCTTTCAGAATATGGTGGTAAGGCATGTATTTGGGCCTAAGTGGGAGGAAGTAACACATAACTAACTCCATGCAGCACAGTCCTTCTTGAAAAGCTAACGGGTCCTCAGCTAGTCAAGAAATTCTGCATATTTTATGGAACCTGAACATTCATTACCAAATTTCCAAGAGCCTGCCACCTGTCCCGATCCTGAGCCACCTCAAACCAGTCCATGCCCCCCCATCCAACATCTTGAAGATCCATTTTAATACTATCCTGTCATCTATGCCTGGGTCTCCCAAATGAAGTAACACATGGCTGGAGAAAACCTGCATAAAGAAAAGCTGCAGGGCTTATACTCATCACTGAACACTGTTAGGGTGGTGACCAAATCAAGGACGCAATGGGCAGGGAATGTGGTATGTATGGAAGAGAAAAGACATGCATGCAGGATTTTGGTAGGGAAATCTGAAGATAAAAGACTGCTTTGAAGATGCAATTGTAGATGGCAGGACAGTAACAAGATTGATATTAAATAAAATAGGTTCCACAAAATGCAGCAAATTTTTCTACTAAATGAGGAACTATTGGCTTCTCGAGAGGGCCTGTACAGTATGGAGTCTGTTAGTTAATTATGCCATTCTACAGATTGCTTCTCCCCATGGCATTCTACAGTTAAACTCCAAATGTATGACTTTTGCAGTTTAAACATCCCACTGTCATAAGGTATTTGTATGTGTGAAAGAAAGATACAGGAATAATAATACATGTGTCTACTATTTCAGAAAAACCTATACACTGAAGTCACACATTAATAATGGAAAATGAAGCAGCCACTCTGTCATTGTCACCGGAGGGGGACTGCTAGCTACACTGTTCCCAGCCAGATGTACTCAGGACTTGAAGATAAAAGCATCACACATTCTTAACCCCTAAACTGGATGAAAGTGAGCATAAGTTCCATTCTGCAAGAAATCTTTCCAACCCAATAAAGAGAACTCAGAACTCATTTGATAACAGACTGACTACACCCAACAAGTGTGTCAGATATGGCTGTGGGAAACAGAAAAATCTTCATGTCCTTACTGTAAATCAAATCAAACCCCCTTCAGCATTGAGCCTGTCTCTTTACTGACTGAGGTATCGTGGTTCATCCATAGTCCTGTTAACATACATACAAACACAGAAACGGCACATGAAACCAAAATACCCCCCCCCCCCCAAGAGAAGGGGGAGAGAAAATTAATTGAAATATTCCAGTTTCTTTGTAACACTGTGGTGAATAGCACTTTGGTATGGCACCAGTGTGCTGAATACGTGGACAGACTTCAATGATTGACTGTAACCTCAGCAGGACAAACAAAATTAATCATAAGAAATTTGAATAAATTCAGCCCTGAATTTGGATATGATTTAAATATTTTTATTTCTGATTACCTGAAAACTTGACATAACCTGTCCTTTTGTCATCCATTATATCAAAGAGTGTCCGCATTGCTACTACAAATTGCTTTGGTAGGCCATCAAGTGTCGTGGAATGCGGTTGTGCCATGTCTTTCTGAAAATACCCACACATAAATTACAAATGTTAAAACTTTTTCACGAAGGGTACATAAACTGCATTGCTGGCATGAAGGCTACATGTGTTGTAGTTCATCCCTCTTAACTATATCTGTCACAGCCTGAAAACTGCAGCCAAACTTCAGACTTCTATGTTGCATCTTTTGAATGTAAGAAAGTGATCTAATCATGAAACCCAGCATGACAACATTGTCCACAGCATGATGGTAGCATATCTGAATGCATACCAAATTAAATTCAAATTAGGTTAAATTGCTTGTTCCTTCCATCTACAGGATAAAAGCTCTCTTATGATACTGCAAAACAGATTTTCATACAACATTTGAAGTCTAATTCTTGTATTAATATCACCACCACCACCATCGTCAAGTAGGTTAAATGTCATGAAACATTGAAAGAAACATAATTTTTATGTATAGTACATTGAAACAATGAGGAAAAAGCTAGTTGCAGCCTATTTCCAGGTACTGACTTAGTACAAGGAATGTCTGCAGAAAACTTGTTCGGAATAACCACTGTGCTCCTTCAAAACACTGAGACAAGTGCCTTCAAAATGCACGCATCATGTTACCACCAGACCAACTTGATTCTGTTAGTCCTAAACACATATGACATGAGTACTTTCTTTGAATGGTGTCACATTACACAGTGTACAAAATGTCAAAACAGTGCCAAGCTTCATACAGACACGTCCTGCCAGACTCTGCCAAGTTGTCTCCTAGTACAAGCCTCCCATAAATCCAAACCCTCCTCCGCAACTTACGATTATGTGGAGATTGTAACAGGTGTGGAAGGTGTGCCTGAGGGGGGCTACCCTCACACATGCTTGCAATCTGTACCCTGGGTCATGTGGTAGGTGGTAACAGGTTTGGAGGGGATACCCCGTAGGGGGTTACTTTGACACACGCTGGTTAATGAGGCTCTGGTCTACCCAAGCCAAGGTGGAAGGTATCATGCCAAAGGCTGCATGGCACTGGGGTAGTAAACAGCAGTGTCGTGAACAACCCCCTTGAGGAACTAGGCTGCACCCCATCGTATGTAGGCCTTCCTTCAGCATGGGGTTCCACGGATGGTGACCATATTCTTTTCCCCATGTGTTGCAAAAAGCTCCTTAAGTGGGGACTCCAAGAGATATTGAATTCATGAAGGCTCTGGCAATGGGCATCTCTCTCCATGGGGGCCCTGTCAGGGAACCAGGAAGGGGGCTCCTTCCCTGGGGCCTTTGAGAGGCGAGTAAAAGAATGCTCTGGAGATGGAGCATGTTTAATAGTCTCACTGAAAAGCCTTACAAATTCAAGAACTGTCCTTAATGTTTTATTTGAAGCACGAATTCGCCCCAACATATGAAAGGTCACCCCATGACATGCCTATGCAGGCACAGAAGGGTGGCGGAGGTATAGCTCCAACCTATTCATAACCCAGCACTAGAAGTGGGTGGTCAGCACCACGCTCCGACTACTTTACCCCCGGAAAAGACCCGCCTAACAGAAAACAGAAAAATGTACCCCTCACTTTGCCTTGGAAACAGCTCGGTTTGACTGCACTACACTGTACTGCGTCACGAAAAAAAAATGCAGAAAATACATTCCACAGTTCTAATTTACACTGAAATTCTCACAGAGTTCCTTGCCTCTCCAAATTACTTTATACTAGTTTCCTACTACAAACAGGCTGGGGTGTTAATACTCATCAGTACTCTTAAATCCAATTTGCAAAAGTTTCATTAAGCAAAAGTTTCACAAGTTACAGATTAAGCATATCCATCACTTTCAATCCGTTGTGTTGCGAAGCCTTAGTTATTTGGCAATAACTTTGCTTGTCTACTTTCGACAATACTAGGTCGCAAAGATTTGTAATCGTACTTCACACATGTTTACACGTCTCACACCTTCTGGATGCAGATAGCCACAACTCTTATAAACTGCTTCTGTAAACTTGATGTAATACAGCCATTAATAGTGCCTTATAATGTGTAACGTACTTTTTATTTAAAGACTGTAGACCACAATACACATTCTTGTCTCAAATCACGGTTAAGCGAAACGGGTTTGACCTGTTGCCCACAGGTCACAGCTGCCATTGGTTGAAGCAATTTCAACCGGATTTTTCAGCGGCCTGTTCAAATTTAGAAAATAATTGTTCCTCTTGGGTGCAAAAATAGGATAAACTGTATGCTTTTACTGCAGCGAGACAAGGCTGCTGTAAGTGTTATGGGGATGGGCAGTAAGGTAAAGCAGTCCCATTACAGGCCTGGACAGGCCCTTAGGGTTCCAGGAGGTTGAGGCTCCCAGATTTCTAGACAATCGGCACATGAAGGTGGTAAGGTTGTCAGCCCTACGCACCAGCCGCGTTTACCCCCCAGGAAATATTCCTGGTACTCATTTCTGTTAGAGGCTGAGTCGACCCCAGGGCCATAGTGCGACCGACAGGATTATGTCAATGAAAAATTCCATCGGGAATCGAACCCGCGACCTGCCGGTTTGTAGCGCAGTGCCTCAACCAACTGCGCCACTGGGGATGGGCAGTATCTGGCATAATTTTCGGAAACGTGCTTGATCTCATGGGAAAAATTTCGTTCAATGTTATAATTCAATTGTTAAAGGGTAAGTGGCCAGAATATGACGCTTACCACTACGTCTGGGGCCGAAGTTAATAATGCATGGAGTTTACCTCGAAATTCGTCATACGCCGTCATGGAGACCTAGGGGCAGTGACATTGGCAGTGGGGAGGAAAAAGCTCACAGAAAGGAAGCCCAACATACATTCTTTACGGTTCCACAGTAACTACGTAAATGGGTGTGCCTTGCCGCCCGGGTCTCGGGGTTTCTAACGTAACTGTGTAAATGGGTGTTCCTGGCCTGCCCGGGTCGCTGGTCACCAGCAGACTAGTAAAGATCTTAAAACAAGCAGCTACTGATTGGTCTTTCTAATTTAAGCAAGCGCTGTTCTCTGTGAGGTACGAACTTAGCGCACCTGTACTAGCCAATAATAAATCGCTGTTTAATGAACTATTTATCAGCCAATGACGGCGCTACACGCACACTGCATGCAGTAACAACAGCTAATTGTGAAGCAGTATTTAAGCAGGTGCTTTTCAGCCAGTCAGTGCTATTAACAACGCCCCAAGAAAAGCTGAAACGCATTGTTTACCCTTGTTGTTTCGACTACCCTGACTAACATTTTTCCGTGATTTTTACGCAGTTGGAATGTGAATGCCAGGGTATAATTGTAAAGTCGGGGCACAGCCCGCCCCCCCCTCCTCGTCGCCGGGCACGGCAGCTTCTCCAAAGCGCCCACTCGTAGAAGCACGTTTATAACGCGTGAATATGCCACTCTGCGTTCAAATCCCAGAGAACCACCCAACCAAAGCATTCCCACGTCAACTAGGAAGACTATGTGCTCCTGAAGGCGTAGCCTTAGCATTACAAGTCCCGGGCCTAAACCGAGACTATAAATTGTCAGCGGAAGCATAATTCCACTCGTAATGTAAGGTGTCTGTTAATGAGCCCAGCGATGCGTCAAGAGCAGGAAGGGCTAAACAGAACAAGGGACGTCTACTTGCGCTCTCCACCATTAGTTTACTCTTTGGTTGGTTGGTTGGTTACCCTTGTTGTTTGGGCTTGAACTTTCCCAGGGGTGGTTTGTGACTCCTAAAAAAGTGTCTAAAACAAAGCCATGAATTTCTCCAAGAAGCTAAAATTTGGAGGACGAAGGTAAGTAAAAAATATATAAATAATCATAAAATTATGACATGTTATTGACTGCACGGTAAAGTGCCTATAAACACAGCTGCGTTACGGGCAAAGTAAGAACATGTACAGGAGAGGCCAGCCAAAAATGACAGACGAAACTACACACCACGTGTTGCAGGTAATGCTGCTTTGGCGCTAGAAGAAATGTGTGTAGTAACTCTACTCGATTATCGGTGCTCTAATCCATGAGTAGTTGAGTTCTTAGTTGGCAAGCGTGAGCCTATTGTAATGGTGGGAGTGTGGCAAAATTTGGTGTGAAGAGTGAGGACGGTATTTGTGCGGGAAACTATGGGACATTTCTTTTGAACATAATGTAAGTCGCCGCGGCTAGAACCTCTGTTTCCGTGACGCAATTTCACGTTGATTAATTAGGTTTCATTGATCATTGCAACTATAAAGTGTGCAGTACTGGGATTTGTTAGGTCAGTAAGAATTTTTTATCTCGAGTATTGCGTCTAGGGTAAAATGAAATAACGTGTGCCGAGACAAAAAGACGTTATGTCATTTTATGGTCGATTCACATTATGCGGCAGGACAAGACACGACATGACAAAGTATTTTTATATGGTTTTGACACGCTCGAATTGACAGTAGCCGGTCACCGACAGGTAAAGACAAAGACCACCGTTTGGATTGGAAGAAAATATTCTGTCTCCTACAGCCGGTAGATGTGAATGTACGCTGGCTTTTGTCGTGTCGTGCCGTATAATGCAATCGCAGTATGTTGTTTCACAGTGGAGTACCTTTCCGGTGTTTAAGCTTAGATTTGTATCGTATAGGTGAGTGTTTTAAATGCTGTAGAGAGATCTGTGAGTTTCAAATATTGATCTAATTTTTTACATTTAATTTCGTTGACAATATAATGTACTTTCAGTAAAAATATGACATTCAATTAAACTATTACTCCAATAGTTTCATTGCAAACAGTATAACTTTGCACTCTTCTTTTGATTTTTTCCATCCATCCTATGGCACTACAGCCCGTAGTCAAGCCTTGGGTTCCCATCATTTATGTCTCCATATTGTTGTATTCTGTGCTGTCAGCATCCAGTTTTGACACCGGAAAAGTCTGGCAGCATTTTCTTGTACACCTTCATCCTATTTAAACCTGTGTCTCCCCACGGGACAGTTGCCAGTAAACTCAGCTTTCAGGGCTTTTTTGGGTAGATGGTCGAGAGGGAATCCTTGTATGTGTCCAGCACATTGTAGTCGCTTGAATTTAATGCAGGATACTAGATCTTTATATTCTCTATCAGGATCTTCATTATGTCTGATCCTCCACATCACATTCTCTGCCACTGGTCCAAATATTTGCCTAAGATTTTCCTTCCAAAAGAGTTCAGAAGTTCTTTGGTTATTTTTTGAAGAGTTTCCAGGTTTCATAGCCATACATGAGGACTGTGCGAATCAAGATCTTGTATAGTCTCATTTTAAAAAACTTCCATATTATCCAGCGTTTTCATTACTCCAATAAGTGAACAGTATGGATTATTAGCTAGGATTAATCTCCTTTGGGATTCTGAGAGCTCATGCTTATCATCTGTAATACAGGATCCTAAATATACAAAACTCTTAACTAATTCAGTGTTGTGCCCACCAGTATTTAAACACTGATCTGTATTAACCTTAGAATGAGACATGATCATGGCTTTAGTTTTGCTGATATGAATATGGAGCCAAGTTTCTACAGCTATTACAATCTTAATTGTCTTAACACCCTACTCAGGAGACATATGATCTGCGTGTCCTATAACTTGTGGAGTGTCATGTTCTAGGCCTTCCTTATCATTTACTGATAACATAGTCAACAGTCAATTTAAATAAAGATGGGTCCAGCACATCAACTTGTTTAAGGCCCTGCCGTATTTTAAGTGGTTCAGTCAACTGAGTCTGACCTTCACATGGGCTTCTGCATCTTTCATTTTAGCTGCAACTAAACTTATTAGTTTACCAGGTATCCCAGCATCATACATTATCTTATAGAGCTTTTCATGGTCAATGCTGTCATAAGATTGTTAGAAATCCACATGTATTTGTTATACCTTAATAATGTTCTCCCCACATATCTGGAGCATTTGTGTAACTGTAAACAGTTGCTATGTTGTAGATCTTCCCATTCTACAGTTGGCCTGGTATTCACCTATTATATTTTCTGTTTGTGGCTCTAATTTGAGGCATATAATAAAGCTGTTCCTCTGTATTTTTCACATCTCAGTTTATCATGCTTCTTATGGATGGGAAAAATTTTACTTTTCTTCCATTCATCAGGTATTTGCTCCTGCTCCCAAATAAGGGTTATTAAGTTATAGATAGCATCTACAGCTTTGTCCTTCCATACTTAAGAAGTTCAGTAGGAATGTTTTGTGCTGTAGGAGCCCTGTGGTATTTCAGGGCACCTAAACCATCTATGACTTTTTGCAGAGTTGGGTATTCCACAGGATATAACACCTCATTTGAGTCAGAAAATTCATTTATTTCCCCTTTGTCATCATTATTCCCATTCAGTAGACACTGAGAATATTCCTTCCATCATCACCTTATTTTTGTACAATCCACAATGATTTAGCTGTGCACATCCTTGCACAGCTCTGTTGATGGTTTCAAACCTTCCCACTATGATTTACCTTTTGTGAAGGTACGTCTTAAACGAGTTATACTGTACTAACATAAACATAATTGTCTGTGTGGAAGTTCCCAGACATTATAGTTTATTTAATGTTATACTGCACATTTTATATTAAAACTTTGGTTCTCCACTGTACCAAAAACAGGAGATATTTAATACTTCAAGATGTTTGCAGACAGCTTTTTAACGTGTTTACATTTTAATATTTCAATTGTATTTTAATCTAAATTTTTTTGCTAATACTGTACATCAGTTGACTGCCATATAGTGCTGATGTATATATGTTTACCAGTTACTGACACGTGGTAGGCTGCATGTGTCTCTATTATAATAGTATAGCTCCCTATGATGGCTACAATAGGTGGTCAAAATATGTAGGAGTGCAAAAACAAACTTTTTGCAGTACTTGGAAATAACACTAGTGTGTAGTTAATTACATATTTATTTAATTCTTCTCAGGCTACAGACTATGTTGATGCTTTGTTTGTTTGTTTGTTTCTTTCTTTCTTTCTTTCTTTCTTTCTTTCTTTCTTTCTTTATTTCTTTCTTTCTTTCTTCCTTTCTTCCTTTCTTTCTTTCTTTCTTTCTTTCTTCTTTCTTTCTTTCTTTCTTTCTTTCTTTCTTTCTTTCTTTCTTTCTTTCTTTCTTTCTTTCTTTCTTTCTTTCTTTCTTCCTTCCTCTGTTTTTTCATTTGTTTTCTTTTTGTTGTCATCTGTGTTCCCCTTTATCCTTGCCTTCTTTCCTTCATTTGTTTGTTATTGTCACACATCCCTGCTAAGTGATAGTGCTGGTCTCCCAGTGCCACAACAAAATAGTTTTAAGTATAATGTTAAATTTCTCATATTGTAGGGACTACAGAAGGTGTCTGGGAAATGTTTGAGGAGTTGGCACAATACTTCGTCTCAGAAAACATACAGTTCTGCCAGCACTTATTTGAAGTCAGAGAAGAAAAACATCACACTGGACATAAGATCATGGGTTGAATCTAACCCCTTTCATGCAACACACAGTAATTTCATTTAAAACACTAACCCTTAAGTTTTATGTTTATTTGGTATCTGAGAAAGGGAACAGAGGAAAAGAAGTGAAGTATTGATTTGAAGCTGTGGCTTTTAACCCCTGAGATGGGTACCTTGTGTGTTCATTGTACAGGTGGTGGGGTGATTCCTAGACCTTTTGTGGATGGAGTGTGAAACATTGTTTGTGCCATTGCTGGGAATTATACCCCAGGCATCCACCTGGTAACAGTTCTCTGTAGACTGCTGACTGGTTTAGTTTAGTAAGAGTTGGGAAGTGAATGGATTGTAAGATAACAATGTTCATTGTAATTTATAAAGTTTACAAATTTGTCCCAAGTTTTATGAGTTCAGTGTAATGTACTCTCCATAGAGCCCTACAGAGGAGGGTGATTTTCTGGACAATTTGAGGGATTATAATCTGCAGGCAGAAAGCTGTAAAGTTGAATTACTTAACTGGGTAACTAATAAAATATTTATTGAGTGCCTGATTTTGGTGTTATACAGTGTTTCACTTTTAAGTGCAGATCATGGAACGTTTGCTACTAGTCGAAATTTATGCAGTTTCCTTATTTTAAATCACTGCTTTATTAATGCCTCTGGACTTATTTAATAGGATGCTTGATGAATGCATTAAATTGCTGATTTCTGCACAGTTCCTTCTGATTCATCATTCATGAAGCAAAATGGAGTTTTCCCTCTATATGCCACGAATGCACATGAGGAATTGGAGGTACTGGTCCAGTCATTTTTACCCCCAGCACTAGGCAGATAAGGGCATTCAGCCACACTTGCTGGTCACGTTACCCAAGGTGATATCATCTACAGTGGGTGTTTAATGCCCACCCAGCCTCATGCTGAACAAGTGCTGGTGGCTCTTTCTCCAGAGTTAAAATGTAGCTGGAACATGAGGCTGGTGACACACTTTCATCTAATGCCAAGTTCAAGAATGAGAGGAGCTGTACCTGTGCCTTCCCCATATATCACCATGTCATGTACAGGGAGAACTTCACCTTTTACATAAACTTGCTTTGTAATAGAAATCTGTGTTGTAGGGTATACTTCTTATGTTTAGATTTAAATGAACAGCTTTTCCTGATGTACATGTGACTTTTCATTATTTCAGGAAGAAATCGACAATATAAAGGGTTTCTGTTCAAGAGCGGACAAGCAACTACAGCAGAAGTATTAACTGAAGATAAAGGACGAAGATCTACAGGAAATGGTTGAAGACATGGAGCAACTTGCGAAGGAAGAGGATGAGGCAAGGCAGTTTATTGCACACTTGTAAGTTAATGGACACAAAAAGGATAATTGTATGCATATTAATATGGGCCTCTATTCCGTGTTCTGGTCTTATGGGTTAGTAACACTGTGTAGTGGGAACATACCCAAAAACCAGAATCTTCAACATGAGCCATGCAGAAAACTGAAATTTCACATGGGCCTACGCTGTGTGAGTGAGTGGGTAGGCAGTCATTAGGTGTGTGTATGTATCATGCAGTGTTTACAAAATATATTGTCTCAAAAAATAACATTTCTGCATGACACCTAATTGAAGGAAGCATAAACAGAAATGACACACACTTGAATTGTAAAGTAGTAAAGAACTTTCACATGAACACCTGTTGTAGCCTGATAGATATCAAGACAGTGTTCTGTCTTGCTTCATCTTCTTTTCTTCTGACGCTACTATAACGGTCAACACTCTGCCTTCTGTTTCCAAAAACTCTGCCATGCCTCAGCTGAAAAGGTGTGGGTGAAGTTTTTTATAAGGTTATGCTGTTCCCCATATGAGAAAATAGTTCAGGCTCCTGTGTCCAGGTTGGTGGGTGTGAACAGGCAGCAATAATTCATGTCTCCAGATTTAGTATGCCCTGTCATGCTTTTCTTTTGGGGGGTAGTGCATACAATGTGCAGTTTAGGAAGCTGTTCAAGGTACTGAAAAATGAGAACAAAGTGTTATAGTACACACAGAAAGCATGTCCAGAAATTGTTGGATATTTTTATTGTGTTGATAGCTGCTGCATTACACGGGGTATACATATGTATGTTTACTGTATGAAATTGTGATATTTATTAAATGTCATTCAGGTACATTTTAAAAAGTATATCAGTTGGACACACCAGATATATATTAATGTTAGAGGGTTGGCCATCTCACCAACCAACGTGAACTGTCCTGAGTCAAACTGAATAACTAAGATCTGTTTTTAGGTATCTTTGCAAACCAGATGTGAAAAGCAGCTATTAACTTTGCCGTATCTGTCTGTACCCATGGAACAGCTAACCTATCATAGCACTGAATTAAAAAAGTATAAAAATGTGGATAGGGCTCCTGTTTTGTCTGTATTAGGTTCCTGTCTGGCTAAATTCTGGGAGTGTACCTAATTAGGTGACTACCACTTTCTTCCAGATTCTCTGGGGTTCATTACTCATTAACCTTTAAATTATGGAAGTCTCCATATGCGCACTGACGTAAAAATCCACCCCTAGAAGTTCATTCTATGTGTCCAGGCAGTAAGGAAATTTACTGTATTTTTAAGACATGCTTTATAATCTCTGTTTTATTTTCCAGAAATTCTGCTTATGTCATAGTTTTATCCTTTTCTGTTCCAGTAATACATATTTCATAGACCATGCACTAAAATTTAAATAGCGATTTTGCTGCTACCATTTGATGCTACACTGTGATAGTGTGTGGTCTGTTGACGGTATTCACACGGTACAGATGAAGTTTTTCATGTTCACGTCATGAAGAGAGGGGGTTAGACATATACCTCCAATCATTCTCAGCCTCATCGCTAGATGGTAGTAAGTAGTCAGCTTCACACCACAGCCGATTAGCCACAAGGGAAGGAACGCTGGTAGCCGTTGAGTAGGAGGCTGTAACAACATTTGCTGTAACATTCGTAGTCAAGGAGGAGGATGTGATGAGAATGTATGGAAATGAGGAACACGCTTAGTCAGATGTGATGTTATTTTATTTCAACATTATAAGGTGTCCAAATTAATTAGCTATAATCTTTTGTCTGTTTTTGTTTGTTTGTTTGTTTGTTTGTGTGTTTTGTTATGTCTGTTTCATTTGTGTCCTGTTCATTGTTTGTTGTTATTTGTGTGGTGCTGTTTCTGTAATTGGCCATCTGGCTGTTGACTTGGCACATTAATAAACTAGAATTGAATTTAATTTGAATTGAATTATTATATAACCTTCACATATTTGCAATAAGTATAGCATTGTCTTATGTTAACAACACACTGTAACAGCCGTAAAAATTCAGAAATGTAAAAATTTCTGGACCATCATCTGGAACTTAACTCCACTCGACACTTAAATATCATACTCAGCTGTAATAAGGGACCACGCCACTTGTGGTGCCACAAGGTCTCATTTCCAGGGCGCGACTGTACATGCACTGGAGTGGTCAGTACCGTCATTTATGATCTGTGGTCAGTACTTGCGTGGGGGACATCTTATGGAAGCAACACCCCAAGCGATGGGTCCTTCTACGCTTGCAAGTGCATAGGACCAGGATCTGAGGATTGCGAGCCCAAAGGCCAGGCCAGAGTTGATGGCGTACGTGGAATTCACCATCCGATACAAGCCAGCCTGCCTGGGTTGGGGTGTAAGGTCGTTTTTGGGACCGCCACTGAACAAAGTTAACATTGTGGCGGTTTCGCGTAACTGGTCGAACAGTTTTGTAAGGTAACTTGGATGACCTATCTTGTTATCCAAAGCTCTAAGAATGCATTGGTTTCTTATTGTTGAGCCCAGCCTGGTATCAGACATTGAGCACAGTGGAGGGAGAATGAGGTATGTTAACGCGCTGAAGGCTGAATAGTTAGGCATTGCATGTATAAGTAACATTGCATGTCGTTTGCGTTAGGCATTGCACATATAAGTAACATTGCACGTCGTTTGCGTAAATATTGTTACCACTGAAAAGAACCAATGAGATCTGTCTGTATTTTTGAGCTAAATGTTTATATAAACAGTATAAAACTGCTGACTGTTGCCATGGAATTGAAACTATCAATTGTTCTTGCGCTACAAAATATTTCATATTGTTCTCAACAGAGTAAACGTATTCATGTCTTCATGTAAAGTGCCTGATATTTTATTGTGATTGTAACTGAATCTGGACTTCCCCAACAGATTTTCATAAAAGTTTCCAATATCAAATTTCAAGAAAATCCAACCAGTGGGAGTTGAAGAGATACATGTGGACAGAAGGACAGACGCGCTGGTATTCATTAGCTAACATCTTCCCTTGTCCTGTGCGATCAGGCAGTCAGGTACTGGTCTTTCTAATTGAAGCACACGGTGTTCTTTGTCAGGTCCGAACTAAATGTAGTGTAGATTCAGATTGTTAATACCACTTGTGCCTCCTCCGCTGTCATAATTCCCAGATACTAGTCCACCCTCAACATTGCCAGTAACATGCATTATTATGGCTGGAATTGTTATCAGAATGAACTGCAAATATTTTACCTAGCTTAAAATCGGAAAGTACCAATAGCAATGCAGTTATACCCTTAGGAATAGTACGACATCCACTCAGACGCTTTTGTACGAAGTTCACAATTGCTCAACAGCCTTAAGGTGCATTAATGTGCGTATATAACTTCCTCAGTTCTTTCACACAGAGCATTAAAGTAGTTGGAACTATCATGTTTAATAAATTTGAAATAATTTTGCTCTGAATGGTAGTAACCTATAAATAACATGCATTTAAGATAATCATATTCAGTTATGTATTGTTGTACATAGATAACGTCTTTTGTCAGAATGAATTAAACCAATAAGCTTTGTAAGAAAATTAGTGTCTCATATATAACAGAACTGAAAGTTTAATATGGTTTGTTCTGTCATGGTTCAGTGTCCTGTGGGTCCTGCAAAACCCTAAACTCCACCTTTCTCGCCTTCTTATTTAACCTTTTAAAGCCTAGCGGTAACTTTACATATGACCAGGTTTAACATTAAAAAATTCTACATGGTGCCCGCATTGCGTTTATGTGTTTTGTACGGATCTCAGGACAAACAGCAACGTTTGCCTTATAAAACATAGAGAGATTGGTTTTTATAACCGAAGTGGAGAGTGTTTACAGCGCGGTACGCGCTGAGTCCTTATATAAAACAGATACGCTTCGTCTTTAATGGGTTAAAAATAAATCTTCTCAACACCCCGAGCAATTAATAGTAAGAAACTTCCAGACACTGTAAAGAGAATGGCTATTGTTACTGTGGATCTTCTTCTTCTCTTCCTGTTATTTTCTTCATCCTCTTCACAACACTATGTACCTAGCCTGAGGTACAAGTGACAGCATCATTAAATAACGTCCGAGGAAACAAGAATTGTCAGTCACCGCCTTCAAAACATCTAGCGTCAGCAGTTCATGATTATCGTAGAAGACTGGGCAGTGTACCGGATTTTTATCTTCGGTCGATGTGCGCTGGATATCCAAGGACTTCTTCATCCGAAGAAATTCACCGTGATTACCACAGGGCCTGGTGATCCAGGACGGATTGGAAGTAATCTCAGGGTTGTTGGTATAATTATTTGGGGTTCCTTGAATAACTGGCAGTATCCATTAGGATTTATTAAGTGATCCAACAAGCGTTGACAATAAATACGTTGTGCAAATGATTAATCCTGCGTATGAATTTTCATTCACACCGACTGACTAACTTATCTCCTAGAACTTCACAACTCAATAATCTCACACCAACTCCTCGACTTGACTCCCCTTCGCCTAGTCGTGCAGCCTCTTATGGTAATTTAAGGCGCCTCCCCATGACAAATTAAAATATGCTTCACGGTCAGTGATTGGCCTGTTTGTCCGCACACCACAAAATGATTAACAAATTTATAACAAATGGCGCAATTTTGATTGGTGGACTTGGTGGTGAGTTTCTACTGTCACCCTGAGAAACTAATCCCCTAGATCCTATGTGAGGTCACGGAAGCACTCAGCGCAGAACGTGACCGCACCGGATTTTAGGAGATTAAAAATGCAAAAGTAAAAGATTTGGACATAATATAATTCTTAAACATTTAGGGGACAACTGTGACTTGCAGATGTCTGCTTCTGTCCACCCTTTAGGTCCATGACTTGCAAATTAAGATTGAGGTGGCGAACAGGATCGATACGTTATAGAAGTTACGTTTATTTATTTATTTATTTATTTATCACAGATTTGCTTATTGGAATAACAGCCATGTGGAAAATCCATAATTCAGTAAATATCAAATCACAAACGACATACACGTATATGGATAGTCCTATTAAACGGCTGGAAAAATGTGTAAACTTGTGATTACATACGTCCATAGTCTTCCAAATAACTTATAAGAAATTTTATCCTGTATCCTTTTTTATGCTTATATGTTTATAAAAATCATGATATCTGCATATTTTTTCTTCCGCATTATTTTGGAAGTATTGCAATTGTAAGGGGGGGGGCAAATCAGCTGTTCATGGCGAGCCAGTAGGTTTAGCCTGACAGTAGGCGTGTACCTACACGTCATATGCATGAATACGAGTACATGTGTAAGTACTCTGTTTTACGTAAATACATGATCTAGCTCTTGAAGAATTCGTATTTTTTCAGTTTAAGAAGAATGCCCTTGTATGGAAACAGAAGGTTTATTTTTGTCACCACAGAAGGCCGCCATTAAACCCTATATTGAACTGCCTGAAGTTCACAAAACCACCAAAAAAAAAAACAGTCCTTAATATAAGCTGTACTTGAAAATTATCCTCGCGATTTCATCTTGCACCCCAAAGTAACCGGGCTTTCCAATATTGTACGGTTTATTAAATTATTCTGTAGCTTTTTATTTAACAGTACCGGTACTTTAAAAAGCTTCACTGTAGCATTAAATTTACACATCCTTCACTTGAGGGTTTACAGTATACCCAAATCGAGGAAAGGAAATATGTCTTTGTAAACATTATCAAATTTCAACTTTATTTTTAAATCTACGAATAGATCGATACAATTAACACACAATAAACTCTATAAACATTTTCACGTCATTTTGGACGGTTCTAAGTGTGTAAAACTGTTATTGTAACAATGCAGAAATTTATTTCAAATATATTACAATGCTGTAATCATTAAATACTGTTAACAGTTATTGGGAGAAAATAGAAGTAATTTCTTATGGTACCAGCACCGCATCATTCTTGCATCTCATGTAATTGAGTTTTATTGCTTCCAGGAGTATCATAGTGTGTCCACACTGAATTAACACTTTACGGACATTGTGAAGTACTTCCAGTTCCTTCGTTGTTCTTAGAACCAACATTTTCTCGTACTTATTACCTAGGTTTAATAAACAAACGTTTCCCTGGACGTATATATATTGTTTGTGTTATCTTTCAAGCAAGGCTAAAAACAAGATAAAGAATGTAACAACAAAATAGCAATTTCCGGACATATCACGTTAAGAATATAGGACTTTATATACTACTTTCTTCTTTCTTTACTAAGTTCACGTAGAAGGGCAAACACATATAAAATTGTCAGACATGTAACCAACGTGGACAGCAAGTTGAACATGCTAGGATAAGGACGCGCCGTGTAACACTTCTGGGGCGTTCGCTCACTTTTGTTTATCTAGAAAGAAATAAAGATGTAAAGTTTAACACTGTACTGGTGGCTGTTGTGTCTGCAGGTCCATTTATATTGCTAATCATTTATATTTGTGCGTGTACATATTGGTAGACGTGAAATTAAAATGGAAGGGAGCTTCCTTTATTTCCGACAATGACCGATTGCGGTAAGCTTTGCATGTGTTCGGAAGACTATTGTTGATAAAGGAATGCATCAAAATGCATTGTACAAATTCTGGGCCATTAACAGTGTTTGCTTTAATTACGCCCAAAGTTGTTAAGCCTTATTGAAAAGAGCGTTGAACATAAAATATTTGTTTCATAACTGATTTCTCTACAACTCTTATTCTAAACGTTTTGGCTTTGGTAAATGTGTAACGAATTATGCTCAAGATGCCTATAAAAACGTAGGTAGATCTTTGGATAAAGTGTCCATTTTTAACAAAAATTTCAATCTCTTCTAAGAAACGTGGCTGAATTCCTCAATATATTTCATGAAAATTCATATGGCGGCTCTGTACATATTTCGTGCCTAAAGACAGGCGGAAGGAGCGATAGACACTTCGCAAGGATGCGAAGGCTCTTCAAAATGTTTGGAACAAAGAAGACTGACATCGAGAAAGAAACGATAGCTTTAACAGTGTTACTAAATAATATCATCTCACTCCACTGTCGACGTTGTACTGAAAAACGTGCTTGCTCATGGATCTTTATTCTTTAGAAGTTAGACAATATTCAGTGTTCCAGCTTGGATAATTTGTCCTTCGCAGTGGAACACGGAGGTGAACGCCCCAAGATCTGCTGATGGACTCGCTGTTCAATTTGCTGTGAATGGAAACAGCAACATTAAAACAGACAGTAAAAACATAATAGAATATAATCACCAATTAGAAAGACTACGAATTCTAAATAAAATATTATAAAATCTTTAAAATACATTTAATGACAGCTGAAATTTCAGTGGAAAGTATAATTTGGTGAGTTTAAGCTGGACTTCACAGACCGCGTACGTATATACGAACTATCAACATCAGCCATCAAAAACTACATGTATAGATATAAACAACGTTTATCTGTCTCCTCTTACATGTCTCAGCCAAGCTTCATCATCAGGCACGTCGTACAATTAAAAAGAAATTACGAAAAGTTACGTAAAACTTTGTGTGGTTGATGTTAGTGGCGAATCCTGATCCTGACGTCAGGTCTAGCGGAAGGGTACCTACGCCTTCCAGTTACTCTTCCGCAAGACCGCACCTCCCGATCAGGATTCGCCACTATTACGTTGACATGATCATCCATAAAACAATCCAGTTCCTAGTGTTGATAGGGTACTTTTTATTTATTTTTACTCAAGTTAAAAATAGGCCTATATGTTCAGTAATGTCTTATATATACACATTTTAGTGTCAGTGCTTGCTGCATACTTATGTTCATTTACAGTAATTTAAAATTGCGTATTCTGTGGCAAAATATGTAATCTGTGAAGAACATCCATAGCATGCCTGCCATTGACATATCCTAAACTTAGTGTTACATATCGTGCCCATGTTTCAATAAGCACAACTTCAATAAACACAACTCCTGAAACAAAGAAATCACGCTTAGTTCTTACATAAGTAAAATCTTAACATTTTCATTATTGCTTAGTCCTGCAAGCAGAGTATGAAGTTGGCTCGCATAAAGTTTTAAAAATGAATTCGGCAATACTGGACCGAAACGTTCTATTAATCACCAGCTTGTGAAATACAGTGATTAAGAAACTGATTTTCAAAATTTTGTAAGAAATCCGAGATGGGCCATATATACTAATACACTTATGGTTGTTCGCTTTATACGAACATTTACTTTAAATGGTTAATGTTGGTAGTTTGTATGATTTGTTATATAAACGGTATTGTTATTATTCACACATTTAATTTACATTAAATATACTATGAAGTTTTACGTGCCAACGCCTGATGTCTCTCTAAAGGTCTCTAACTATGGTTGAATCGTTGTACCTTACGTCTTTAGACATTGTCCCTTGTCTGAGGCATATTCCGCACCCACGACGTTTTGAGGATTGGATCTACTCCCCCAAACCTCGTGTATATTAAACTCACGTCAGACAGTAGAAAATATCCAAAGAAATAAGGGTGTAATAGAAACCTATTTGCCTACTGCAATTCAACAGGCTTACAAAACACCAGCTGCTTAGCTGTTACATTAATCAGTACATTTCATGCAATACTTATTACTGACGGGTTGCTTACACTGGGTACGGGAATGAACTTTCAGGCTCTGAGCATGTGCGACTTTCAGACAAACGTAGGCCTATAAGGCTATACACTCGCTTCTCTGAGTATGGAATTCTTACATATATATCTACTACAAATGAATGACAAACTACATTGTTAATAACGGTGATTTGGGAGGGATGTGGAACAAAGCGACCGAGGCATACTTCATGGTAGTTCTAGAATCTCAGTACATCCCGTCATCTGTTCATAATTTTAAACGCCTACACAGGTTTACTCTCTCAGGAAAAATAATCGATTTTACATCTTCAGGCTTCGCTTCGTTTCTTACTTTCCATTACCCGTACGTACCTTCATCTCCTCACTCTTTTCTCCTATATTCCTCTCCTTTCCCTTTTAATGTTCATATTACAGTCTACTTCCGCTTGCTTTGCCTCTCTGCGTTAAAGCAGCTTAGATAAATATACTCAAAATGTGTCGTTACAGGAGGAGAACAGCGAAATATACCAGCCTGCTTAAGTACATAGTCTGCTGTACTACGTTATTTCAACGCTGTAACCCCCCTCCATGAGATCTGCTGATACAGCAATAGCAAGCAAACACACAAGTACGTACAGAAACTGCTTTTCGTTAAGTAGAGGAAACATTTTAAGATTAAGAAGTGTACCAAAAATATTCCGTATCAGCCCGAATATAAGGAGACTGGGCACGTAAGGAGACTCCCTGTCCACAATTGGGGTCTTTAGGGAAAAAACTCATAAAATTTACAAAGAGTAAAAAACGATAAAAGTTCACGCTGTAACTATTGCTAAAACTTTCATTGGAATACGGAGTGATAAATAACAGCGCTATTGCACCCCCCACAAGTCACGTCATTGACTGGGAAATGACGTGTCCCTAACGTATCACCCGGGCCTCGCTGGTAAGGCTGCCCTTATTTTCTGTGCGGCTATTCCCGAATAACAAATTAACTTTATATTCGGGCTTATACGGTATATCCCTTAACTTGAGAGAAAGAGACAACTTGGAAGACCTAGCAGTGGATGGGAGGATAATATTAATATCTTCAATAAATAGTTTGGGGTCTTGGACTGGATTGACTTGGCTCAGGACAGGGACAGGTGGCGGGCTGTTGTGAAAGTAGTAATGAATATTTGGCTTCCATGAAATGTGAATTTCTCTGTTAGCTGAGGAATTATTAGCTTCTGAAAAAGGACTGTGCTCTGTGGAGTCAGTTAGTTGGTTAGTCAGTTAGTCATTTAGTTAGTCAATTAGTCATACGGTATATCCCTTATTAGTGTTTATCAAAGGTTGATCCTGTACATTGTAGTCAATACAGTTTACCATAGCTGGAAAAATTATTACACTGCCCGTGAAGAGACGCAGTCCACTACAAAATCTAACGTTAGCCTTTTTTAAATGGTGCCATCTACTAATAGCGGCTGAAATTATGACTAAAATTCTGTACGTCGCAGTTTGACTGTTTGAAGTACGCTTACATAACCAGAGAAATGGGTGCAAACTTGATGCAAACCTGACATGCAGGAATTCACAGGTGCCCAAAGTCCACGCATTTTTAAGGCACTTGCAGCTGAAATTAAGGAAAGGAATTCAGTATATTACTATAATAAGATGAGTTAATGCCCGGGAAAGTTCTTGAATCTTGTGACAGTAACATGTGTTTGAATAACTGGGCATTTCTTTGAACATTTTCGCATTCGGAAATCCTGGCCGGTAAGTCAGAAAGAAAAATTTGAAAGGAAAAATATATTTATTTGTCAGTATGTTATAAAAACGGAAGTAAATTATTACGGTTTAGACACAGTGTTCTGAAATGTGACTTGGAGAATAATCTCATAAAGTGAAATTTGGAGAGAAAAATAAGAAAGAAAAGCGTTTCTTTGGGGCCAATTTTTCACAGGATAAAAAGTAAAGTTTTCCATGTAGTTAATGGAGCGTCATGTCACAAATATGAAGGCGTGAGTTGCGCAGCTCCACGAACCGTGGGTCTGCCCGGATTTGTCCTCGTAAAAGAACCTTGGAGATCTACTGTCTACAAAGCTGAGTGGTCCCAAAGCCGGTTTTGGCAGAAATTAGATTTGTTCCCTTTCGGGAACCGAGAACCGCATTCCCTGGTTTTCTGGCCCGTTGCCTTGTCACTACACTTGCTGAACTATTCCAGTGCCTGCGTGCATGGAGAGTACAGGGGCAGTGTCTATTTGACTCCGCGGTTAATGCTTATCGATGTTTACGGGAAGTTCTTATCTGAAGCAGCGACTAATCTTAGGGTTAGTGACTTTTCTACAGAACTACCTTTGCCGCAAAGTAATGGCCATTATGGGATGTTGTATTCTTACCCTCTGTATAGATTTGTTTCTTGCATGTCTAGCAAGAAGTTCGAGTTCGGTAAGATATGCAAGACTTTCGGATTTGAAAATTGCACCTTCCAATTCCGGGGCAAACGTGGGCAGATTGCTCTTCTTTCTCAGCAGAGACTTGGCGGCCCAACGGGTGGAGCTGGAAGTGGACTGGGCATGATAACCTTTCGTAGACACTTCGTTCATTGTTTCGACGCCATCTTGCAGTAACAGCTTCACTGGCGGTACTCGTGTTATTCTTTCGCACATACTATTGTTGTTATGGTTTTCAACAATATCAGTATTAATTGCGTTTTTATTTGAAGTAGATGGGATATTACTGGGTTCTCGAACCCCAGCAACATGTTTGAAGTCTTGTAGTTCTGCCTTGCTGCTTCCTGGAGGAGAGAACACGGAAATGATGGTAGCAGAGCCTGCAAAGGGACAGAGGGGAGTGGCAGGCCACCAGAGGATGAAGACTCACTTTCCTTACCCTGTGAGTTGACTTCCTCTGGCACGGATGGGTCACATTCACTGTTTTCCCACTGAACACACACCACTGGGGCACTAGGTAGCAACATCTCCACTTCCTCTATGGACCTGCAGGTTTCTGACGGAGTCTCTATTGTGTTTGGAGACTCGAGGTCCTGTATTAGCTGCAGAGCTGCTTCGAGTTCTTTGGAGAACTCTGCGTCACTTTCTTTATGCCCTGTCCTCTGTGAGTCATCTTGAGAAGACTCTTGGCAGCTGCTGCCCTTTGAATCACACTGGATCTTTTCTGGCGAGTTCTCTACAGCTACACTTCCACTCGCACTTTGCGGAGAGGCTGGTTGCTGAAACATTTTCTTTTTAGACAAGAATGTTTGTTGCAATTCCACCATCAGTGAGGCATACTGAACTTTCTCGGTGAAGTCTAAACCTTCAACGACATAAAATCTGTCCTTTGTAAATATTTCACTTCGCGGTCTTACTGGTTTGGGACTGACAGCGAAACCGGAAGACTCTGCGTTCAGACTTATTGCAGTGTTCAGTCTCGATCTGTACAATGTCGGTTCAGTAAGTCTTTCCAGGCACTCGTATATCGGAGGGTTTGTGCTCGAGTCCTGTGAAGAACTGTCTGACAGCGCAGCTGGGGATGGTGTCCTTGAGAAGCTCTTCATGTAATTCAGATTCCGGTTCCCATTACTCTCCTCAGACACTTGCTCCACGCGGACTATTGGGTTCACAACACACATCTTTGGTTCAGCACTGTGAGTTCTGTGAACGTCTATCCTAGCAGTGTTTTGGTTCTTCGTATCGATAGCCTTGTTGCCTCCATTTACTTCCACATTCGAAAGCTTCATATAGGGTGACTCATTTTTGGAAGATCCGGCAGTGTCTGTTTCAAAAACCCAGGACTGGGCATATTGGTTGTAGATGTTGTGAGCTTGCTTTCCTACAGAGCTCTGCTTCTTCTGAAACGAGACAACGGCGTCAGAGTACAGTGAATAACATTTTATTGGTAGTTATTAACATAATTCTCATAGCTTTATGTACAAAGCTATCTCGCTTCTCAGACGGCGAGCAGGCTTACTTTAGAATATACATAGAAATTATTACGCAGGTAAAATTATTAACGTGTATTCCAGTTGCATTTTCTACCTACCAAATCGAGTTTCTGATTGCAGAGGCGTAGCTAGGAAGAAGAGAGTGGTGCGGCCGCACCGGGCAGCAGAGTCGAAGGGGCAGAAAAATAAGCAGAAAAATGAATATTTTAAATAAAAGAATTGATTTTCTGCGCTAAACAAATTTTAATTACCGAGGAAAAAAGTTCGCGTAAATCCAATAAATGATCGTGATTTTAAAGTTCATAATTTCTGCGGTCATTATGATTACTCGCCCCGGACGCCAAAAAGCCTTGCTGCTCCACTGAACGACTGCACTTTACATCGCCTTCCATAATTCCCGTAGGTCCATCGCCTCTACCGCGAACCCCGGCGTTTTATCTAATTCTGTGCCCTTTTAATGCAGTTAGAAACTTTGCAGCCTTATAGTGTAAGGTTAATTTTTAAAACGTCCTCACATGTATGACTAGGCCTTCCAAGTTTCTTACTTGCAGTCATAGAACGAAATTTTATACATTTATACTTCCTTCACAAAAATTACAGGAAAATCGATGAGTATAGGTTTAAGCTACACAAAAAGATAATCCGGTAAAGCTTCCGTTCTGGGTTCTCCTGGTTTAGGTGTTGGGGCTTTATAAGTGGCTTAGGCTGTGAGATCTCAAACCCTAAACTACAGAAAAAAGAAGCCGAAGTCTTTTTTGTGTTATTATTGAGGGAATGCTTAAGAACTAAGGAAAACCACGAACATCTTAGAGGCTAGCCCCATGACTGCATAAGCCTAATTGATTTCTTGCTTGTTAGTTTCCATGCAATGGACGTATTTAATGTTGCCTTACCCTTGGCAGTATGTATTCTATGTCTGAAATTTGTTCGTGGATTCTTCTCTTCGGAGGTCGAGATTTTTGCATGGAGCAAAATGTGAATTGACTATCTAAAAATGACGTCACGATGGCAACTGTAGTACTTATGGTTGTTGTCACTCGAGCTGAAATGAGAAAGACAATTTAATTAGCCGGTCTTAATACAGCAAGTTTGTCAGTCTATGGAAAAACTTTTTTACGCTGATTGTCAGAAAGTACTTTAAAATATTCAGGATTCATGTAGTTTACTAGAATTATTTAAAGGATGCCTCGTCGAAACAGAGCTGCCCCTAAGTGTTGATCGACTGGGGCGGCCAATCAGGGCCCCGCCTTAGGAAACTCCTATATCGACGTCGAGTAATGCATACTGGTATGCAGTTCTTCGTATGCAGTGTTCTACGCCGTGCATGATGGCCTGCAAGTCCCAAGTATCCCACCTACTATACCTTTGAATGTGAACACCTACGTCAACTCCTGTTGAACTGAAATATCTACTAGTCCAGCTGTGCCGTGTGTTGTTCTGAGAGACATTTTCGGGTATGCGTTCTTGGGACGTCTGTATTCACTTGCTCGGTGGAGATCCTTCCTCCCCTCTTGTTTGAACTTCTAAAGCGTACACATGGTTTAAATGCGGTTTGGGACATGTTTCTAAATTCTGTTTGGTGACTACAGGAAGACACGCCTAGGGTCCCTGTGCTGGTGTAGTGTGTGTAAGTGATTTGTATCGTGCTTTATGTTACATTTGGAATTGTGGAGTTTAATACGTGGATAACATTTTATTTACCACAACGCAAGGCAGGTGTGTGTGTGTGTGTCGGATGTTGTTAGAATGGAAATGAATCAGTTAGTGGGGCATCATATGAGTGAAGTCATTGCGTATTTTGTTACTGTATTTACTTTTGTTGGATACCTTATATCGATTACAAAAGTGATTTAGAAGATAAGATACAAACATACAACAACATAAATGGCGTTATACGAAGGCATTTTGGAAAACAAATGACTAAAGAAACCAAATTAAGAATCCATAATATCACAGCTAAAGCAGCCTTAAAGTTCGGTAGTGAAGCCTGGGTGCTGAAGAAACGGGATGAACAAAGACTGGAAGCAGCACAAATGAAATTCTTAAGACACTTGATAGGAATTACTAAGTTAGACAGGGAGAGAAATCAATCAGTGAGGGAGAAACTTGGAGTGCAGAACATTGTTCTGGAGATAAAACAGTACCAACGAGAGTGGCTGCAACATGTAGAGAGAATGGACGCAGACAGGATACCCAAACAGTCACTGAAATATAGGCCAAAAGGGAAGAGAAGCATAGGACGCCCAAGGAAAGGATGGAAGGACCAGCTTCATCTCGAGGGATAAAGAACAGGCACTACGCCTAATACTGCACAGCTCATGATGATGATGAGGATGATGATGATGATGATGATGATGATTTACTTTTGTTGATTATTAAACCCTGGAATATTAAATTCTCACAATCTGGGTTTACATTACTTGCACTCCTGAAACGCTTCCAAAGGCTAAGGGGCGTGCGCAACTACAACTACTTGTGCTTCGTAATTGTACAGTATCAGTATTCCAGTTGCTGATTAGCACAGTCAACTGTAATTTTGCCTATTGTTTTGTATGGGTGTGAAGCTTGGTTTCTGACATTGAGGGAGTTGATCGAGAATAGGGTGCTGAGGAGGATATTCGGGCTTGAGAGGGACGAGGTGACAGGCGAGTGGAGAAGACTACATAGCGTGGAACTTAATGATCTGTACTGTTTAGCAAATATTATTCGGGTGATCGAATCAAGAAGAATGAGATGGGCGGGGCACGTGGCATGTATGGGGGACAGCAGAGACGCATGCAGGGTTTCGGTGGGGAGACCTGACGGGGAGACGCCAGTTTGAAGACTTAGGTGTAGATGGGAGGATAATATTAAAATGGATTTTCAAAAAGTGGAGTGGGGCGGCATGGAGTGGATTGATCTGGCTCAAGCTAGGGACAGATAGTGGGCGCTTGTGAATGCGGTACTGAGCCTTCGGGTTCCATAAAATACGGGGAATTTCTTGACTAGCTGAGGACCTGTTAGCTTCTCAGAAAGGACTCTGCTGTATGGAGTCAGGTAGTTAGATTAGCACAGTCAACAATATATCTATGACACTGACAAACACACAGCGGGATATGATAGATTTGGAACCTTCGTGTACTCCATATAAAATACGCATTTCAATTCTCTATTTTTATGCTTTTTCACAAATGTACGTAACGAATACAAAGTGGAAAGTCACGTCTCTTTCTTTGTCTGTCCACATGTTTCACCTCCGAAAGTACACCTAATAAACATATGTCGGTGTAATTTTGTACTGAAGTAAACACAAAAACTTGATGAAATCCTCTTGTTTTACACCAGAAGGCCTGTAATTTACATGAGCCTCAAATTAGATTTATCAACTTCGTCTGTCAAATTTACTGTCAAAAACCGGTACATTACATTAAAAATATGAAAACCCGCAACAACTATTTAAGTCACTTGTCAATATGGTCAGTGTGTTCTGAATGTTAGAAGATTATGCTGTAGAGCAGAAAGAGCCACTTCCCTTGTACTGCATAAAATCTTCCACTTGCGCTACTTATAAATTTGGGGCAATACTGAACGTATCTGTGTGGTCCTGCAGGCTAATGCGGCCAGAGCGTCCAGATTTCCTGACTTTTTAGGATGCTTTTTAAACCTTTGGTGTAAGTCCTTGGATGTGGGATCGGTCCGTCTCAAGGCCAGCACCTACAACGTAAAAGATAAACAGGGAAAGAAAGCGGACTTTCATCCATGCTCCCACTGGCGTTCGATTCGATCTCAGTCTTCGAATGGTAGGTGTTAGTACCTGGCTTATACCCTGCGGTCACTGCCACCGGCACTGGATCCAGAGAAGTTAAAACTGATTTTTATCATGAAGCTTTGTTTTCAATTCCCAGTACCAAAATTAATCGAAGTCCACCAGGTACTTTCAGAGATAAAAATGTGAACAGATGGACGAACACGACAGTTCCTGTATTATGCGTTGATTTCGAATTCTGAACTTTATGCAAAGAAGGAGACTCATTGAAAAATGGAGCATAAGTAAGCAATACCATAGAAAACCAATTTCTTCAGGTTTTTCTGTGCAATGATTTCTTGTACGTTGCTTGTCATGAAGAAGTGCCATTCCCCAACTTCCAGGATAACAATATTCACCACGTTTATGGTAAGGATAGACACCGTGAGAAACAGCAAGGCTTCCTGCTTCTTATTCGTTAGATCCCCAATGCAAGACAGCATTGCTCCTCCAATTCCTACAACAATGTTCTGAAACAAAAGGCGAGAAATAATAAATGCATTTATGATTATGATCATTATTATATGATAAACTTAAGATCGGATATAGGGTTGTGCCAAGTGGTGGGGAAAAGGGCGCTCTTATCACTCCCGAATAATTTTGCCATTATTTTATAAATTACTTTCGTTCTGTGGTTACTTTGGTTATGTTCCATTTGGTTGTTTGGTGACCATAATGGGTTAAAGGGCATGAAATTATCGATGTCCACCATCGTTTCATTGCTTGATAACTGTTCAGTGCATCATAAGCGTAACTTGGCTAATAACACGGGGGGGGGGGGGGGGGGNGTGGCACTACTGCAGCAAGTAATTCAACATTAACCAACGGAAAAATGTATATAATGTACATAAAATTTTGTCGTAATAAATCGGGGGTACATAACTTCTCCCCCCCCCCCCCCCGGAGGGACCATATTACTAAATGGTCCTCTCTACGGACCACACTAAGATTCGTTGTTACTAGTACCCATGAATGCGTGGTACATACCTGTATTTATACTAATTTATTATTTACAGCCAAGTCTAACAATGTATTGAAGGGTAAGGTTTTTATGGAAAAGAAAAAATTTAAAGAGTTTTATATAAGAAAAGTTGTAGTCTCATACGGAAACACGCCTAGTTGGTCGTTGATTATATAATGCATTTGCCAGCCGTGTCATCAGTTGCAGCATCCGTTATGTCTGTTCGAATAAATGAAGACAAAACTCTTGCCTGTAAGCCGGTTCCATTCTTTCGACTATAGTCACTCAGACAGCCAGTAAAAGTCACTACAATTTAATGCGTTTCTGTTTGTGAGGAAATCGTATGTGACCAAAGCAGCGCGTTTGAAAGATGAAGACAAATTACAGCACTTGAAAATCTCCAGTCTGTATGTTCTACTTTAAACATCAATAACTTAAGGTTCAGGGCAGCTTAATGAAATTTTGATAAATGTGAAGCGAGTGTGATTGGCGCGAACATTACTGCTCTTCAGATAAATAAATTCTGAACTAGAATTTCTACTTCTGTTGTCATGTATCTCAGACCTATGGCTATGGGGAGCATTACAGCACAGCCATTATTTTGTGAGAGTTGTTGCTGAGGACCTCTTCTTCACTGAAGTATTAGTTTTTGAAGTACAAAGTGCAATTTTAAACTATCCATAACTGTGAATTGTAACATATCAATGTATTTATTCTTCGTAACGCAATTCCCTGAGGATGACCACATGTAGGAGGTTTGCAATACATTTTCATAAACTTGTGTGCATTTGTTGGTTTTAGTCGCCATATCTACAAAGTGCGATGTTTGATACTGCTATCCACATCTCATTCTGCCATAACCGGCCATAAGTTGGAGACCGAAAGTCCGAACGCCAAAATGACCGAGGGCACTTCTTTACCATCACGTCCAGAAAGTTTCGTCATCTACCTAGCCTCCCATCCAGTGACAGACATTTCTTTCCACCAGGCCGCTAAAGACGGGAACATGAAGCTGACTACAACGGTACAATTGGCCAGTCATGTTGCGAATTGTATGTCTGTCCGTCTTGATCCTCACCGCGTTTCAAATTTTATGACTGGCTGCACACTAATAGCCTTGCGAATTTTGTGACTGTTTGGCTACAGTGTAATAGCGCTGCGAGTTGTATGACTTTTGACAGTACTCTCATAGCGTTTCGAATTGTATGTCCCTCTCGCTGCACTGTGACAGCTTTGCGAACTGTGTGACTGTTTGGCTGCGCTTTGAGTGTCTTGCGAAAGGTAAAAACTTTTATGCTGTATTCTCGCCGCTTGAGGTTACAATCACAGGTACCCCGTCTGGTTCTAAAATAAATGTTTGACAAGAGCGCTACATTCTTCTGTCTGTGCTTGACCTTGCATCGTCAAACGCAGACGACACCAGAGATCGTCAAATCCCGTTCGGACTCTAAATTCGTCCGGTCCCAAGACATAACCAACTTGGATTTTATCGGTCTACACCAGGGGTTTCAAACACACGGCCCCCTATTTCATTTTATGCGGATACGACATTGGTCGCGTTCTAATTGTAGAAAGCAGCCCGCCTCAGTTTTGAATGATGTATTCTATTCTATTGTTTTGTTTTAAAATTTTCAGTAGTTCATGGAATTTCTCCTATTTCACAAGTCACTGAAAATAAAACATTCAGAGATAATAAGTATGTAAAGAAGTGTATAATGGAAGCAACAGAACTATTTACAGTTACCAGTCTTTCTGCAAACGCAGTAGCTCATTATGTGAATAAACTGGAAGAGGATGTACTGTGTCACCTTAACGTCACAGATATTGGCTGCTTGCTCTTTCATTCGAGGTGTCACTGAAGGCTTTCAATAAATTTAAAATTTTAGTTGTCCCTATGCAAGGAAAAACTGGTGCTGATGAATTTTGTCTGATTTGGTGACTCCTTTTAGCAAATATGTGCAACAAGCCCTCGTTTTACGCCGCAGGTGTATTCCCGAAAAAGTGACCAAGGCCTAAAACAAAAATTATATGCCCATAATAAATGTTGTAATAGGTGTGGTTTAGCGTAATAGGGCGCAGCCAGCCAAAGGGCGTGAAACCGAAAATGAGAAAGCGTAAATGAATAAGTGGCATGTGTTGGCAAGGGGCTTTAAAGCAAAAAGACGTAAAGCAAGAGGGGAGTAAAACAAGGGCTTCCTGTCGTGCCTTTGAAGAAAATGGTTGTGTTCATTAGTGACAGGGCTGCGACAGTCATTGGCAAAATTAAATATGTTGCAGCAGAATTTAAAAATATATATATATACGACGGAAGGTTTCTTTCTCGAATCTCCACTCTATTCTTCATGAAAAAGCGCTGTATGCAAAAGATTTTAAGATGACTAACATAAAAACACAATTGCTAAAACTCTGAATGTTATTCCCGAAATTTGCCTTAAAAATTGTTAAAGTGTAACATGAATGGGAGAAGTACGAAGTGAAGGTGGTGAAGTAATTTACCACACTAATATGAGGTGCTTAAGCTGCAGATATCTTTTTTTCAAGGAATCTTTGGTTTATGGCATGAGATTGAATTATTCACGGAAAACCCCAATGAAAGAATGAAGAACTTGTTGAACAAGGATCTGGCATTATTTTTGGATGTGCCAGTTCACCTAGATGCTCTTAAAAAGGAACAAGACCTGAAGATAACCTCACTATAGACACGTCTGCAGCATCAAGTCTTCCAAAGTGAAGCTTGTCTGTGGGAAAATCAGTCAATTTTGCATAGATCTGTTCACTTTCCGCACCTGAAATCCGTAGAAACTATTTTTAATGGGCAATTAAAGAACATTCCAGGAGCACTTTTCTGCTACGAGAGGAGGTTGACGAACCATTCCAGAATTTCAAAATGATTGCAGCGGAATTTACGTTGTTGGCTTTTCCTTTGAAGTCAGACACTGAAAATGTTCCAGAAAATTTACAAATTTAATTAATAAATTTGAAGTGTGATACTAAACCTCAACTAGGTTTTCCTGAAATAAAGTAAAAAATTTACATTCATATGTGCCAAAAAATCTGCACTGAGGTCGCTTGCTTTAAAAGTTATGACAATTTTTGCACCATGTTTGTCTGTAAACAATTTTTCTTTATAAACAATAAAACGAACAGCTTATCTCGATTGACAGACGCACAAATGAAGTCTGCAACGACAATCGTTTCCAGTAATATCTTACCAGGACTAAAAACCTCTCTCACAGCACAAAAACGATGTCAAATCTCCAGGCTGTCTACAGCCTAGCTAATGTAACGTTTGACCGGTTGGTAATCAAGTAACTCTTTTATCACGAAATAAAATAATATCTCCGTAACCATTTCTTGAAGACTATTTGTAGTGGAAATGTGAGATCGAAAGAGTAAACATGTAAATCATACACCAACGAATAGGTAATAGTCCCATAGTTCTAAGTTAATGATTAGGATGATGATGATAATTCAGTAGTCTTAATGTTGTTTTCAAGTTTTAAGGAATTACAGAAATAACACTGCTGAAATGACTTGAGGCCAGCTATATATTTCATAATTAACGGCTCTACCCTTGTCTTACTTTGTTTTTGTGGGCTGAGATATCTTAGTCGGTATAGCGACTCGCTACAGGCTGGACGGCCCGGGGATCAAATCCCGGTGGGGGTGAGATTTTCCGCACCCGTTTAGACCGGCGCTGGATCCCACTCAGCGTGCTGTAAAATGGGTACCGGGTATCTTTCTCTGGGGTAAAGCGGCCGGGGCGAAGCATAGACCACCCATCCCCATCTAGCGCCGAGGTTAAAGAAAGAGTACAGCTATATCTCTAAGCCCCTTTTGGGCCTTCGTGGCAGGTTACTACTTGATTCGAGAACCCTATCGGATTTCACAGTGTGAAGTTCAGACACAAGGGAAGTGTATACTTTATCATGTGAGGTCCCACTCATCTGCCAATAATGAATGATTCACCAATTATCTTCAGAAGACTAAAACATGTCGCGTGGTTGACATGTTTATTTATTTATTTATGGTTTATTTCATCACGCTGTCAGTAATTCAGACTAGACAGCATCGAATAATAAGATGCGAGAGACTATGAGTTGGAAAGGATGTGCAAGGGGCGGTCGTGGGCTAGTTTGAGGTAGGTGTACTATCCCACAATTTGCCTGGACGGACTAAGCGGAGCCATAAAATCTCTCTGCGGTTTGCCGGTCTCCCCGCCGAGATTTCAAGTTGGGATCTCTACAGTACGAAGTAAGAGCGCTATCCATTGGACCCGAACATGCGTCAATGCTGACCATACTGGTAGTTTAAATCAGAGCCAGTTTAAGGCTGTCGCAATAACGGCACATGCGGAGAGGTAGGGGAGAGGCATTTTGAGGCACCCCAAATAACAGATCGTCATTAAAAAATTACATTTAAAGAAGCTGTCTTCCTTCAAATTTGACTTACAAACGTCCGAGTGAATTGGCAAAAATCGCAATTGAAAGAAAATTGCGTCTTCTTTGGTTATAGAAAAACTTGTGGCAATATTTTCAGCATGAAAAACGAGAAAAATAGAATTGTAAGGTCAGACATTTAGTCAGTTTTAGTAATGTGCTTAGATCATAAACGCATAATTATTTTTTGTGGCGTTTTTATTTTATGTTAACAAGCAACAAAAATATTGTGTAGCATAGACTTAGTCGCGGCTCAATTTTTATGATCAATCACTTCTTACACAGAACGATCCAAATTCTTGCTTTTCAGGGGCCCCAAAATGTCTTCAATGCGCCCCGATTTCTATCCTTATTGTGAGTGAATACTGCCCAAAATCTGGGACTTATAATACTCCCCATGCTAATTTCACAATACTGTTCCTTTTGGTTAGCACTCGACTCAAGATATATGTGTTCATTTGCTTACCCAAGCACCTGCCCAAATATTAGAGCCCATCTTGAAGATAGGAAGCGAAATGAGGAAGAATATTCCTGCAACCAGCTGCATGATGCCCACGCCCACATAGACCAAGTTCCACAGCAAATGGCACGCCGCACAAACTCTGCTGTGGGCACACATCGGCGAATCTGCTGACAGAGAATACACAAGCGTTAGTTTCAGGGTTCTTATGCAATGTTCCTGAAACGAGCTGCACTACTGTAATGAGAGGATTGCTCAACACCAGCAACCAGCTTTTGGCTCCTTCGGCCATCTTGCTAAGACAGAAATCACGCAACCGCTTTCCCCACAGACGTAAAAGTGATAATGTATGCCTCTCAGCTGTACTAAATACTTAATATGAAGAAACCTACGAACAAGTAGCGTTACCAGTTTTAACAGTTTACTATTCCAACTTTTTGTTTTGGCGGGCTTGGTTTCGAATTTCAGTCCGGAGACCTGTCACGCTTGTTTATGATTTTCTTCTGTCTCTCCTGGAAAATGACGATCGTGTACATTAAAGTAGGCCAATACTGCTCCCTTCCACGTCCCTCCTAGTTCTTTACTCATAATACGTCCTTCCATTAGCAGGCATATTCTGTGCAACTGGAAATTTGCTATTAAATAAAATGAGTGTAGAAATACTGTGTCATTTCACTATCTGAAGTAGGGTCAATGTAATGTAATGAAACATTATTTTAAAAAATGAAGACCTCGTGTAATAGAGGAAGGAAGAACACTACATAATGAATTTTGCGATCTGGACTATTTGCCCAGTATTTCTAATTTTGTTGGCACAAGAAGCCTTATGGATTGGTCATGTAGGAGGCATGAAAAAATAAATGCATAAACATTTTTGGTTGGAATAGAACTACGTGAATGGAAGAGATAATATAAAGAGATATAGGTCCACCCAGGGGAATAACATACATGTTAAAATAGATTATAGAGAAGCTAGTCTTTCGTGTTTTTATTGGATTTTAGTAGTGCTCAATGACAGGGGCTGTGGCAAGGGAAAAAAGCCTTCAGGACTGAAGCATGAATATCGTAAAGATATTAACAATTATCAAGTGACCGAAGAAAGCAGCACAATATGAAATCGTATTCTGAGGAGAACTCACAAATCATTTTCATTTAAGCGGTTCGAGCTGTACCTACAAAACAGAAGAAACTATAAATTATGCTACTGAGTTTTCTATTTTGTAAAAATGTCAGCTAAAATTGCAGTAAAAAATAGCGATATATGCAGATAACTATTTTTTTCTGCAAGACGTGAACCTTCGGGTCAAAGCGGCAAATGCAAAAAAGTAACTAAACCAACAATTTTAAACAATTTTGTTACAATCCAAAAATAATTGTGTTTAAAAAATCGGAAATAACGCCATGAAGCTAAATATTCCCTTAGGTAACTGTCCCGGAAGGAAAGAGTGTGCATTACCATGCACACAGTATCTTGCCCCTGATCTGGGTCCTTAACCGAATGAATCCAGTCCACACCCTGTTGTACGGTGTCCCTAACACCCTTTTTAATATTATACCCCCTTATTTCCCTAGATATTGCAAATTACCACTTCTCTCTAGATTTCCCAATTAAAATATTATGTTCATGCCTCATCCCTCTCCTTGCATCCTCTTTCGTTTGATCGTGCAAACAATATTTATTGAGCTGCACAAATTACGAAACTCCTCACTCAGTAATCTCTTTAGCCACCTGTTGCTTCCTCCTTTTATTTACTTATGTATCCTATTTTTAATCTCAAATGTAAACTATTTAATCGGATTTATATAAAAAGTTAAACTCGGTCCAAATTCGGTTACTAGCCTTACATTTATTATTAATCTTCATAATAATCCCCTCTGCATTCTACGTGAAAGAACAGGTAAACAGATCATTAATGCTTCGAAGCACGAAATTAGTTTCAAGTTCCGGCGGCACAGGAAGAGCTTTACGTCTCAGTTGAACAGACAAGCGGTTATGCTGTTTAGAGAAATAATCTGTTTATTATGGGAATTATACGAAACAGAGTAATAGATCGTGCAGGCAAAATACACGGCTTCTTCGTGTTAAAGCTGGCTGTGTACGCAGAAAACACTGTATATAAAAGGTTACATTTTCGGTTGAAGTTGTTGAATCATTCAGCAATGAGCATTGCGTCATGTAGAGGTCAAGTGGCTGGCTTGACCTGTGACGCTGCATGACACATGTTCTGCCTGCTACAACCCCCCCCCCCCCCAACTGTAACCGTGGCTTTAACTACTTTATCTGTATTTTTCCTACAGCGTCGAATCATTTCAATCTGTCCTCATCCAGTCTTACTTTACATGCAATACCAACATGTCGGCGGGCGTGTCTGTCTCCCATATAATCGTTGAGCCTCGCGACATGGGAGCAGGGCTAGAACCTATGGACCAACACTCTCGTACGTCCTATTTATATAAATATATTATAATATGCATACAGTTTGTTGTCTGTTCTGTGTGAACAAAAAACAATAACATATCGAGCCCGTAAATTCTACGTGTGTTGCATGATTTGACGAAATTAGGACGACAATTTAACTATTTTAATTTATCAGGTTTAATGAAACTGGCATGGAGTTATGTTACAAACAAAAAAACGTTTTCTGTGGAAATTAAAAAAGGGAGGGTTGCGTGAAACCTCTTCAAGCTACGCTTGGTAATGGGTATGCGTGATAGGAGGTTTTCACAGCGTTTATCACGAAAATTTAAGTCCTTTGGAATAGGACGCCTTGCGGGATCTTAATTTATTATCCAAATTTCGGAGACGCTTCGAGCTTCCATTTTCGACTTAGTACAAACAACTGAAAACGGTGACAGAAAGCTCCTCCTAATCGTCGGTAATTAACTACCAGCCGACATGGCGCTATATCCCAAAAGCCTTTAAACCTCCACGCTCAGTAATGTTAGGGTAAAACAAGACAGGCAACAAACTATAAACGTAACATTGAGGGGCCTTCGCGTAACCATTGTTGCTGTGGAGAGGCAATAAGTATTTCTTCATATTCTGAATGTGTGTCTGTAGCCTTATTTATCGAGCATACAAAGCGCATGTGCCGTATTATATTGTCACATATGGCCTGTCTGGTTCTGCCACATTTTTCCTCATTATCTCATAAAAGGCGCGATTTTCTTAAAAGACGCTATTGAACTAAAATGTGCGTTTTCATTTTTTCTACAAATTTTGTTTCATACATTTCTCATTCTAAGAAGAAATGTGCGAGATATCATGGATGTAAAGTACCAGTTCATGTTTTCAGATTTTAATCAAAGTTAACTTTTCGCAATAAATTTCCAAAAAATATTCAAATATAAATTTTCATGAAAATCCGTCCAGTGGGAGTCGAGTTGTTCCATTTTCTTCCACAATATTTCCATTACATCAGGGAGTAAATGCTGGATAAAAAGATATCATGAATGAAATGCTATAGAAGAGGACAAAACATATTTAGTAATAAAAATTGCTTCATCTAAATGAACTAATTATCCAAAGTTCCATAAAAATTTAAAAATAAAAATTATTTGCTTCCACAAGAATATGTACCCAGTAGCACTTCAGAACAGACGACTGCATAAAACAGATGCCATGCAGTCAAAGTTCACTAACCTTCACTAGCAACACAAGGCGTTCAAAAAGCTTGGGTAGCCATACGTGAAGATTCAATGTAACACATAAAAGAAAATTTACGCCACATATAAAACCGTAAGTGGTAATGTATTGTGATTATCATTTGTTATTAAATACCTTAAACGGTTTCAATGGGTTTGCAAACTGATGACTTCTTAAAATACCATACTACCGCCCAACGTCGCGTGAAACGTAGCCAGTTGCGTGGGCCATATCTGTCACATGTTGACGTAATAACATACAGGAATATATTTCACCCTCAAAATCTACATACTTTCTGGATTTTAATTAGATTTTACCTCCTATTTTATTTGTTTATTATTCCTTTACTGGGGATAATAGCTAATCTGTGTATTTTATCACGGTAATTGTAAAGAAGAAGCCTCTTCCGTACCATATTTTTCCGACTACGCACTTGTTATTCGCCTGATGATGACGGAATAAAACGGCCGAAAATACGTTTTACGCAAGTAAATAAATAAACTACAGTGTTCAAATGTTGTGTTTGATTGGGTAATAAACCAATATTGATTAACTAGCACAACGGGATGATGTTACCTAAGTTCGCGTTCTTGTTTCACTCAACAGTGTACTGCAGAGAAATCGATGACTATACGAACTGAATTTCACTGACTCGGAATGGCTTCCAATGACAATCTTCAAGGTCACGGCGATGAAAGTTTGGAGTCAATGACAGCCAACTTTTGTACCACTGACGTAACTGTCAACTCCCCACGCGGAAACTTGTACGTCACTAAGGAAACGATTTATGAGAAGGGATGATAAATTGCTTTCTGTAAAGGCTTGTAAAAACAGATAAATACGATTAAATTGAAATTTAAATTAATAAATAATGATAATAATAATAACAACAACACAACTGGCGGCTTTATCAGTTATCCTGACGTTTACTGGAAGGAAGTGAAGAAAATCATGAAAATTCTTATTTACAATGGCCTATTTTCGTGTCGATATATCAACTCAGAAAATGCAGAATAAAAACAGGTCTGGTAGCCCCTCCTCAGTTATGACTTTGGTACACCAGAGAGTAAACAGAACATGTCAGAAATATATTTATGCAAATATTTCCCACTATCAACCACGTTGCTCAGTAAGGAACCCGGGCCACATTCGCCCGTTCGGGTACGATTTCTCATTATAACTACGAATCCTCCGACCATTTGTATTCCGCAGACTTTAGTTGTTGCTGCCTGTAAAATTCGATATGAATTAAGACACCTGATAGTTGTACGAAGGTCATTATCCCTTTAAAGACGAAGCGTATCTGTTTTATACAAGGACTCAGCGCATACCGCGCTGTAAACACTCTCCACTTCGGTTATAGAACAAATCTCTTAATGTTTTATAAGGCAAAAGTTGCTATTTGTTCTGAGATCCGTACAAAACACATAAACGCAATGTGGGCACCACGTAGAATTTTTTAATCTTAAACCTGGTTGTATGTAAAGTTACCTCTAGGCTTTAAACGGTTAAAGAAAAATAATAAGAGACGCATGTGGCCAATGTATATTCCAGGTCCTTTGGCAATCGTAACGGCTGAATTAATACAAACACTCATACATTATATGTATTTATTAGGGAAGCAAAAGTTGGTTTGTCGCCTTAAGTGACGAACATGGGTTGAGCGTATTTGAGAATAGGGTACTGAGGAAGATATTTGTGCCTAGGAGGGAGAAAGCAAGTGGGGAATGAGGAAAACTGCATGAAGAGTAGCTTCGTAATTTTTACTCAAAAAATATTATTCGGGTGATAAAATGGAGAAGAATAAGATGAGCGGGGGCTGTGTCACGTATGGAGGAGATGAGAAATATGTAGGCGTAAAGGTTGTGTGGGGAAATCCGAAGGGACTAAAGCACTTAGAAGATGTAGGCGTAAATGGGAGAATATTAAAATGGATCGTGAAGGACTAGGCTGGAAAAACGTGGATTGCACTAATCTGTCTTAGAATAGGAAGTGGTGGGCTATTGTGAATAATGTTAATGAAATTTCAGGTACCGTAAGATGCGGAGAAATTCTCGGCTACCTAAGGAATTATTGGCTCCTGAAGAAGAACTCCGCTCCATGGAGGTAGATTAGATTATATTCGATTAGATTAGATTAGGATTACTTCAGTTAATTTAGTTTAGTTAGCTGGATTGTTTATTACCGATCCCAGTAGTCGCGCGGTCAAAGGCGTGGGTGTGCGGTCGCTCGCTTGCTGGTATTGTGAGGTTGAATCCCGCCGGGGGCATGGAACTCTGTCTCTTGTGAGTGATGTGTGTTGTCAGGCAGAGACTTCTGCGTCGGCCTGATCACTCGCCTAGAGGAGTCCTACCGAGTGTTGTGCGTGTGTCTGGGCGTGATCGTGAAGGCCCGATAATGAGGAGGCTCTGGACCACTGCGGGCTATTGCGCCATTGGGAGGGGGGATTATTCGTTGGTTCTCTGGTTGGTTATTTACTTCGTTAGTTGGTTCGTTGATTAGTTAGTTTGTAAGTTAGGCACTTATATTAAAAGCAGTTGTCCCTTAAAGTACACGAATGCGTACGATTAGATAAACATTCCCTTGCTGCTAATTTGTAGTTTTTAGTTTATTTAACTCCAATGTTAGTACCTAGTAATATGGCGCCAAATGATTTCATGGTGAAGAATAATGAATTGAAAAGTATGTGGAAGTAAGCAGACATGGCCTAATGAAAGCACTGTTTTGGAATTTGTCTGGAGATACTTAGGAAAACCACGGAAAACCCTCAGTCAGGGTAGTCGGTATCCCGGCAAATATTCATACTGGGTTCGGATATTTACTGCACAGGTCAGAACCGCTACCGACTGAGCCAACTTGCCCCGTTTTGCTCATATTATCATTATCATTATTATTATTACATGTAAATTGTGCTTCTGATTTAGTGTGTAATTAGTTTCATTATACAGTACAGTTGAACCCGGTTATAATGACATCGATTTATACATCTCTTCTATAGCGTCAGATATTCTGTGGTGCCAATTAATTCCTCCCCGTTAACCATGACATTACATTCCTCGGTTAAAACAACACTCGTTTATAACGACATAACGTAGTCAGTCCCTTTCATGACGTTATAACCGAGTTCGACTCTCTTTGTTTCACTTTTACAACTGTTTTATATAATTAACTGATTGAGCAATACTGTTTAAATATTTAATTAAGGTGCTGAATCTGCTATAAACCTGACTTTTTGTTGTTTGTTATGTTGGGTTGCTTGTTTGTGTGTGTGTGTGTGTGTGTGTGTGTCTTCATGAGGTTTTTTTGTATTTATACTGTGCTCGTTTTACGTATGTGTGTCTATTGTGCTATTGCACTGGCACGTTAATAAATGAGAAATGAATTATTGTTACACGTATTCGTGACTAACGTATACACAGATCCTGCCTACTTGACTTGGAACCAGTATTGCATACATGAAGAACAGAATGTTCACCATCTTCGCCATTCCAAACTCCATTACCTTATTTACTCCCATCAAACCCAAAGCGAAAAAGAAAAATCGTACAGCCGCCAAGTTTTTTACGTTCTACGAATAAACTTGATAAGAATTGCGTATTTTCGACTACTTACACGATTTCAGGACCGTAAATTAAATATTGCTAGCGTTGCTACAAACTCACACTTTCGCGCGTTGGCCATATCATTATTTCTGCTTGTAGGAAATGAAAAATTATAACGGAGTGTGACATAATATTCATTCCAAGTTTCGTGCAAATATGTGGAATTGTTCGAAATTTGAAACGGATGATAGACAGTCACATAACAGACAGCACAGCGATAGCTTTCTTTTCTTCGTGAAGAAGGAAATTGGGATAATAATGAAGATAATCCAATTCTCAAATATTCTCGTAACAGGTAACTCTAATAACATGTTTAGTCCGTTTCCGATTATGAACAAAATGACAGTGTAGGCAAGATGCATATTTAAAGCTTCCCTGGCTTTACACTCACTAAACTTTTGTAATATACACCTACCCGCCTTTTTCGGAGATTTGTGGTTCTCTCAGCGGTAGCTATGCACAAGTAGCACGTTTCCCCGAAAAGTTGGTACCTATCTACCGAACAAGAAGGCATCACACCTTGGTTTTCATAAATGAGGCCTTGACGACAGAGATTACGCCTAATGTGGAACATACAACACTCCCTACTGCCTAATTTCACAAAGACTTTATATCTGGGATGGGACAGACGGCACTGCACGATATCACGGTAACATTTAAACAGTCTGTTCATTTGGTTGGAATTACTGTCTGATGAGTTGTTCAATAATTATATTTGCACCGTCTGTAAGTTCATTTAGGCCTATGTCAATAAATGACGATAAAATTGTTGTCTGTTTAACCAATGACAGCACATGTTCAGCCTCAAGATTTGCGTTTTAAGGTCCCTAGATCGAACCTGAAGGCCTGAATTTACTTACATTCGCAGGCTTTCTTGTCGCAGGCTTTGTAGGAAATACTACAAGTCGCACGTTCTTACCTGTATGTGTGTTTAAGTTTTCCTTTCAGACAATGTCGGTCAGTGGGGACGACGAACCATCCTTCCACCGGCGGTAGAACATAACATCCCTCCGGCGTTCATCACATCACAAGAGTAACCAGTCAACTGCTCTTCCAAGTGCTTTCGGGAGGAGAATGAGGGGCACCGCTCTGTATCGATCAGCCCAGGCGGTGGGTAACGGACGAGTTCAGTGCGGTGACGCAATGATCACGGACGAAAGCAGTCAGTCGTGGTCTACTTTAGGGTAGAACCCTGCCGACTTGGTATAGCGATCACGCAGCCTATGTAATAGGCACTGCAGACGTTCAGGGTTGTTCTTAAACAAAGAGGGAGAGGAGATGTGGCCTCGATTCCGATGGGTCAGGATTGTATCCCAGTGGCAGGCTTTTGTGAACATAGAAGTGGAACACTGGGCACCATAAAAGGCTGAGGACTTTTTCTTTAGTTGAACGACTGGTTACCTGCAAACCCTGGAGTGAACAGGGCACTCGCAGAAGCTGGCAGTAGCTGGTAGTAATATAATATTAACGGTAAAACTATCCCTACACAGGCCTGGACAAGTGCTTAGGGCTCCAGGAGGTTGAGGCTTCCAAACTTTCTAGACATTCGGCATATGAAGGTGACAAGGTTGTCAGCCCTACGCACCGGCTGCCTTTACCCCCCAGGAGATACCTCTGTTATTTATTTCTTTTAGAGGCTGAGCCGACTCCAGGGCCATAGTATGGCCGGAAGGATTAAGTCAATGAACGAGCCCAATGACCTCATGGGGAGTCGAATCTGCGACCTTCCGGCTTGTAGCGCAGTGCCTCAACCAACTAGGCCACCATGTTCCCTGCATATTATTAACACATATATTAATAAACAATTCCAAGTCGAAATTGGAGTAGCCAGAGCATGAAGGGCCAGTCGTCCTCTGTAAGACGAAACGGACGAGGATGAAACCTACAGCACCTTTTTCTAACATGACATTTAGAGCTAGTTAGAGCATTCTCTTTTAATTACTACGATATTTAGTTTAAGCAGTAGATGTAAATAAAAGGGTGTTCTAGCTGATGCCGATTGCTCATGACGTTACGTGCCTCTAGTAGATGGCAACCGAAAACTTGTCATCGTTGTCGCAACAACGCGCTGTTAATCTTCATCTGGGGAAGTTTAATCTCCACCCCCCTCCCAATAGCGCAACATTCCCTAGTGGGACAGGTCCTCCTCGTTACCGGGGCTTTACGATCTTACTCAGTTACACCACACTCAGTAGGACTCCTCTGGACGAGTGATCAGCCCGACGCGGAGACCTCTACCTGACAAGGACGGCACTCATAAGAGACAGACATCCATATCCGCGGCGGGATTCGAATCCACAATCCCAGCAAGCGACCGGCCACACACCCACGCGTTAGACAGCACGGCCACTGGGATCGGCAGTTTAATATTTTAAGTAAGAAAATTAATCTGAATTACATTTAAAGATGCAATTCCTACTACAGAGATAAAACCCTGCGCCTCCGTTATAACAAGCAACTTGTTAATGTTGTACAGGTCATAATCGTTGTTTTGTTTGAGGGCAAGAAAGTCACAGAAATATTGTGGACAGAATGTAGAATGTTTCGATGTCAAACCTGGTAGTATATAAAGTAGCCACTGGGCCTTGAAGGGTTAATCTAACTGACACATTTCAAACCTAATACGATTAGATCGAGTTTAACGTTATCCCGCCACTTTGTCTTGGTCTTCCAGCTACTCCTGCCCATGAATTTAAGGTTATTTCTGTGTTTAAGACAGCCCCATACCATGTAAACTAGGCGGCACTGAAGGGAGCGTATTGAAACAAACTATTCTCTTAAATTTTTAACGCTGCTGATTCCGTGCATTGTCATGATGCTAATTGCTATATTATAACCACCTAATGCACTATTCACTGTTTCAACTGATTTTCACTTCCTGCCGACATGTTTCGACGTTCACGACGTCATATTCAGGGAGTATATCAAAGGGTTTGCATCTTTTGGCAGGCAAACGAAGATAGTACAACGAGCGTGCCAGCAGATGTAAAAACTTTGGTGTACTCCCTGAAGATGACGCCGTGAACGTCGAAACATGTCGGAGTGAAGTGAAAATCAGTTGAAACAGTGAGTAGTGCATTTAATTGATTACAATATAGCTATTCTCTTAAAATTTTTAGCCGCGTTCGCAAAATTACCGAGAACGACTATTACCTTAGTTATGTCTGTCGGTCAGTATCAACAACTCGGCTCCCACTGGGCGGATTTTCATGGAAATTGATATTTGAGGAGTTTTCGAAACTCTGTCAAGCAAAGTCAAGTTTGATTAAAATCTTCCAAGAAGAACAGGCACTTTACGTGAAGACGCATGTACATTTATGATAATATCTCGCTGAATTCTTCTTAGAATGAGAAATGTTTCAGACATGATTTGTAGTGACAATCAAAACACATTTTATGTTACATATATATTTTCCGAAAATGTTAAGATATAAGTACATTTCCTATCTTGTTTTCCTTTTTAAAAACTGGAAAAACTAACAGGCGTAATAGAGCACTTCATGATGCTTGCGCTTCACAAATATGTACTACGGGGAAAACTGAGCATGATAATCATTACGTCCATTCACTGTACGATGCAACAAATTTAATTCTGCGTAACAAATGGTACATATGCGGGACTTTAAATTTTTGGCTGTATTTCACTTGCGGATTAGAGATGGTTACACGGTTCACAGCTCATAGATGATATGCTAGTGATAATTCACAACTCGACCGCAGCGGCGCAGTGTGTTACGCTGTAAAAGGGGTTGTGTACGTGCATAACGGTGGGCGTTTGTGTTTGTAAATCACGAGACGTCTTAAAGTTAGAGAAAATTTTTCTTTTAGCGCAGGAGCATGACCTGGGGATTTGTAACTTGTGGTCCTAATGAAGCATTAGTGATTTCAGGTAGTTACTGTGAGTGATGCGCGTAGATGTGATCTAAGAGTGTGTCATGTTTACCACTTTGCACTGTACATGTATGCCTTTGTATCCTGTCATGTGGAATAACCGAAGCAGTATGGACGAAAATTGTGCATTTTACATGGTTGATTCCAAAGCAGTTAGTTTATACAAACACAGGAAATTTAGAATGTGAAAAATGAAATTTTTGAATGGTTTTTGCTCCCTTGCCGTTGAAAGTTGACGCAATTGGTTAGGGGCTGCACAGGTTTGTGTAGCATCAGGTGTAATATTCTTGGTAGGAAGTCTTCGACATCAGATAGGTCATTTTGTTAAACCGAACACCAGCAGTCCGTGACACCAACAAGCCCGCCGTTTTTGATTGAAAATGGGTGGAAGATGTGAAACTGAAAAGTTTTGGCACATTTGTGCAAATGCCATTTTTAGGTCTAAATCCCGTGGCATTTAGGAAAAATAGTAATGAAGTTTTCAGGGAACTAAATGAATGGTTTCAGGGTAATTTATTGTTATTAAACTGTGATAAAACATATTTTTTACCATTTGTATCTAAAAAGAATGAACCCATACCCACATATCTGTTGGAAACAAGCACATTAATAATATCCATAGTACCAGATTCTTAGGATTAATTATCGGTACCTCATTGTCTTGGAAATATCATATTGAGGAATTAAAATCGAAATTAAGTAAAGCATGTTACACTATCAGATCAAACTGTTCATGTCTTTAGAAGTAGTAAGAATAACTTATTTTTCCTGTGTTCATTCAGTTCCGTCATGTGGTATTTTGGGAGAATACATCTCATAGTGAAAGTATTTTCAGAATTCAGAAAAGAATAAGTAGGGCTGTTATGGGTTCTGGTAGGAGGGACTCCTGCCATGAAGTGTTTAGACACCTAAGTATTTTACCGCTTCATTCTCAATATATATTTTCTCTGCTTTTATTTATTATTAAGAATAGGGACCAATTTCTGTCTAATTCAGAGGTTCAAAATATCAATACGAGATACAACTCAAATTTACATTTACCTTTAGCAAATTTAACATTATATCGGAAAGGAGTTTTTTATGCAGGAATTAAGATTTGTAATCACTTGCCATCATTTAACAAGGACTTGTCAAATGGTGGGAAACATTTGAAAATAGCTTTAAGGAGATATCTTTTAGACAATTCCTTCTATAGCTTAGAAGATATTTTAATCGAAACATGTCATGATCTTGGTTCCTTCCACGTAATAAGTAATATGAAGATAATGGAATTATAATTATCATTGTTTTTATTACTTGTTTAAATTATTAGATTTCAAGTCTGTTTGATCTTTAGTAATATTGTACTGTTATTGTTGTTAAGTTCACCATGACAAATGCTTGTTCTGCACTCGTTTACATGCATCTTGTGTATATTTATGTGTAATTATATGTTTTGTATTCTGTGTGTTGTTATGACTATTTCCATATCTTTGGATTGATGGAATGTGAAAATAAATACAATACAAACACAATGGCTTGTGAAATACAATGCTGCTCATAATGGAGAGCTTCATTGCTTGTTTCAGGGTGCTGTTACAGCAAACCCCTACTGGTGCCTGGAGGCAGAGCCTTTGTATGGCCCACAATTCAATGTGTGCAGAGGTAATGTATGTGACTGTGAAATGATTGTGGCATGTTAAACCAAGATGACTTAAGTAGATGAGAACAGAATAGTGTAAAGTCATTGCTAGTGTTTGTACATTAGAATGTAGATTTGATTAAATTTGGAACATTAATAATTGTGTAATTCACAGAAGTCTGCTAGGTCTGTATGCTGTGCAATTGTTGATTAAAACTACTGTGTTTTATGCTTTCTCCCTGTAGAATTTCCCTGAACACAATGACCCTTCAGGTGGAGAGCCCCACTGTTTACACCAGCCAAGGGGTTCCAATATCAGTGACAGGGATTGCACAAGTAAGAGATTATTATTTATGGTGTGTGTGTGTGTGTAGTCAGTAGTGGTTTCTGAAGCTATAGTTGTGACTAGACCCCTTTTGTTTATGTATCACCATGAAAACTGGGTCTTACAGCACGGAAGTATTTGTTTTGCAAGGATATTTTAAGATACAGCAGAGTTCCCATTTGTTTTTTGCTGCATGTTGTGAACTCATATCCATGTCATTTCCATGTTTCGTGTCTCAAATAACTTGTTTTGATGACTGTGTGTGTGTGTGTGTGTGTGTGTTTGGGAGGGGTGGTTGCCCTGAAAGATATTAAACAAATTTTATTTCAGTCCGTTGGCCCACTATAATATCTCATTTCATATGCCATGTTGGAGCTATGCTTCGTTTTGTACTTGCTGCAAAAGAGGACACCTAACTATGGCTTTGCATCTATATCAGGTGAAAATCCAGGGTCAGAATGAGGAGATGCTCCTTGCTGCTTGTGAACAGTTTCTGGGGAAGCAGGAAAGTGAAATTCAGCACATTGCTCTGGTCACACTGGAAGGGCATCAGCGGGCCATCATGGGTAGCATGACAGTTGAGGTGCGTACGTCACTTCTAATGCAGCTCTTTTCTAGAGGAATTTCTTGCTACATAAGTAAATCCTTCACTAGTGAAATTTAGCAGACTCAGAGTTTTGGACTGTGTGTGTAATATAAAGGGTTGTCACTTCTATAAATATAATACTAAGCAGCTTGGCAACCGGATCACATGGCTTATATTTACCCAAATGTATAGTCAAAATTCAGGGACATCTTATTTACATGTGCCTGTTTTTTGCAATGTTTTAACATAATTCTGGTAATTTCATTTATATCATGTTCATTGTGAGTGTAATGAGCATAGTATGATGGACATTATGAGATGATTTATAATTAAAAACCAATGAAATGCACAAATCACTCTATATAATTTATATCAGTCTATTCTACTCCTCCGAGATGTTTCGGTGTATTCACTGTTATCATAATGATACGATGCGTACCTCCCTGATGCTGGTGAATACACCAAAACATGTGAGAGGAGTAGAATAAATTTATATAGATTATATACTGTGCTTTTTGCATTTAGTTGGTTTTTAATTATAAATTATTGTTAATGCAGGGAGATGAATAATACAAAATGTTGCACTGAGTTTGCTGGTAGATATTTTGTGATGAAGAGGGTCGGGTGCACGGTTAATATATTTGTAAAGTTGTTAGCTTAGGGCATAACATTTCATACCTAGCTAAACTGTCTGATGGTTCTTTTCATGCATTATCTTTTGGTAAATGCCAGTGAAACTTGAAATAGGCTATCATCACCTTTTCCTTACTTCTCCTCAAATCATTATTGTTATCTCATTGTTTGACAGTAAATGGCCTGTGCAGTTAACTTGGTGAGTCAACTTTCCATTATCAGAGTTAGGGGTATCCAGTTTATTGGACTTTATTTTATACATATACCAAATTTTTTGCCTTATACAATACATTTTTTCCCTGAACAATGTTCCAAAGAATCACCTTGGTCTTAAAACCAGATGATGAGTTGGTGTATAAGTAGGCTTTTAAATATGAAAAAATAAATTGTTAATTATAGGGTGTGTCTTGCAGCATCTTATGAGGCAGGGAGTATGGTGAGTAGTAAGATTGTATCATGCTGGGCTGTAGGTGGGACTGCAGACATTTCAGATGTCATAGCAAATGGACATAATCTACATAATATGTTTATTAAATCTTGTGTAGGAAATCTACAAAGACAGGAAGAAGTTCAGCAAGCAGGTGTTTGAGGTTGCATCATCAGACTTGGTGAACATGGGTATCACTGTTGTGTCGTACACCCTGAAAGATATCCGAGATGAGGAGGTGAGTTTGAATGTGCACCTTATTACACTGGTGTGCCGTAGCAGAGCCTGCATGTTTTTGTTAGTATAAATATGCATATAGCAAAGAAAAGGTGACCATGTCTACTTTTGTTAGCTTTTATTAAGTATGTTTTTAAGAGCTATGATTCATTTATTTATACTTGTTGGCTCAGCAGCAAGTATTTGTTTTATAGTTGGGACAGTTTGAAACCTTCATAGCCATATACGTAGATCATTGCTTTAGGGATGAAATAATTTCATTTACCCTTTAACTGCCACTTTCTTACATTGTCAATTGAGGGGTTCATCTTTTACTGGATTTTGTCTGTTTTCAAAGGAGAGCATACCATCTATTCAGTATATGAATTTTTAGGTTCTCGCGGCAGTGAATGTGAAGATTACGGTCTTCTGAGCTGTGACTCTTTGTATTTTGTTAGGTTATTTGCCTGGATTTCAGAGAACATGCTGCTTTTATCTTTATCCAGAGTAGAGATGAACCTGTTTTCTCCATCTTCTGCACTGAAGGTGAAGGCAGTATGTTCATTTGAAATGTTTGTGTGTATCCACCAGACTTCACAGTCACTGCGTAGGAGCCTCAAATCTCACATGAACTGATTTGTTGGCAGGTCCAGACATGTGAAATTTTCATTCAAACCATGCTGTAATTTCTCCTCTGAACTTGCAGTGATATTGTTGTATTTTCCTGTACATTCATTGTCAGTGGTGACCTGCAGAAAGAATAAAAGTTAACTTTTACTTCGCTAAATTAGATAGGGACTTCATAGAGAGTTATTGTAACAGGCATCATATGTCAACCCTATATATCAGTTTGCTCAGAGTTGGCAGTGGAAGGGTTATGGAATGCTTCAGTTGGCCTGGTATGCATTATTAGTATTAGTGAATAAACTGTATAGAAATCTGCTCCAAGTTGTGAGTGTTATATTAAACATTTGTGATTTTTGTGGTGTTACTATATCTGCCTGGTTATGTGGTGATCGCAGAAATAAGGGAACCTTTAATTTCAGAATCAATGGGAGGGAACAACAAATTTTCATAACACTTTAATAAAAGGTGGCTGTAAGGCTGTTATTAGGCTACTATGAACTTATATAATCGTAAACTATCATTTTGTAAGTGGAACGGATATGGTAACTGTCTACTTGGTATTCTTGGCAGACTGTGAGTGTCCAGTAGAGACATTGTAGATTTCAGAGGGGCTGGTAAACGCTGCCAACATGAAAGACTGGAAGCACAGTGCAGCAGGACTATGCCAAATTAATTTCACTTTTGTTTATAATTTTTGTTCTTACATATTACTGTGGAGAAGGAAGGCACTGAACACATCTCTCAGACCAACAGGACACACTTTTTTTGTGGAAAGTACTGTTTAAAATCCTTCATCCTTGGAGGGAAAGAAACAAAACTGCATTGTTCCATACACTGGTTGTTGAGTAGTAACTGAGACTAAACTTCTTGGAATGCATAGTCAACAAATGAGAAATTTGTATACTGTAGGTTTCAAATTGACACATTTGCTCCCATATTTGACCTGCATTGTCCAAATGCCTGTATCTGACCATGGTCGGATAAGGACACTGCACAAAAAAAATTTGAGGAAACTTCATGAATGCAGTTTTACTATGTAGTTCTTATTGCACTCACTAGGTGGTGCTTGAGTCTTAATTTTGACATCGGATTTCTTCGGTTTCATGTAGTGCAGACTTTTTTCTGTGTTATTTTTTCTGGAGAATTGCTGAGAATTTCAGACTGTTGACATGGAGAAGAGAAAACATGATGGTGTGAACAATGAGAGTAAGAAACACAGAAGTATGCATGAAAGGAGTTTAGATGACAGTGTTACAGAAATGTTGGTTTATGAAGATGCAGAAAGTTAATATTCTATTTGATAGTGATTCTAGTAACACAAAGTGACAGTGATGATGAAACTGATTTCCATGTTGTTATTGCTCCTGATTTTTCCCCACTCTACTGCCCTCTCTCTTTACCTTTCACTGAAATTGTATGCGTAAATGTGGTAGTCTTCAGTCTTGTGAAAGTATTGTGTCATTGGTTGATTTATTTTGTTCCCCAGAATTTTTTCAGCATCTCATTGATCAGACTAACCTCTAAACAAGTCAAGCCATAAGTGCAGCACCATGTCCCTTCACAGGACATTCCTTATATCAGACTTGGGTTCCCATGACAGTGGGTAAAATGAAGAAGTTTCTAGACCTAACATTGATCACAGGAATAATCAAGAACCAGAACTCGAAATTTTTTGGGCAAACCATGTTTTTCCCAAAACAATGCACTGCAATTGATTTGAGGCAGTTTTAGCCCTCTTGCATTCCAGTGACAGTAGTTTGCATCAATCTCATTCCTCTGAACTCTCACAAAACGAAACGTATCCTGGAGATGTTGTCAGATGAATTTTCCAAACTGTACACACCATTGCACCATCTGGCTATGGATGAAGGGATGTTGGCATGGAGAGGGCAGTTGCAATTCCAGGTGTATAACCCAAGCACGATAGTAAAATATGGGATAATGGTAAGGACCCTGCATGCAGTCATGATAGAAAAAGAAAGCAACCTGTTCTCCTGCATTTCCCTCATCTAAAACTGATAAAACACCCACAAGAAATTGCAGAGTGTGCTTGGAAAACAAAAAACACAGTGAAACTAGATGGTTTTGTAAAATATGTACGAGTCCCATTGCACCCATTGTTATGTGACACAAGATGTCACACACCGAAACAATACCAGACAGTATATTTTATATCCTGTAAAAATTTGGTGATGCTATCTTTAATAGTTTCCTTACAGTTGAAGACTACATGTTTGGTTGTAAAGTATGGTGTTAAAAAAACATTGCTGAGCCAGCATTTTGTCAGGCAGCCCAGATACTGGGAGCAAATGTATCAAATGTTATGAAGTGTGCATCAGACCATGGTAGTAGGATAACAAAAATGCGTTTCGTTCCACTTTGAGCCAAGAAGATGATACGTGGTCGGAGAACACAAGTGGAAGAGTTAAAGAAGCTAGAGAAATGTAAATATTGTCTTTGTAAGGATACTGCAAAAAGGATTGACCTAGAAGCAGAGATGAAGAACTGAATAGTAGACCACAGAAAAAATCAAATTTCTCTGTCTACAGAAAGAGATCATTGTTGAAGCGAGAAGATGTGTGATTGCACATGGCATCACTGATCTTGCTGGGACAGTTATTGGTGTTACATAGAGCTCATGAAGAGCCATGGACTGTGAAACACAAGATGCTGGGGAAGTTTTACAAGAAACATGAGATCAGTAATGCCCTTGACACTAGTGAAAATGGTGTAATGTTTTAAAAAAGTGAAAGTGCAGACACTAACAGTAGCAATGATGAGTGTGAATTTAGGGGGAGGCTATGACCAATAGAATATCCATACTGCACTGCTGTTGAGTAAGTATTTGTAAGTTTGAGGATTGTATGTGTATAAAATATTTCTACTCCTAAGTTTGCCTTCTAATATCATGGTGTGTCTTACAGTTTATAAAATACAGTAATTTCATTTTTAACATGTTATGAGCAAGAGTCTGGTTGGAACTTTGTGGTCAAAGATAAGGATAAAGATAGGCAAGAGTCCTCTAGGAACCTGGTGGTCTACAATAAAGATACAGGCCATGCATAATGGAACAGTGCCTTCAAATAGGCCATGACTGCATCCTTTCCGGTTAAAAATAACAGTGCAGTTAATATAGCATTACTAAGTAACCAGCCATCCAACCTCAGAAAGATTCTTCTTATCTGTATTATAAAATATAAACCATTTTCTTGTTTGCACACTAAAAGCAAAAGAAGGTGCAAGATGGGGACAGACCCCTTGAATTAATATAAATGTAGCACATGTTCAATCAGTGCTGATGAGTTCAACTCCTCTAATACCAGGCATTTTAGGTGCATTTGAAAGTGATTAGTCTATTTGGATGATTACATTTTTCAAGTGTAATTTGATGGCTTTTTTTATGCTTCAAGGGGGCAAAGGTATGTGTTCAATCCACTATCCAGAATGTGGCATGCATAGTAATGATGTTGCTGCTTGTAGTTAATTTCCAAATCCAGCATTTATGCGTGTGCGCGCATGTGTGCGTGTTTATTGTGTATGAGATGTATGGGCACACATGGTTTCACATTTTTACCTGCTTTCTTTTGTCTGTTATATGTGGTGCAATCAAATAGTTTCTGGGCTGCTGCTAGCATGAACTTTTGCCACTAGGTGTTGACAGAGTAGAGTCTGCTGAGTCATTTCCTGCTTGAAATAAGGCTGTAGCATGTGTAATCGTTGGGTAATGTCTTGTTAAGTACAAATGTGTGTTGCTCCATTTGTGATTTTGGTGTACCTAAAAAATAGCAGACTTGAAAGAATAGTATGTCTGCATAATATTTTGTTTTAAACTGGGGGAGAATGCTGTAGGAACTGCTGCAGTGTGGGAAGTAGCTTTTGGAGAGCAGACAGTGGAAATAATACAAGTTTTTGGGTGACTTTCCAAGTTCCATAGTGGTATGACCCCTGTTGGAGATGTGGAATGCTTGGGTCTTCCATTGATGAGCAAAATGGATGAAATTATGGACTGAGGGAAGGAACTTGTCCTCAGAAGCATAAGAATGACCATCCATGAAGTTGCTAACATTCTGGGAATCCTGTTTAGGTCATTTCAGAGCATTTTGAACGACATCCTGTATGTATGTCCACCAAATTTGTGCTTTTTCTTTGTGTGACTTTGTGGCTGAAAACAAAAATCATTTATGCCACTCACTCCCTACTCACCAGGTTTAGCACTGCTCCCCCCACCCCCTTCCACAACAAAAAAATTCAGGATGGTGTTGAAGGGAAGGAGATTAGTGATATCACCATGATTCAAGCAGAATTACTGGTCACATTTGCCAAGTTTCAGACAGTACATTTTATGAAATGCTTTGACCAGTGGTGCAGTCACTGGACTTGCAGTATAAAGTCCCAATGTGACTACTATGATGGGAACAATTGTTCACAAAGTAAGGGTTGGTTCTACAGAGCAGTAAATTCAGTCCAAAAACTGTGTGATTGCACTATGTGTATGACATATCCTCAGAAACTGAATTATTCAGCTCCTGTATTGTATGTTCATTTTATTTTCTGTATGCCTAAATATAAATCCATAAATTCATCTTTTTATTTAAAACACAGGTGACAGATGAATGAATGTGGTAAGAGCAGTACATGCAGGTATGAAGAGTCTTAGGGTGATAATGCAGATGTACGCTGTAATTTAAATTTCTAGCAAGAAAGATGATTTCACAAGAGTAAAGCACGTTCATTTGTGTGCAGAAAACAGGTATGGCAGTAGAATCTCGATAGTTCAAGGCAAACAGGACTGTGGTTGCTTTGAATTACCAAGAAGCTGAGACTACATGGATTGTGACAGTTTAGAATGTATGATTATGTATATAGTACAATGTACACAGTCTCGATATGTACTATGTATATAACATGGTATTAGAATATCAGTGTATACAATGGTACAACAGTAGAATAATAGTAGAACATATACTATGCAGTTACACTGTAAAAAAAAGTCAGAACCTTCCCCGTCATTTAAAGTGCAAAGGTCTTTAAGGCTATTTTGGCACTGAAGTTGTTATTGCTTTTTCGCTGCAAAATCACGCCATCTTTTCAGTAGCAGAACATCGGTTGGTGTTGCCTCTTTTTGCCGTTCTGTGTAGTATAATGCTCTTTCATGGGCTGCTAATTTTTCAGCATGAAGCGCCCTACTTTCTTTCACATTATCTATTTCACCTTAATAAGTGCTTTCTTTGTTAGTTTTTTCCTTTATTATCTGAGTTACAGAAATGTCAGTTATTTCATACCAATCATCTTTGTTGAACCATTCTTTCACAGCCATCTTGTTGGAATTTTTGCATTTTGGCAGTTGTTGGGGTGAAACACATTAGGTTTTTGTGCTCATTTGTGTGTGCCAGAACCACTCTCAACATATTGAAAGGGGACATTCTCTTCCCCCTGCTGGGATCCAAACCCCCCATTATCCAGTCACTGTACTGGCTTTGAATTTCTTGAGTAGCTGAATGATTGATCTCAAGAAGGACTTTAGTCCATGGAGATAGATGGTTCCATCTCTGCTGGTGGTGCATTGTTCTCTCAGATTGCTGGTTTCTAACCTTAAGGTGTTCTACTGATTCTTATGTCTGGAAATATGCACTTTCCCTTCAGTGTGTATTTTCATGTTTTGTTTGTTAAGGTCTTGTGTTGAATTTGTTTTATTATATTCCTTTTCCTTTTGGTCAGTTGATGTATGTTTTATAGACCAGAGTAAGAATCTTGTTTTGTGCTTGTTTTTTCATTCATTGATTTATTGTCTGTATTTTATATACTTGCAAATGTATAACTGTAACAGGTTGTCTGTATAATTAATTCAGCACAAAGCTGTAAGGAAGTGTGGGGGAACAGAATTATAAGCTTCACACATTTATTTTGGCTGTAGACAGAAGTGAGTGGTCATCATTAGCTCTGGCTCCTTTAAAGGTAGAGGTAAAGTTTTTCCAAGTCCACGCCATGAAGGCCCGTAGGAGGAGAAGGGGTTTAGCTCCACTCATTCTTAACCTCAGCACTAGATAGAGGTGAGTGGTTTAACTTTATGCCTCAGCTGCTAAGCCTCAGGAAAGAAGCCTGTTAACCACTTAGTATGAAGGTGGGTGGACCCCAGGGCTGGTCTGGACATTTTGGAGAAAAGAAAAACATTTTGCCCCTACCAGTATTTGAACCCTGGACCATCCAGTTCGTAGCATAGTTGCTGTACCAACTACACTATTCCAGCTGGCTGGCTCCTTTTAATACATGTGGAATCTGATCATCTGATAGCTAGTGAATAGGAGGGTGGATTGACTTTAGAGCTGGTTTGGACTTCGTGAAAAAAAAGAAAAATTCCTGCCTTTGCTAGCAGTCAAACTCACTTGTTCAGCCCATAGCCAGTTACCATTTTTTTTGGTTTTGCTCGGTTTTTTCCCCACAGTTTTGCTTTCCACTGTTTGCATTTGCACTATATGAAACAGCTGAACGCAGCACTTGTGGTTAACCGTGATCATCCAGGAATAGGGGTTTTTAAATCTTCCACTTTGTAGGTCTGGCAACTGTATTTCAACTTGAGAGGTGATGATATTTATATTGAAAGAAACTGCAGTGCCCTTACAGTTGAATTCGCAGTGTGTCAGTGCAATAATATACACACTCCCAGTAAAGTTTCAGGAGTAATAATGTTGAAAATGTAATACACATATATGTGTCCCACACACTGTTGAGTTATGGAATTTTATAGCAATACATTCTCCAACTTCAGTATTGTTATTACACATTATGGTTGTTTCATAGAGTTGAAAAGGTTTCATGTGTACCAATGAAGAATGTACACGGTAGTCTCATTATTCTTTGTGGAACTTTGTCAGTCATTTTGAAACATTTTTGACATCGTTTTTCATCCACAGACTTCTGGTTTAGGTTAGTTTTGACCTGTATTCAGAAATTACGTATTGACAACTTTTATGTGTTTCTTAAAACTAAACTGTATTATAACATGTGTTATATGAATATGATCATATACACACATCTGTGGACTGCTGAATATCTGCCTGCTTGCCTCATATCCAGAACCTCATTAGCTGTCTCCCAGTAGAGCCTTTCAAAGTATCTTTCGTATATTTAGGTTTCAGCACATTGCTTGCATTGCAGGGCCTGCATTAGAATGAATGGTTGCCTTATATCTGATACATCATTAGTTGTTTCCCACTAGATGCTTTCAAAGTGTGCTTTATACTACTAGATTTGTTGATATTCCTTGCATTTCAGGACCTGCTGTAGAATGAAACAGTATTGTAGTAGTGTTTCACTTAAAGTAATACATAACAAAATTTCACGTATTAAGTAAACTAAATGAAGGAGAGCATGTTACAGGTGTATACAATAATGTTGCTTCCACTTCTTCTGCAGTTCCAGTCTTCTGTCACTTTCTCCATTGCCTTTGGGCTTCTGTATATAAGGTTGCCAGTATTGTAATGTTAGTTGTAAATAAATAAATACATGAAGTAAGGTAATGACTTTTTTCACTCCTGTAGGGTTACTTAAAAAGTTTGGGAATGGCAAGAACTGCAGAGGTGAAGCGTGATGCTCGGATTGGAGAAGCTGAAGCAAGGCGTGATGCCCAGATTAAAGAAGCAATTGCTGAGGAAGAGCGCATGGCTGCAAGGTAGAATGGGGACAGCCACGTGGTTATCTTGAATGTCTCTTTTATTATCATCCCAATCACAGTGACATGCTTATGTGATTATTACAGTCAGCCTCACGTGTCCTTAATAGAAGAGATGTTCTTCAGTAACTGAATATGTTGCATCCATTCAGGGAAGATCCTGTAATATGTGGGTACTTGATTTATGACTCAAAGTTAACCACTCAGTCATTCAGTTATGAATTTGGAGTGGTAAATACTTCAGTTTCTTAAATAATATGTTTTGCTGACTGTAGGGAGATATAATGACATAGAATTTGTAAAACAAAATGGCTTTTCCTGACATGACTTTTAGAGGGTTGGGCAGAAATACTTTACGATGGTTGGAATGAAATATCTAATGAACGAAAATGTGCTGTTTATTAGCAGATGTGCAGACACAGTTATAACTCAATGGAGAATTAACTGTAACGATCATTGTTCAAAAATGTCTTTTTTCACTTAACCTCCATCAGCACCTCTGCACTCTTGTTTTTGACATGGGGCAGAGGTGATTACATGCAGCAAGACACTGTTGAATTCACTGTTTTAAATCAGGAATGCTGGCAGGATGTGTCTTCATACACTGTGGCCTTCCTGTAGCCCCACAGAAGAAAACCTACTACTGAAGGATCAGCAGAGTGAGGAGACTATTTAATGTTTCTGCAGTAACAAATGAGTCATTGTGGAAACACAAATGCATCACCCTTTTCTGTCAGTATTCCTCGAGAGTTGACATGGAGCTTTGGTCAGTTCAACAGCGAATTATGGTCCCAGAGTTGTGTATTGAAACTAAAATGATTATAGCAATGGAATTTGGTTTCCACCAGCTGGTCTGCTTCCTCACCCAGTCTTTTGGCAGTGGATTCTTTCCTGTTGGGCTGCCTGAAGGCAAGAGTGTGTGAGTCATGTCCTGCCAACATCCCTGACTTGAAAGAGCAAATTCACCAGTGCTTTGAAGCTACCCCTAATGACTTGCTGCAATGTGTAATGACCTATCTGTGAAGTTGAATGTGTGCAGAGGTGTGGTGTGTTACCACATACACATACATTCTTATGAATTGTGGTTTGGCTGTATCATCATCAGGCAAGCTTATGACATTACCTTCTATAAAGCATGAAAATGAATAACTGCTTATATTTGAATGTCACAAGTTAAAATATAAGTCATGCCTCTGTAATCCAGAATTCCATTATCTGGCATCTTCTATGGTGCAGCACAATTTAATGAAAACAAGAAAAATCTCTGATAATCATGGATGAAGTTGCATGCTTTTGTTGTAGTTTATGTAAGAATTTTGTTGTTTTTTATTTTTCTGCTAAGTTGCATGGTTATAGTAAATATCATAAATCTTATCATGTTTTGGCCATGCACAATGAATTCTAGGGTCAGTGAGTTTGCATCACTGCTTCCTCTACTTATGACATTGTGCCAGTGCATTAAAATTGTGTACAACACCAACACTTCATTTTACAAAGGCATGTTTAAGGTGTTTTGTTATGATGTGTTAAATGTTGCTGGTTAAAATATTAAAACATTCTTACAGTTAACTCTATAGTCAAATGTGAATGTGTTGGCTATATAGGTAACGCAATCCCATTACAGGCCTGGACAGGCCCTTAGGGTTCCAGGAGGTTGAGGCTCCCAGATTTCTAGACAGTCGGCACTTGAAGGTGGTAAGGTTGTCAGCCATACGCACCGGCCGCGTTTACCCCACAGGAAATATTCCTGGTACTCATTTCTGTTAGAGGCCGAGTCGACCCCAGGGACATAGTGCGACTGAAAGGATTATGTCAAAGAAAAATTCCAGTGACACTATTGGGAATTGAACCCGTGACCTTCCGGTTTGTAGCACAATGTCTCAACCAACTGCGCCACTGCAGCCCCGTGTTGGCTATATAGCGTGATAAAATATACAGACCACATATATAATAGGTCATATAATGTCTGTATGGTATATTCACTAACATGTTATACTAAAAAGGTTCCATTTGACATAGCTGTTATTTCTGCATACCTTACAAATTTTTATGTACATGTAGATGTCAGAGGACATGTTTTGGTCTGTTCCCTGGACTATCTTCAGGTCTGTTACAGGGATACTTAATATTTCATGTTTTAAAGTGTCCTGAGATTGAGATCTCAGTCTTTTGACTGTGGGGGTATTGTACAGTTTAGATGTCTTACAGTAACAGTCTGCATAATTGTTGTAGTTAATGAATGTAAGAATCACAGTACATGAGGTCTGCTTTCTTGTGGGATTTTATGCAGTGTAGAATCCCAAAAGAGCGCAGATCTCGTTTACACTCTGGCAGAAGCCTGAAATAACACAGTCACAGTACATATGCATTGATGAAGTATTGCAAGATGTTTTAAGTTGGAGCCATCCAAAAATTGGCTACCGTACTTTTCACTGCTAATGATTTGTTTTTATTTTTGACAGGTTTTTGAATGACACAGAAATTGCCAAAGCTCAAAGAGACTTTGAACTGAAGAAAGCAGCTTATGATGTGGAAGTGCAGACAAAGGTACGCTTTTGACATGAATACTTTAGTGCCACAGGAGAATGTTCAGGCAGTATAAAGTGTCTTAATAAAGTTTTAATGTCTTAAAAGTTTATAAACCTGTATCATGAACACGGAAAGCCACTGGAAAAAATGCAAGATGGTAGACCTTTGCAGTGATTGTCAAACTCCATTGCACTACTATAAAAGTTCAGTGTTACAGCTTGTACTAATTTGAGCATGATCATTGTTCCAAATTTTGAGACACAAATGTTCAGGCATAGTACCAGCAACTAAAGTCATGAGATAAAATCGCCAGGCTGTAAGGTAGGTCAAATGTATGATTACTGTTGTGCCTTTTTTTTTGGGTGTTGGCTGCCTGATGTTTCAGAGAAACAACGAGACCTCCATTTTTACAGTCAAAGTGAACGGGGTTAGTAAGTGTTCAGGTTATACATACCCCATAGATGGGGAGTCATTGAACTGCAAAAAACTGACCCTTTCCAGGGCCACCACATGAACCAAAAGTAAGGTGTGTGATGATCCTAAATGGTCACCCATCCAAGTCCTCATTGTGGCTGAATTTTGTGTACTGTTGTTTGAGCAGTGTGGGATGTGAAGTTGGGACCCCTGTGTGGTGGAGCGTAGGTTAGGACAGGGGTGGGAAGGGAAAGTGGGGATGGTGAATAACTAGGGAATTTGGACCCAAAAGTGGAGAGAATGGGAGAGTCAAATCTGGAAGTTGCTGCAGCTGTTCCTGGCCATGCTGAGGGTTGTCGTGTATCCTTTCTGTTGCAGAATTGTGTGGGTGGTGGTCTAAGCCAACCTTATTAGTAGAGTCCTTCTCTCTTGGTGATGATATGTAAATTGATGTTGATGGCTTTGTGCATGATTCTGTTGGTGTATTGAGGCAATTTGACTGATGCCACCAAGTTGTCAGACTGTATCCAGTGGCCCTTCTTGAGTGAGTGTTCTGGCAATGCTGAGTGTTCTAGATGACAAAGCCAGTGATGTGTCTGGTACTCTGTAGTACCATATGCCAGTGGTTTTTAGGTGCATTTGCAAAATTGTGGAAAGTGACTGTTAGCTTTGTTATTCTATCTGTATGTCTGTCTGTCTGTCTGTCCGTCCAGCCGTCTGTCCACATGGAACAACTCGGCTACCACTGGGCACATTTTCATGAAATTTGATATTTGAATATTTTTTTAAAATCTGTTGAGAAGATTCAAGTTTTATTAAAATCTGACAAGAATAACAGGCACTTTACATGAGGACCTGTGTGCATTTAGGATAATACCTCACTCAGTTCCCCTTAAAATGAGAAATATTTTGGACAAAACTGTAGGGAAAATCTGAACATGTATTTTATGTTCAGCAACTTTTTCCAAAAATTGTGTGATTTATGAGATAATGTGGAAAAATGTGGTGGCGCCAGACAGGCCACGGACAGCAATATAACATGGTGCATGCTCTTGGCATGCTTGAAGATGGGACCAATACGTTGTCCCAAAATATCGGTAAAGGATTACCACATGATACTGTGTAATATCCCAGATGTAATAATTATTACTTTTCCATAGCAGCAGTGGTTATGCGAAAGTGCCTCAACATTACATTATACATGTGTTGCCGGTCTTGTTATTGCATGTAGTGGCTCTGAAAAGGGCTGTTTTTTTTGCCATTCTGGTCATCATTCTCATTGGCCGTGGCTGAGATCTTGGCTGCTTGACCCTTTCCAAGGGTCCAAAGGACCACTTGCCTGTGTAACCTGAACATGACGTAAACCTTACTCATTTAAACATCACAAAGAGGAAGGCAGCATATTTCTCTGTACTGATGACAACACAGCCCACTTCTACATGGTTCCAACATCCAGAAATAGGCTCCATATCAATACTTTTACTGTGAACTTTTAAAGTGAGGCATTTATAGTTTCCTTTGAATGTGCGAATAATGTGCATGATCACCAATGCACTGCAGAAAGCAGAGGCTGAGTTGGCATATGAGCTGCAAGCTGCCAAGACAAAGCAGCGCATCAAGGAGGAGCAAATGCAGATCCTAGTTGTGGAGCGAAGCCAGGAGATTGCTGTGCAGGATCAGGAGATACAGCGAAGGGAGAGAGAGTTGGAGGCAACCATTAGACGACCTGCAGAAGCAGAGAAATACAAGTATGACTAGTCAAGTACAGCAGGAAGTGACTGTCCTAATTTATGTCAGCCATTGTTGTTCTTCGTTGAATTTTGCAAATTTGCAGTTTCATATTTTATATTTTGTGCACTGTGCATATTATTCTATCTCTAATATAAATGAACAAATGCACAGAAAAAGCACTGTATTTAAACACGCCTGCATATGTTTCGGTAAGCAAGTTACTATCATCAGGGGGTTACATCAAAAGTTTTTACATGTAATTGGTGTTAAAAACTTTTGATGTAACCCTGTGTTAGAGGCCAACTCGTGCACACATTAAGACTAAAACATTCATAAAAGTACCGCTGCTTGTTTTGAACTCGCTTAGTGTTCATCTTCAGGGGGATCACACATTCACTGATTACACATAACCACAATATGGCAACAGATGTTTGTCCTCTATGACGTATCTGGTATGTTGATAAAATGTGATAAAACAGTCTTCTTAAACGATGGATAAAACTTCTTGTTTAAAATTATGAATGGTGCATTCATAATTTTAAACAAGAAGTTTTATCCATTGTTTAAGAAGAACGTTTTCTTACGTTTTATCAACATACCAGATACGTCATAAAGGACAAACATCTGTTGCCATATTGTGATTATGTGTAATCAGTGAATATTTGACCCCCCCTGAAGATGAACACTAAGTGAGTTCGAAACATGTAGGGTACTTTTATGAATGTTTTAGTGTTAATGTGTGCATAAGTTGGTCTCTAACTACATATAAGAAACAATGCACATGTGAATATAAAACTTATTAATGCCAAACAGGCAGTAGAAATCCATCAGTATAAGCACCATTCATAATTTTAAACAGAAGTTTTATCCATTATTTAAGAAGAATGTTTTATCACATTTTGTCACCATATCGGATACGTCATAAAGGACAAACATCTGTTGCCATATTGTGATTATGTGTAGTCAGTGAATGTGTGACCCCCCTGAAGATAAACACTAAGTGAGTTCAAAACATGTAGGGGTACTTTTATGAATGTTTTAGTGTTAATGTGTGCATGAGTTGGTCTCTAACTATATATAAGAAACAATGTATGGTGTGATATAAAATGTATGTAGGGGTGTTTTAATACAGTGATTTGTAAGTCTGTGCATTTGTCAGTTTATACTAGTAATTGCAGTTTCATAATTTGTTTAAATGGAATGCGTGTTAATTTGAAGGCACTGGAAGCGTTATTCGGAGTGTTTTGTTGTAGACTGAATTTTAAAATCCCTTCCAGTTTCTCCTCCTGTCAAACCTTCATATTTACATTTGTTTACAGACTTGAAAAGTTGGCAGAAGCCAACAGGAACAGAGTGATCCTAGAAGCTGAGGCAGAGGCAGAAGCACTGCGTGTACGTGGAGAAGCAGAAGCATTTGCTGTTGAGGCGAAGGCTCGAGCAGAAGCAGAACAGATGGCTAAGAAAGCAGATGCATGGAAGGACTACAAGGAAGCTGCCATGGTTGATATGCTTCTTGAAACTTTGCCAAAGGTACAGTTGAGATTCTTAGTGGCAAAATTAACGTATACATCTGACTTTTCAAACCTTGTTAATGCATGAACTATATTAAATAAACCGTTACTCAAAACTAAAATTTGTTATTGTCAGTATTAAGTATGGAGAAATGGCCTCCAGTTATGGAAGTTAGCTGCGAATACCTTGAATAAGCAGTCGTGGACAGCCGACAAGGGGTGGTCATCCAGCTTGGGGGTTGGGCAAGGTGCTAACAACTCCTCACCATAAAAAATTATTATGTTATGAAACAGGCAAAGAAGCCTTGGACCTGGACCGATTCTTTGGTACGACCTCAGCTATGGAACAGGGACGTGAGTTTTGGAATATGGAATGTGAGGAGCACATATAGGTCAGGGTAACTTATGACAGTGGCCAGGAAATTAGCTAAGTATAAGTTAGATTTAGTGGGTGTACAGGAGGTTAGGTGGGACAAAGAAGGGACTGTAAGAGCTGGGGAGTATACTTTTTTCTATGGCAAAGGGCAGGAAAATCATCAATTGGGAACAGGTGTTTTGTACACCAGAGAATAGTATCAGCAATCAAGAGAGTGGAGTTTGTTAGTGATAGGATGTCATACATAGTGCTGAGAGGCTGCTGGTGTAATATTGTTCTGAATGCACATGCACCAACAGAAGAGAAAGGTGATGATTAATAGGACAGTTTCTACGAGGAATTATAAGGGGTTTCTGATCATTTTCCTAAGTACCATATGAAAATTCTGTTAGGAGATTTGAATGCAAAAGTGGGGAGAGAGTATACTTTCAAACTGACTATTGGGAATGAGAGTTTACATCAGGATAGTAATGATAATGGTGTTAGAGTAGTAAACTTTGCCACATCAAAGACTCTAGTTGTTAAGAGCATGATGCTTCCACACTGAAACATTCATAAATACACCTGGACCTCTCTTGATGGGAAGACTCACAATCAGATCAACCACATATTGATAGGTAGGAGATGCCATTTGAGTATACTCGACATGCGATCTTTCAGGGGAGCTGACTGTGATACTGATCACTATCTGGTGGTGGCAAAAGTTAGGGAAAGACTGGCAGTAAGTAAACAAGCAGCACAGAAGTTTGATGCAGAGAGATTTAATCTCAAGAAGCTAAGTGAACTAGAGGTTAGGAAACAGTATCAGCTTAAGATCTCAGACAGGTTTGCAGCTTTGGAAAACTTAAATGTTAGTGAGGACATAAATAGGACTTGGGAAAACATTAAAGAGAATATCAAAATCTCAGCTCAAGAGAGGCTAGGTCTGCATGAACAGAAGCAGCATAAACCATGGTTTGATGCAGAATGTGCACAATTTTTAGATAAAAGGAAGCAGGCTAAAATTCAGTGGTTACAGATCGAAACCAAAATAATGGAGATAATCTGCACAACATAAGATGTGAAGCTAGTAGACATTTCAAGAACAAAAAGAGGGAATATCTGAAAGCTGAAATTAATGAACGGTATGAACAAGAATTTCAGAGACTTGTATAGGGGTATCAATGAGTTTACGAGGGGGTGCTAGCCTAGAATTAATGTACTAAAAGATGAGAAGGGTGACCTGGTTGCAGACTCCCACAGTATTTTGGCTAGGTGGAAGAATTTCTCCCAGCTGTGGAATATACATGGGGTTAATGATGGTAGGCAGAGTGAAGTATGTACGGCAGAGCCACTAGTGCCTGAACCCAGTGCCTTTGAGGTTGAGATGGCTATTGAAAAGCTAAAAAGACACAAATCATCAGGTACTGATCAGATTCCAGCAGAATTGATTAAAGCAGGGGGTAGGATAATTCAGTCTGACATCTATAAATTTATTATTTCTATTTGGAATAAGGAGGAATTGCCTGAGGAATGGAAGGAGTCAGTCATTGTGCCTGTTTATGAGAAGGGTGATAAAACAGATTGTAGTAACTATCGAGGCATATCACTTTTGTCAACTACATACAAAATTCTATCCAACATTCTTTTGTCAAGGTTAACACCATATGCAGAGGAAATGATTGGGGATCATCAGTGTGGATTTCAAGGTAACAGGGCAACTACTGATCATATATTCAGCATTTGTCAAATACTTGAGAAAAAATTGGAATACAATGATGCAGTACATCAGCTATTTATAGACTCCAAGAAAGCCTATGATTCAGTTAAGGGGGAGGTCTTGTATATTATTGTCATTGAGTTTGGTATCCCCATGAAACTAGTAAGGTTAATAAAACCTATAGCAGAGTTCGGGTAGGCAAACATCTGTCTGACACGTTTCCTATTAAGAATGGCGTGAAACAAAGAGATGCTCTGTCGCCATTGCTTTTCAACTTTGCTTTAGAATATGCCATTAGGAGGGTTCAGGCAAACCAGAAGGGCTTGAAATTGAATGGAACACATCAGCTTCTGGTTTATGCTGATGATGTTAGTATACTGGGTGGAAGCATACATAGTATAAAGAGAAATGCAGAAGATTTAGTGATTGCTAGTAAGGAGATTGGCCTAGAAGTAAACGCTGAGAAAACTAAGTACATGGTCATGTCTCAAAATCAGAACACAGGACACAATCACAACATAAAGATAGATAACAAATCCTTCAAAAGGGTGGAAGAATTAAAATATTTGGGAGCAACCGTAACGAATCAAAACTCCATTCATGAAGAAATTAAGAGCAGATTGAAGTTGGGGAATGTTTGCTATCATTTGATGCAGAATCTTTTGTCTTCCAGGTTGCTATCCAAAAACACAACGATTAGGGTATACAGAACTATAATTCTACCTTTTGTTTTGTATGGGTGTGAAACTTGGTCTCTCACACTGAGGGAGGAACAAAGACTGAGGGTGTTCGAGAATAGGGTGCTGAGGAGGATATTTGGGCCTAAGAGGGACGAGGCAACGGGGGGGGGGGGGAGGCTACATAACGAGGACCTTAATGACCTGTACTCATCTCCAAATATTATTCTGGTAATCAAATCGAGAAGAATGAGATGGGTGGGGCACGTAGCACGTATGGGGGAAAAGAGAGGTGCATATAGGATTCTGCTGGGGAGAGCTGAGGGAAGGCGACCCTTGGGAGACCTAGGCATAGATGAGGGGATAATATGAACATGGATATTCAAGACATGGTATGGGGGGGGGGGCACGGATTGGGTGTGCTGGGTCAGGATATGGACATGTGGCGGGCTCTGGTGAATACGGTAATGGACCTCCAGGTTCCATAAAATGCGGGGATTTTCTTGACTAGCTGAGAAACTATTAGCTTCTCAAGAAGGCCTCTGCTCCATGGAGTTAGTTAGTTAGTTAGTTAGTTAGTTAGTTAGTTAGTTAGTTAGTTAGTTAGTTAGTTCAGTATTGTGTATTCATTATGACACTTTTTGGCCAGACTGGTCATCTTCATGTAATGCACAAAAACATACAACATATGGGGGAGGTTAATTGCAACATTAGGTTCTCTAAAAAGAATAAATTGTATCTCATTTTTACATAAAGGGCAACAATTCATAAGGATTCATGTTTTTGATATAATTTTTATAGTTGTGTGTATTCCATCTATCCTAAAGGTACGCAAGAATATTGCCTTGAAAGTTCTAGCTTTTACACTGTTTAAGGTTCTTTTATGTTGTGTAATTTGGTTATGGCATATGGTTTTACTTTGAGAAGATTTTGTAGAGTAGTTTCATGGTTTAAGTTTTGTCTTTTCTTTAGTGTAGACTATTTGAAGGTGTAATGTTAGTATTATAGTACATCTGTAGAGCGAGTTTGTAGTTTATAGGTTATGAGCTTTCATTAATAGTGAATAGTTGTGAAGAATTTTTGGGTTTGTATTAAATATTATAAATTAAATTAATATGTGTTTTAGTTGAGGAGACATATGTAGGTGGCAGATTTTGTTTGTAATATGCAGAAGCTGATGGATTGCTGAGTTCTGAAGGAGGGTGACTGTTGTGTATTAGTCTTGTTAGTACAGTAAAACCCCTATTTTACATTCTGAATTTGGTGTTTTCAGTGATTTTGTGCATTTTTAAAGTCCTGGACAAATGCACATAGGAACAGTGTTATATTGTAATGGATTTTGCCTTTCCCCAACTTCATTTTGCTAGTCCTGATTGTAGTAATTTATGTAATTTTACATTTCATAGTCGGCGGGGGGGGGGGGGGGGGGGGGGGGGGGGGGGGGGGGGGGG